>OX419585.1:8784143-9102697 GCA_948473455.1 Teleiodes luculella
CTTGCATAAAAAAACTAAGTCAAAATCGGCGCATCCGTTTATCCGTTTGATTTTGACTTAGTTAGAAGGAGCTACGATGCTAGACAGACAGACATTTTCGTCGGGGTTTAAAAAATAAAGATGCCTATATTATCTAAAACTTCCACACTAAACTCGGCTTGTATTGTGGGAAATTTTGACTGCATAATTTCTTTGCGAGACCCGGTTGAGAAATGTGACCTGTAGGGACCAGATGAATGGACATACGAGAGCACTTTCGTTTAATACGAAACAGAGACGCTTCGCAATCGGTAAAAAAACAATTTATCAAATGTACAAAAGCCAGCACATGCGGTTGAACATTCGCCCTACGAAAATCACCCCTACCGCTATGGAATACGGGCGCTCTCAAGGGCAACATGTCTAGCTGTTTGTGCTGGCTACTATCTACAGACTTACTTCGTAACGCGCGCAAAGCTGGAGAAGCTGTCAAACGCGACATAGTGAAACCATTAATAAATAGGACATTACAATGTTAGTTAGGTACATTATTACCTTTAACGCTCCATGCATCAACACACACATGTTGGGTATTTTGCTCGGGTCCGACATATCCTCTTCGGCTGTCGAAGTGTCAGTGCTTGAACCTTCCTGTTTAAAAGTCAGAAAAATTAAGATATTTTGCAAGATTCCAGTGGCGGTTTAAAACCGTCCCAACCTTGCTTGGGGCTCCAAGTTGGAGCGGAAAAGTAAAATGAGGAGTTTTTATGTAAATTTCATTATACATAATATACCACATACATTTAGACCAGGGTCGATAATTTAAAAAATGGTAACTCACCCTCTTCCCCTTTCCGACCTTAGATCGCCCGTAGATAATTTTTCCTTTCATTTCTGTTATATTCTCTTCCTTTTCTAATGTGTTTCATTCTACCGTAATCTAATTTTGTCTCAAAAATTATTGACCCGGTCTTCTATATTACATATTAGAGTACAAATCAGTACAGCAAACTCAAATAATAAGTAGCTTCACTTACCTTTGTTGGAGTTTTAGATCCATAATTTTCTCTGTTCGCGTTTGATCCTGCTTGCGCTTGCGGTATCACCAAATGTTTACTGACTGCTATTGGCGTTCCTGTTAGAAAAATAATAATTACATAGTCAATAAATAATGTGTGTTGTTACAACTATCCTCGATTTTTGCATTTTGTATTGTTATAGTTCAATACATGCTTGGTTAGTTTTGCGTGTCATCTCTCTCGCGCTTGCAAAACGTCATGATAAAGGACAGAGGAGGCGGCTTACTAGTAAGCTACTGCTAAAAATCCTAATATTCCCATCGAACTATTTTTGTACTAGCGTACCTACATAGATAGGTAGGACACCCGCGAACCGCACTCATTGTAATATGAATTGGAGGTCGTGATCTCCAAATTCTATGGCGTTTGTGTTTTGTTTTTCGTCTCGCCGTACATTCCGCCCGTCTATCGCTGCCACCATGTTGACGCATAGAATGTATTCGAAGTATCTTCTACGTAATTCCTCAATGATCTGTAGCTGGTGGCTGATGGTGCAGTTTTTTTAATTGACCTTTACTTGTGTTGAAAATGTCCGACCAATCAAGCTTCACCGGACTTGCGGGGGAGCGGAAGACTACCCCAAAATGCTGATGGTGCAGTGCAGATGATGTTGAGTGCTTAGGATGTGCATTTGACAGTTCTTTGGATACCACAAATACTTCTGGCACGAATAAACTCCTTGTTTTCTCACCAGGCTCCTGCTGAGTGAAAAATCCGATGACGTGCTGTTGTTTGCACGCGAGATCTAAGGCGTTGTCCTAATAGAACGCGAATGCGCGATCATCGCAAGTTCGCGCGAATTTTACTCGTACTGAAGTCGAATATGTGTCCTAATAGACGATCGCGCGATCGAACGATTCCTTCATACATTTCATAATCGCGTGATCGCGCGATCGCGCGATGATCGCGTAATCGCGTTCTATTAGGACAACGCCTAACCGTACTTTAGACACCACATCTCCTAGCACTGCTTAGCTCCTAGCACTCCTTACCTAGCTCCTGCTGAGTAAGGAATCCGAGAAAGTGGCGGTGGCTGATGGTGTAGGTGGCCAGAGCCTGCGTAATGGGAGTATCTGTTGGCACGCGAGATCTAACCGCGCTTTACACACCAAATCTCTTAGCTCCTAGGAGGCGGGTCTCAGTAGTTTAAGGGTGATCGGCCGATGCACCCATCCGGGTGGTTTTAGATAGGAAACTAGGTATTAGGCGCGAATCGGCGCGATTTGCACTTTATTGTAACGGAGCTAGAGTCCCTACAGAAGTAGGGACTACTATTTGGTATTCTGTGCTCCTAGTACTCCTTACCTAGCTCCTGCTGAGTGAGGAATCCGATGACGCGCAGTTGTTTGCACGCGAGATCTAACCGCACTTTAGACACCACATCTCCTAGCACTGCTTAGCTCCTAGTACTCCTTACTTCCTGCTGTGTGAGGAATCCGATGACGCGCAGATGTTTGCACGCGAGATCTAATCGCACTTTAGACACCACATCTCCTAGCACTCCTTACCTAGCTCCTGCTGTGTGAGGAATCCGACGACGTGCAGCTGGTGGCTGATGGTGTAGGTGGTGGCCAGGGCCTCGTGCGCGGCGGGCTGCGGCGGCGGAAACAGCTGCACACGCGCCTCCAGCTGACCGCACTTCAGCGAACACCAGAACTCCTGGTATTGCTGCTCGCACAGGCGCGTCATTGCTGTGGTCGTCTGTGCACACATATTAATTAACTGTAGTTTAATGTCTCTTATGAATAATAATTGCGATCGCGAAGCTTTAATTGATCCTATGCTACTAATATTATAAACGCGAAAGTTTGTGAGGACGGATGGATGTATGGATGTTTGTTACGCTTCACGTAAAAACGACTAAATGGATTTAATGAAATTTACATTAATATAGCTTTTATAATCAGAGTAACACTTTTGGGAAAATCCCTAATTTTCGAGCCGCTGGCGGAATGCTAATGTTTTATCATATTTCATATATCATGTCAGGTTTATTCTAATCTAAAAGGTATCTTTCCTTAAGGTTCATAAGGACCACTTTATACCAAGTTTCATTAAAATCTCTTTAGTAGTTTCGGAGCTAATTCAATGCAAACAAACAATAAAATCTTACTTTATAATTTCAGTATAGATAAACATCAATGAGGGAGGAAGGATTCGAACAAGTATATTATACTAACCGCAGCAATGGTGAGGTGTTCTGGACAGTAGATGGCGCCGCGAGTCATGGTGCCGTTAGAGCCAGTACTGGAACTGGCCAGCTCAACTATCTTCTGGTACAAGGGCATTGCTGAAATAATAACATTATACAGGCTGTTACATTTGGTATCAAGGACAATAAAATAGTAATTATGTAGGTATTTTATTGTTCTGGAAAAACAGTACAATAGGTAATTACTATTTTAATGTTTTGAACTAGAAATAAATACATTATTTTATGTCTAACATGGATCATCAATAATTGTGGAGATCTTTGGGGGAGGCTTTTGTCAAGCGGAGGCTTTAGGCTGAGATGATCATGATAGATAATGATATTACATGGTGATACATATTATATAGGTGGGACTGGGACCTCAACACAACATAATGCTGACCTTATAGCCCTTTTGCATTGCACAAAACAGTATACCTAATTTATCGGGTAAAA
The DNA here is from genome assembly GCA_948473455.1 of Teleiodes luculella. Classification (NCBI taxonomy): domain Eukaryota; kingdom Metazoa; phylum Arthropoda; class Insecta; order Lepidoptera; family Gelechiidae; genus Teleiodes; species Teleiodes luculella. The sequence goes on from OX419585.1 coordinate 8,787,849, forward strand.
AAAATTCAAAGTATATAGCATTTCAAATGTAACTATATATAGCAGTACATTGATAAAACATTAAGATATTTACCTTGTTGTAAGCAAGTATCATGAGGGGAGACGATTGGCAGCACATGTATCTTGACTGGGAAGGATGGTGGTAACGGCAGAGCTTGGATGATGCGCGTTCTGCCTATAGGACCGACTCCACAGCTACCATCTGTGATCTACAATAATAATATAGGGAATATTGAAAAATACTATAAATAGAAAAGGATGATAACAAATCTGTAAGATTAATTTATTCCAGTTTACTAACAAATGGTTAAAAAAAAGATCTTTCTCAGGCAATAAAATATAGGTCTAACTGAACAAAAGCTATTAAAACTTTGAATTTTATTTCAAAAGGATTGCATTAAGTCAACAGCCTCACAAAATTGTTCCTCACCAGAATTATTTGCACTGGAGTTTGATACCCCCACTCATTAAGTATTAGCTGGTTCACTCCAGCCAGTGCTGTCTCTATACAAGTTTTGTCACCTTCCTCTAACAGAGGTACCTTACTGCGGATACTGTCAAAGTCACGAGTAAACGGTACAGCAACTGAAAATATTATACAGAATTGTATCAAATCTTACTTTAACACTAAATGCCTGTCAATTACATAAACCTTTAATACATAAACTTTCATAACAAATAAAGAACATTTTTGATAACCTTTACACAAAAAAAATATGACTTACTTTCGTACGCCGACGAAAAGGAAACTAAGGAAACATATTCTAGCTTTGAATGAACACTTAGATAATCTAAAAACGTGTTAATTGCCGCAGAAGCTATGGTAAGACGAGTAAGGTTCTCTGTGGCATCAGGTGTAGGCACCGGCCGAGTCATGGACAAAGACACATCTAATAATATTACTGTTGGCATATTTGATATTCTTTCCAAATTTCCCTTATCCGTAATGAGCACTATTTAAATTAAAATCGCCTTGTTATTTTTTTTGTTTATTTACTTTTCAAACAAACAACCTCAAAAACGGGCTGTCAAATGGCAATATTTTTAATCTCATTTTTATGTAGGCACAAGAAAAAACCATACAGCCTAGTCTTGTATAGTATTAGTAAAATAACGCAAACCAAAACCTCTCGGGTGGTTGGCGAATGATCCCATAAATAAAACTGCACAACTTTTGTACTGGAAGTACCTACAAAAAAAATCTTTGTTCTTTTCTTTAGTTATAATATTAGTATTTGCGATTTCAAAAAAGTTCTAAACGTAATGTGAGCATTTTTATTGGCAAAGTTACAACACGAGAAGTTTTGCGTTATTTTATCAACAGTTTGTATATATATTTATTTACCTATATGTACTGTACAGTTATCTGCCCCCTACTATGTAGGTAATTATAGCGACAGGCTCCAGGTGTTTCGCTATTGGTTGCAGTGAGTCATTCAGAAGCTGTCTAACGCGACATATTGACAGAACTACTATGGCTCTAATGTCACTATGTCGCGTTTGACAGCTTCTCGAGCCTGTCGCTACTTACATAGTAGGCCCATACTGGAAAGAGATCGTTAAACGAGTTACCACATTTGCACACATTTGACTTGAAACTAATGTTTGTTTGATGCTCTCCCGCCGAAACGTTTTGGTCAAAAATAAGGTAGGTAGATGGTATGTACCTATTGTAAAATTATCGCGTAAAAGACCCGTGAAAAGTTATAATACCTATTATGTGATTTGAAAGCTTTTCGTGTAATGTTTTGATAAGTGAATATAACAAAGCGTTCATGATGTCATTTTGTAAGCTCTCTCTAGTAGGGAGGGACTATTATTTTGTATTCTGTGGCTCTACTCAAACATAAACCGAACTTCACTCACATTCACACACATCGCAGGAGATCAATCAGCCAGACCCTCATTTATAAAAAAAACCTATTCCATCTCTCTTTTAATACTTGTACAACACTGAAACACTGAAAAAGTGAGTTAGGCGGCTCATAGCTCTGATACCATGGTGTCTGATATTTTGTCATCGATCTACAACCTAACAATCTACTTAATGAGCTAATGATGATGATAAACAAGACTCGATAGATCTGTTGATAGGAAGTTACATACACAAACTCTGTGAAATTTTACTGGTTGTTTATCCGTAACACAATACAATAACACAAGTAACACAGTGGTAGTTAATACTCATAAAACTGAACTACTTTCCCTAAGGAACATAGGTTGAAATATCAAAATTAAAATTAACGTTTTCATAAACTTCAGTCATTCATAATAATATGACTTATAGGATAACAAGTTGAATTGTAATTTTGAAATGTCAACCTATGTTCCTTTGGGAAAAGTGTTGTTTCATGAGTAGGTATTACTACTATGTAGCGGATAAATAACCAGTTAAATTTCACGTCAGTAGGTGGATTTATTCATTGAAACGCAACCAACTAGACAACACGATTTTCCACATACAATACATGACATGGCTAACATTGACCATCGCAACACGCTTTTACCCGTTCAAGAAGCTTTCGAAGAATATGAATTTCACTACAATTTTGTTAATACTCCCTGGGACGTGAGGACGACCAAAAGTAAAATCAGCATTGTTCTTCTACTGGTGGCAATATTCCTCGCTACGTTAGCTTGTGTGGTTAACAGTTTCATCATGCATTATAGAGATGACCGTATCAGTATGACTGGGTTTTCCGGTGATATCAAAGAAATTAACTGCCAGCTGGTGATGATTGGGGATTATCGGTATGTCGCCAGGATTCACTCGCTCAACACCCACGAGTTGATATGTGTCGGAGCTGTTGTTAGTGACACTATTGTATTGGCGAATGGAGCCTGTGTAAAAAACACTCAAGTTCGACTGCACGTCGGGAGCCCAACCGAGTAAGAGAATGAGTAATTATCAAGGATGTTATAATTACTACCGTACTACTTATAACTTCCGTGGTAATATTTTCCAAAACACATTTGAAATCAAATAAAAAAAAAATAATCTAATTTCTCTTGTTTTAAGCATTCGCTGTAAAAATGGTTTTACTGTTGATACAGTAGAAACTGTAATACATGAAGGCGTGATCGGTAAAAACTTGGTCCTTCTAATCACTAGTCAAAGTATGATGAGATGTGCAAAGCTAATACAATTTGGTAGAGACACAATACTAAAAGAGTCTAAAGCTTTTGTTATCGGAAGGGCCCTGAATGCAAAGTCTGATAGGACTATGTCGAGACAACCGGTGAAAATTGTGGGTGAAGGCTCAGAATGCATCTGCCAGGGTCTAGAAGTAAAACAACAACCGAACATTATTTGCGTGAAGACCTTAACCCATTGTCCTATACTAGCCGGTGACCTACTGGTCCAGGGAGGGCTGCTATACGGACTTGCGTCCACAAGTCTATACCGACAAGATCAGCTCGACCAAGTATGCTTTGCTGATTTAAAGAAAACACTTAAAGACTTGAGGGAAAATTTTCAGAAATAGATGATGGAGTCAAAAGGATAACTTTATTTTGCAGTAATAAAATTGCTTTGGGAATAAATGGATTTATTAATTTGTTAGGATTCCTCGTTTTCCCTGTGACGTCGTATTTTTTGGGGGGGATGGTGAAGCTTGCGTCGGTGTTGCGGTGGCGGGGGCGGCTGCGGCGGAGGCGCGCACCTCATTAAAGCACCCAGGTCCACCTCCTCCGGTGCCGTTATTCCCTTCCAATCCTTGGTCCCCATATACAGCAAGAGTACTATGATGAAAGTCAGCACAGTGTATATCACCAAGGTGTTATTCCCTTTATGTAGATTCCTTAAACTAGACGTATCTAAAGCAAACGTTGGTCTTGGTGGTATGATTGATCGGCATTTTGTAGAGATTTCCCGCAATTTTGACTGCATTGTTCTAGAAATAAATAAAAAAACCAAAAATTGCCAAAGTTCAAGTAATAGGTAATACAAAATAATTTAATACCGAAAATCCTGAAATATTACTAACTAGCTTCCTGCCGCGGCTCCGCCCGCGTTTATAGTTTTTCCCGAGGGAATGAGGTATTTTCCCGCGGTAAACGTTAGCCTATATTCTTTCGCAAGGTCTATTCTATTTTTTTCCAATTCCGCCCGCTTTTACAATTTTTCCCGTGGGAATAAGGAATTTTCCCGCAGTAAATCGTAGCCCATATTCTTTCCCAAGGTCTATTCTATCTTTGTGCCAAGTTTCACCAAAATCGGTGCAGTAGTTTCGGAGCCTATTCAATAGTTAGGAATATTTTAGGTATTTTTTAGGGTTACATTATTGAAGTTTTGGAAAGGATCCTTAATTTTTTTAAATAAAATGTAGCCTATGTTACTCATGGTGAATGTAAATTTCTAATGGTGAAAGAATTTTTGAAATCGGCATAGTAGTTTTTGAGTTTATTCATTACAAACATACATACACACACACACATACACAAAAATACAAATCTTTCCTCTTTATAATATTAGTATGGAGTATAGACTAGTATAGATAAATATATAAAACTCATTAAACCATTTTTTAAATATCAGGATTAATTTAAAATTTTGAGCTGGTTGGCTGTTGTGCCCTCAAGTGCCATGTCAATTTGTAGTGGATCATCCCGCTGGACATTGCGTTATTACATGCTAGTGCGTCCAATTTAGCGCATTTTCCGGTGGGCGGTCGAAAATTATAATAACCCATTAAGAGCTCGTCACGCGCGCGATTGGATGTCAGTCGATGGTGATTTTCCCATATTTTCCATGGTGCGACCCTGTCAGCCTATCCGCCTATGAACGCACCAAAAACGTTCTGGCTTCTACAATTAAAATGGTAATTTCTGAATATGTTAAAAGCTTGGATGTTGCTACAATCTCGTTCATGTATTGGATATGGCGTGATTATCGTTCCAAGTAAGTAGTAATTTAATGGGAGAATTTTAACCGAGGGTTGAAAGCAATCTATACACACGAGGTGTTTTGTCGGTCGGAGTAGCGAGCACTCTGGTATATACCTTTGTGAAATAGATCAACTTCACGAAGGTAAATATACTTTTTCTCCTCAACGGTAAGAAAAATAAGGAATCCGTGTACACTGTATATAGTGACTGAATATACTACTGAAATCGTTATGTACCTATCTAAATAATCATGTTTTGTCTAACATTGCCTTGCCGCAATATTTACATGCACCAGTGGTAGTAAACGATAATGATGCACGTAGACAGAATGTATCTAGGTAAATACTTACAATTTTTAAATATGTACCGATTTAGACTTATTTCTTGCATGAAATATTCAATTATTTTGGGGAATATGTAACTCAGTATGGATTTTTCATTTCATCGTGGATAATGTTTGGTTTTCTGTGGGTTTTCCGGGTTTTCTTGGTATGTTGTGTTGATGAAATTTGATGTGAGTTTTTGGATTTCAAAAATTGCCATGTGTATGACACATAGATATAATCTTCTTGGTTACTACAGAGGTCCAAACCTTCCAACCAACAAAATGACGTAGTTATCGAAATATGTATAGGATGCTTGCTATTGCAAGCTAAATACTTGAGCGAAGAATTCTAGTAACAAAAGTTGTTTTTCCAGATTATCATAAACATAAAGACAGGCTCTTTTCCGGGCTATTTCCACGATTTAATTATGGATTGAGTTTACCGATGAATCGCTCTTTACCCGATACCCACACGTAGTTTAGAACGACCACGAGAGTCTATAAATGTTCATAAAAGTGATTAATATTTTTAAAATAATATTCCTAATTTTAAGTTTAGTACTTACATTAGGTAAATTTGCCATGAAAACCACACGTTTACTATGCTAATGAAAAGTATGATAAACCCAGCGGTACAGATTAGTAGTATTATATTTATTTATTATACCTAATTGCTAGCACTACCTAAAAGCCAAACCAAAAAGTTCTCGTCACTAAAAAAGTATTTTAGTGGCATATTGGCACGTGCTCGCTACATTATAAGATCAATCGGTAAAATTTGTTCTAAAGCCTAGAAAGCCTAGAGTAACCTAAGCACCAAAAGCACCCAAAAGTCCTTTTATGCAAATGAAATGGGTACACCGAAAATTTTAAATCTCCTTTATACCGAGTCAGAGGTAAGATAAATGGCAAGATTAACATAATCCAGCAAAAGACTGGAATGCAAATAACACCTAATTCGCGACCATCCAGTCACTGGTTGCTTTTTCGAAGATATTTTGTGATTTTATTACTACAGCATGGAAAAAAAATGGCAGAAATCATCAAATGTTTCTTTTTTTTTGCTTAAGTAATAATAAAAGTTAAAAAACTAGTAAAACGTGGTTAAACTCTATTTGTAGTATTGTTATTTTTAAAATAGTTAGATATATTTTAATAGCTTTTCATGAAAGTATGGAAAGGAAAAGGTTGCTTACTTGGTTGGTTGGTTGCTTTGGTTTGTTGGATGTAGGCTTTGGCAATGTAAAAGCAATGTACAAATACAAATACAAATACAAATATTCTTTATTGCTTTTGTACTCGTATCGTAATCTATATAATAAAACAGTAGAGGTCGAAAATCTGTACACAGAAAAAAAAAACTAAAAACCGAGTCAGGGGGATGTAAGAAGTGATATATAGAACTTATCCAGATATTTTTAGATTTTTTTGTTTCTCTGTTTGTCTGTTTGTCTGTTTGTACGGGCTAATCTCCGAAACTGTTGGACCGATTTGAATAAAATTTTGCATGGTGGTACCTTATATCCCTGGTCAACATCTTAGATAGTTTTTACCGCGGGAAAATATCTCATTCCTACGGGAAAATGGTTAAATAAGTAAAATTTTCTAATTTCTCAAACACAACGTATCCTATTTCAATGAAATTTGCTATATGGGGGCTTTTAGGTATATGTTTATGATATGTTTCATTATGTAGAAACAATTTTTTTGGGATTTTAAAAGTAATAAATTCAGTAATATTACTTCAATAAACACGCTGGCTGCAGAATTTAGTTCTCTAAAAAATAAATATGTAGATGGCGTTTTACCGAGGCTTCTACACTAACATTCTAAACTACAAAATAATTCTCCGATCCTTTTTTTGATGATCGTGTTGGTTGAAAAAATGTTAATTATAAATATATATGTATATGTATATTACAGTGGACGTCTTTGGCTGAGATGATGATGATGATGATGTATATTACACAGGGTGTAAATGAAAACTTAGGAAAAGATTAAAGGAAAGGTTTTTAGAAAACTGAACTGTGAAAAGTTTCATAAACTAAATTAGGTATATTATTATGAAAAATGCGAGGCGATTCGGATTTTACGTAAAATGATTTTGATAAAGGTTCTCTTATCATTCAAATGACAGGTGAAACACCATATCATTAAATTTGTTTTTAAGTAATATAAATAACAGCTTTTTCTTTTATAATCGGATATTTTACGCTATTAATTAATCAATATCGGCAATCATCTGCAAGTCGCCCTATTGCGAATGTGGTGCGCGCATTGTGATACAATTTGTCAATAACCGCGCTTTTAGGCGAATTTCTTTAAAACTTTTCTCAGAAACGATAAATATAGTTTTCCATACAAGCTGCTCGACTGAAATTATATTTTTTACGGGAATTTCGATTTATGTATTATTTTCCGAGAGACTTTTGGGAAAGTGCTCAGACCATTGACCGAGTGTGTCCTTTCAGTGATTGTTAAGCCGTCACCCGTCACAGAAATTCACTGGTTCAAACCTCGGCACGCACCAATGTGTTTTCAATTTTCGAATTCATACGTACCCATTTATCCAACGCTCTTACGGTGAACGAAACATCGCGAGGAAACCTGCACACACCTGCGAAGTAATTCATAGGTTGTGTGTGAGGTTGACTAACCCGCACCGAGCCAGCGTGGTCGACTAAGGCCTATTCACCCCGATCAACATCTTGGATACTTATAAACGCAGAAAATTAAAGAGTTCCCGTGTAATAATAGTTTAACATTACTCCGGAGAAGTCGAAAAACAACGCGGGCGTAGCCGCGGGCAGACAGCTATCTCTATATAATAAAACTGTAGAGATCAAATGTCTGTACATAGAAAAAAAAATCCGAGTCAGGAAGATACAAGAAGTGAAATACAACATATGCAGATAATTTTCTTTTTTTTGTTTCTCTGTCTGTTTGTCTGTTTGTACGGGCAAATATCCGAAACTATTAGACCGATTCAAAAATGAAATTTTGCATGGTGGTTATTTACATCCCTGGTCAACATCTTGGATACTTTAAATCGCGAATATTAAAGAGTTCCCGTGGGATAGTTCAAAATTACTACGGAAAAGTCGGAAAACAACGCGGGCGTAGTCGCGGGCAGTCAGCTAGTAAATAATAAAATAGTATGACAAGTTGAAAGAGAAGGTTTTTAACGAGGTACACTTTAGTAGGTACATGGAAAGCATTTCGAATTATAATCATAAAAGGTCAGTAAAGGGCATAGCAAAAAACGTATAAATACTTACTAACATAATTTTAAGTAGGTATTTACCAACACAATGTATCTATTATGTAGTCTGATGAATAAATTAATGATTCTGAAAATAACCTAGTATAGTATGGTATCGAATAATCTGATTTCTCTTCAAAAGTTAAATAACTAAGCATAAATCGAAATCAGGTGGACTTAGCAGGTGGACCAAGACCTCGGAGGGATGATGCATGTCGCATTTAAGCATTGAAGAATTTCGTACAAGTACCAGAGAAGACACTTCAATAGGTACCTACAATCTATGCGCCAACATGGCGACAGCGGGCGGGAGGCAAGCGGATAGGCGGAATGCTCGGCAAAAAAAAGATAAGTAAACCCCATAGAAGTTGGAGCTCGCGAGCTCCAAATCAAATGACATGAGTGCGGTTCGTGGTTGTCCTTTCTGTGTACGCTAGTAGAATAGTAGTTGAATGCATTTAAGATCCTTTATGTATGAGACAGGTAAGATACGTTTGCGCAAAGGAACCCCAAATTACACGCGATTTAAGTCCAATCGAAGGTCATTTAAACGTCGGATGTAGAGGGAAATTTCCGTTGATGGACATAAAGAGCGATCACTTGAGAGTTTAATATTGATGAGCCGATGCCGGGCTCCAATAAAATATTAATTGCTGTCTTGTTTGCCTCGTAAAGAATTAGAGGGCATGAAAAGATTTGTAGGTACAAAAATATATATTTTATAACCCCGTAAAATTACAAGGAACTTTCGCATCTGAAGTTTTTAAATAGGTATTCATTCAGTTTTTGCGTCATACTGTCAATCTTAGCATAGAAATTGTGCTATGAGTGGATGGTGTTGACAAAGATGGACACTTTACACCTACATTTGTACTTATCGTTAAAGCAGTAACACAATTTTTTACTTCAGTAACAAAAGATTTTTACAATTGTTAGCGGCAATAGAACCCTTTCGTGTTCCAAAAGATTTTCGTTGTTCCTAGAAAATATGAATGATGCTTGCCTAGTTTTGATGATGCCTAGTTTTTTACTGTTTTTTACATCTCCTTCCATGTATACGGCAAAAGGTAAACCTGCCAGTTTGTTAGTTACAGGCTTTCGTCAGTCGGAATGTGGTGCATGAATATGATAAATAAATACAAGTCTAGGAATCCTTTGATTAGTATCGTAGTAGATTAATCTTTTGTATTATCTTGAACCCCCTTTTCCTCTCTGAGACGAGGAATTTGGTAATGTACCTAAATACTTGCTTTATTGTTGTACGACACACAGAAATCGCTGCTCTATTTATAGCTCGGTTCTATTTTAAGCTGGATAAATCTTGACACAAGGTATCTAAACATAATTTATATTATTGTATAGTAGATAGACAGATTAAAACTTTATTAGCACACAAAAAACAGGCGCGGCACAAATATAAATCAAAAATAAAATGATGGAACATAAAAATTAAATAAGCAAACGTACAAAATTAACAAAAGATATATAACAGAGAAATGATAAACAAACGAGAACAAATAGATAGAAACGAACACTAAGAATTGATTGCTTGCATATTGTGCATCACGTCGCCTGCATCGAGTGCACCAAAATGGCGCTGACTCAGCATTATGGTAATCTAATCATTGTAAATGTATATATGTTACCGGCCAAACCAGATTTTGGCTAAACTAGTTAACCAGGCGGGTGCGAGTTTAGCGAGCACGGGAGTTCAGGGCACCCCTATTTCGGATAGGTTACACATGAACCTAAACTAACCTAACCTAACCTAAACCCAGTTTGGCCTGAAATCGGGTTTGGCCGGTAACATAATACAATGATTAACGATAACTTTAGCATGCTCACACAACGTTCTAATATTCATCAAATATTAGTTAAAATTGCGCGAGAGTTCATCCATACAAAAGATTTCAACGCGCGTTTTTAGTTGGTACTATGGCAAGTTTACGGTCTGTCGTAGATAAAATATTTTCATTGAATACATACAAAAACAAACTATAACTATGCCGAGAACAAGAATATAAAACCTAAAAATATACGTATTTCTGAATAAAATTGCACTTACAAACTATAACCATTAATATTATTTTATTGTAGGTTATATTAAATTCCTCATACGTTATAATTGTTATGATCAACATGTGAATCAGTTTAAATTTATTAGAATTGGGCCAGGATCGTCGTGTTCAATGCAAATGTAGTGTTATCGGTGCATCTCTGTAAAAAACCTTGAAGGGTCATTGCCAATGTCGCAATCGATAGAGCCTGCCTAGCCGTACAAAAACATGTGTATTGTGTACATTGATAGTTATCACATTTTGTCAATCATTTAATGAGAGATACTACTAATCCTACTAAATAAATATAATAAATATATGGGGACATCTCACACATGGCCTGATGGCCCTAAACTAGGCAGAGCCTACTATGTGTGTCAGACAGCTATATATAAATATTATAACTACATAACAACCAGATACGAAGCAAAGTGCTCGTCTCACGAATGTTTGCCCTGGGCGGGATTTAAACTTGCGACCCTGTGCTTTAAGGCAGACGGTCTACCAACTAGGCTACGGGGCTGTCCAATATTATTAAACACGAAAGTATATTTTATAAATATGGGTGTGTGGGTTCCCAAATTTAAACTACTGAACAGATTTAGATAGTTTTTACCTATCAGAGACTATCGATTATCGTATTACAAAAACTACTTCTTACTGTGGGAAAATAGCTCATTCCTACGTGAAAAGTCTTTACAATAAGATTAAACACTGATGGAATTGGACATTAGGTACCTAAATCGTGCTTAAGGATTTGTTAGTACCTAAATATACAAATAGGAATAGGTTATGTAAGAGTACTCGTTGTATTTTATATACGGTTGTTATATTAAATTTATTACGCAGTCATTTAACTGAAACTTCACAGGAATAATTAAATAAGGAGCGTTTGCAATTTCACTGTTTACTTTTATGAACACTTCAGGCGAACGATCCTGAGAGCTCATATTATGTTTAAAATAAACTTTATTTGTGTATGCTAACGGAGCTATCAAAATTAACAACAATTAAACGTGTTATTGCTTTATATTATTTCTGTGAAATCTTATTCCCCTGATGCTACTTTGATGGACTTCGTAAATCTTGTCTAACTATGTCCAGTTTTGTCAAATGGGATTAATTTAAAACTAAATCGGTAATAAATCTACAACGATAATCTCCTTCAGCTTTCTGCTTCTAAAAGTTTAATTTTAAACGACGTATATGGTGTTTAAAGCTAGATTTTCTACATTTTCAACGTCGTAAGGGTTAAAACTTTAAGTCTAACTCCGAGCTTGGTTTATGTGATGGAGTGCAGTTTGTACAGAAAAGGCTTTTGTCCTGGTATACCAGTAGGTACAATAATCCAGAATAAGAGCGGAGCGGGCTTTTTTGCAAATATGAATTATCCAACTCTGTATAATAAGTACTACACGATGTCCTAATTCAATGAACTTCTTTTTAGGAGAAGTAATTTACTTGTCATTTAGTAGGAAAATTAAAGCAACACTAATATGCAAGTATAAAGCTAATTAATTAGATAACGTGGTATAGGTAGCGTCACTTTCGCATTAATCGTTTCCCTATGATTACTAGGTACTATAATTTAGAACATAAAAAGAAGAAAACTAATTTTGCTGCCAACACGTAACACACGAGTAATTTAAATTAGTTTATTTAATGCTTACCACGTAGACAATTACTCACCTACATTGAAAAGAATTTTTACAAATTAGTTCTAGATTCTTCATACAAATAAATAAATTTGTCTTCGTACCTCTTCGTACCCAAAACTGGTGGGTGGGTCGGCAGGCCGGCGTCACCAGGCGAGCTGATGGTTGACCACGGTTGACCATCCAAGTCATTGAAGAGCTGACATGAATGGCGTTGACGCATGCGCGCAGTTGCCGCGCTCCCAGAGATATAAGTCCGCGGTCCGAGCCCCAAGCCACACAACTTTGGCGCGCTCTACCGTTCCACGAGAACTTAGCGATCCGCCGACCCGATAAAACAATAACATTTATTACTCTCCATCCCCTTCAATAATACCTTTTTCGATTTTCAATCTCAGTGCTTTGTTTTTCCGATTAAAAGTGTATTTTATTATTTGTTGAACGCTTTCCGGGAACTTTAGTTCTTTTAGTAAAGTTTTGCGTCGCGGAACGGAACTCCGAGGCTGAAAGGTGAGTGCATTTTGAATTTTATTTTCTAAATACATAATGCCTTCTAAAAATATGAGATAAATTTATTCTTATATATCTAAGTAAATACACTCATAATCATTATACCATTGGTTACGATTTGTTAGTTACTTACGTCAGATTTCATAAAATAGTTATTTAGTATAAAAAGAAAGGTTAAATATTTTAACTTTTCTAATAAAACAGCACTTTTTGGGATATAAAATAGAGACGTGTATATTTTAATCTCACAGGTGGACGTACACGGTGTACAAAAACATGTGGGCTCGTTACAAAAATAGGTTTGTTCAACTTTGCTTGTTAGCCATCGGAGTTTAGGATGAAGTCTAGCACATTGACATGTCCCGAAAAATAAAATCCATTGATAGGAAAGGCTTTGTTTTAACCTGGAGAGAGTTTCCGATGTATTAAGTGTTGTGGGACTATTTCATGATTTAACTTATCACTATTGTTTAAATATTATCACCCTTATGTTTTGTGATTGATATAAACATTACATAAAAATTTTATAGGTTTACTACACAGTAGCGGAAAGTTTAAGTTAAATAAGTAAATTAAAAGTTACGCATGATATATACCTAGTTAAATTATGAATCTACTTAAAATACTAATTAATACAATAATAACAATGTTCACGTTAAAATTTTGTGTTTTATCGCAAAATATTAATTTTGTTTTTACATAATGATAATTCGTTCTATAAAACTATATTTTGATTAAAAAAATTTAACTAAAAAGAAGATTTTAGCTTCGATACACAGTGATTTTTTTTATTAATATTCCATATTAAAAATGGCGATAGATAGAAGAGAAAATACAACAAAAGTTTTGGGAATTCACGAAAAATATCTTTGAGGAAAAGAAAAATCAAAGGAAGAGTAAGTTAATAACGAATAAAATTAAACATGGTATAAACCCCGCTTTCCTGATTTTTCCTGTTATTTGATTTTCTGCAAAGAGGACTCTTTCCAATAAAACCGTAATTCACTTTTCATCAATGTAATGAAATGAATTATTTGTTTAAAAATTGTCTTTTAGGCCGACGGAACGAATTCAATAGGCTTTAGGCCAATTTAAAATACTTTTGTGATTTTAAGAAACTGATCTTATAGGAATATTTTTTTACATAAATGTTAATGATATTATTGCATTAGACGCAATTTAGATATTTAGAAAAATTAAAATGCAGCTTTGACGCTGCGCTGTCCAACCTAATTTAAATAAACAGTTTGAATAACAAAATGGCTGGGATCAAAATTAAAACTTTTTGTGCTTCTAAAAGCGTCGCATCGTTAAAAGTACAGAAGTATAATAATAATACTATTGGCTACATTGTTGGATGTTAGTGATGCATAAAGTGACTGTAACATTTTTTAATACATGTCACCCTCTACGATTATTAGAGCAGTGTGATGAACATAAGTTATCTGGCTTAATACCATTGTAGACTAGCGCAGTGAGTATTTAAACAATGCCCTACTTGCTTTGTAATTGTTAAAAATATTACTTAGGTACTTATGATTTTCACGGTCACTTAAATTTTTATTAATTTGCATATCGTTCAACAAGTAACGCTCGTGGTTCCAGATGGGTAGGAGCAGGAGAAGAGCAAAAATGGCTTGAACTAAAAATAAAATAAAATTTAAAACATAAAATGCCATGGCTTAGATGGTTCTTGAAAAGAAACAAAAATTAATAACTTTTTTTCTTTGTGAATCGATAATTACCCAAATTATTGATTGGAGTTAGCCGTCTGTATTGCATTGTCCGTTTAGTCCATCAGGTCCTGCTGAGAAAAGGTGACAGAGCAGGCAAGACAATCCAGGACCTCAATAGTTATTGAACTGTATGAAATTCAACAAATCTCTGTTATTATTATATTGCCTAACAAATGTTATACTTTCTTCAATTAAAGTACATATAAATATCTACTTAATATATCCAATTAATTCCGCAGTGTGTAAAATCGGTTTAATCCAACTTAAATTAAGCTCGGTTTAGTGGCAGAGCCGATATAAACTTGAGCAATAAGGCACCGTAAGAGATTGATAAACTTAGACAACCTGCCACTTGCTATATCCCACTCACGTAGGTAAATAAACGCGTCCCTGATGTACAACTACCTTTTAACATTAAGTAATAAAACGAGATGAGTGTGTGAGATGTCCCCATATATTCCCTCGCAACGGGTGACTGAGCTTATCCTTTCAGTTTTTGCTAAGTCGCTACATCACTGTTCCGTATGTTCGTTAGGTTCATGGATAACATAAATATTAATTATTATTTTCGAAAAGTTATCCTCTATTATTTTTCTTATTTTCTCGAATCCTCCGTTTGAGCTAATCCAATTTATTAGTTTTTTTTATAACTGAAAAATTCCGTCTTGAAAATACAGAGTCACATCTTCAATTCTTAGTCATCTAAAATTAAAAGAGAAAGAAATAGGTGTCCATAGTTTCGCATTAACTTACTAGGTGGGGTAGGTTTAGGTATATTTATAGTGATGTTATCACAGTTTATGTTTATGACGCAAACGCAGACCGTGACGCTAACAGCATGTTTGAGTTGACTATACGGTAGAAAAGCAAGACATTATTGCTTGATATCAGATCTAGAACCTCACAAGGAGATTACGCCGATTAACATAAACTAAAGGATTTTTTTCCTGTTATAAGCATTTTTTCCAAGTATAACATTATATATAAAAAAAATCTTTACATTTCTTTACACACCGTGAAATTTAACTGGTTGTTTATCCGCTCGCAGCATAGTGTTAGTCATGAAACAGAACAACTTTTCCTAAGAACATATAGTTAGGTAGACTCTCAAAAATAAATTTGGCCATTTTGTATGAAAAGTTTAATTTTAATTTTATTTTAGGGAAAGTTGTTTAGTTTTATGAGTACTACCACTATGTTGCGGTTAAACAAACATTTTTTTAAATTAGTTTGTTAATTTATAGATAAAAAATTAAATCACAAAGTTACGATTAAAGACGAACCTTTTTTAATTATGTTACGATTGTGTCACCAAATTGATGTAGCAAGCTTCACAAGACTTGGTTGGGATCAAATTGGAGCACTTCGGATGGAATGTATGCCTCTGGAGCCATTACGCTGTATCTGTTTAGTGGACGCGAGGTGAACACAATTTCTCCATACTAAAATCATTTTCCGTGAGAATGCTCCGAACATTTCCGGACACATTCGGAATTCAAATCGAAACCGTTATTCAGTTTCACGGATGGAGTGGAGAGTCCTTAAAGTTGCCGAAAAGGGTAACCTAATTTTAACCTGCCATAGATGGTTGTACCTATATACATAGATGTAGGTACCTACATAACATGGAGGGAGATACATATATACAACACCTGATAGTAAAGTGGAATAATGCTATAGTTTCACAGTCTGCAATACCACAAAGACAAAAACGAGAATACGAGTATCTTACACACACGTAGAAACTTATGTTACCTATAATAAAATGAAACAAAATTAAAAATTTTGAAAAAAACCCACGACGGAAAAAATCTCGTCGAAAAAGAATAAAATAACTCAAAACCCCCGACTTAACCCAATTATTATGTAATGAAATATTATAATAGACGTAAAAATACTTTTAAAAGAGTTGATATCTCGAGAAATCGGTAATAGATATACTTAAGTGCCTAAACAATGAATATCGATGTTTACAGCTTTTCCTAACGTGTCGTCTGTTTCTCGAAGATATACTTAGATGTAGCAATAATAATTTTACCATAATACATAACCGAGGAATACCCGCCGGGGCTGCCATTCCAGCCGAAGTTTTTCTAGTGACGTGAATACAATTATTGAAGAATTGTAGATGTTTAACGACGACATAAAATACAGTTTTATGTATGATTAAATTTTTGTTACAATTTCTTATAGAAAAGGCAGCCCGACGGATATTTCTCGGTTATGTATTATGGTAAAATTATTATTGCTACATCTAAGTATATCTTCGAGAAACAGACACGTTAGGAAAAGCTGTAAACATCGATATTCATTGTTTAGGCACTTAAGGGGCCGTCCATTAATCACGTGAGGCTTGAAAGGGGGGGGAGGGGTTTAACAAAAATCACGAAATATCACAAGGGGGGAGGGGGGGTGTGGTAAGATATCACGTGTATTTATTTTTTCCTATCAAAATTAACCTGCAACCTTTCTGTCTAGGCATTTTTATCACAGTCCTTAATTTTAGAATAAAATGAGGTTATACTTTATACTGCTACTACCTGTATTTAATGATAATCTTCTAAAAATTTTAAGATTCTTTGCAGGTACTAAAAATACACGTGATGTTGAGTGGGGAGTGGGGGGTAGTCTTAAACCTCACCACGTATCACGAAGGGGGAGGGGGGGTTAAAAAATGCTGAAAAAAAGATCACGTGATTAATGGACGGCCCCTAAGTATATCTATTACCGATTTCTCGAGATATCAACTCTTTTAAAAGTATTTTTACGTCTATTATAATATTTCATTACATAATAATTGGGTTAAGTCGGGGGTTTTGAGTTATTTTATTCTTTTTCGACGAGATTATTTCCGTCGTGGGTTTTTTTCAAAATTTTTAATTTTGCTTAATTTTATTTTAGACTTTTTAGAGAGCACATACGAATTATAATCTACATAATATGTAGGTAAGATCTCGAAAAACGTGTTATTCATTCTAACACATAATATTAGTTCCTTAATTAGAACAATTGAGAAGCACTTTATGCCGATCGCAAAGTGATGATATAAAATATAAGAAAGCTCGTAAGGGCTCTAATATCTATTACAAATACACTGTCTAGGTATCGTTATGCATTAATTTTGAAATTTTACTCAGACTATTACATTAAACATTGTGAAAAGCTACCTCTATAACACTTAGCTGAGAACATGCACCAATTACCCACGAATTCATTCCTGAAATCCGCATTGAAATCAGACAATACGTTTTAATTTTAATAATATTGCAATTTAATCGTTTCACACTAATATAGCAGCGCCCCCTAGTGAGTTAATATCATAAGACTTATCTTAGACCATGCACCTATCATCTACGAACCCATTGCTGAAAACCGCTTTGAAATTGGACAATTCGTTTTTCGATTCTTTTGCACTTATATTGTAGCGCCCTCTAGTGAGTTACTGACGTAATTTTTATTATTTAGGAACATACCTAACCTAACCTAAACATTAATTTAACCTAACCTAAACATTAATTTAATATAAGAAATAAGGATCACGGAAACAAGATAGCAATTGCATCATTTGAGAACGGCTTTTATTAGGTACACATTGCTGAAAACAGAATTGTAATCGGACATTTCGTTTTGATTATATTGCAACATTGTTTTGCACTAATATTGTAGCGCCCTCTAGTGAGTTACACACGTAATTTTTATTATTTAGAAACATGCAATAAGCTACCACGTATACGTTGCTGAAAACAGAATCGAAATCGGACATTTCGTTTTGATTATATTGCAACTTTATTTTGCACTAATATTGTGGCGCCCCCTAGTGAGTCACAGCCATGACACCTGTCTAAGAACATGAACTCATCAAACACAAACCCGTTATTGAAAACCGCATCAAAATCGGATCATTAGTTAGTTTAGAAGATAGGTGGGAACATTACTTTGCACAAACGCACACACAAACATCTCTCACCCTAAACGCAGTTAATTAACAAAATTCAATCAATATCCAATTATAGTATGGACATGTTATTTTGATGAGAATAATTTATCATAGCTATTGTAGTAACTTTTGATTAGTAACTTTGCATGATATTTTCAGCACCTTTAACAAAGTATCAAATGTAGCTCAATTTAACATGAAAACTTTTATCATCATTTGATGCAAATGAAAAAATAAATGACAAAATTAGAAAACACGGAGAGAGAGTTGTTATGAAAATTATTTTAATCGGTTCGGCTCGGCCGTGAAAAGCAAGCCTTTTATCTCCCCTCGTTTTATATATCCGCAGTAATTTATCAAAGGCTTCCTAAGATCCGTATAACACGCTAGTTACTGATACTGGCAAATTGTACAAAGCAGGTCGTTACCGGTGATATGTTGTTACATTGCGCCAATTTGGCGGCATTGCGATAGGCCTGAAAAACATACTCTAACCTTTTTATATTTTCAAAGTAACGATATTACAACTTGCTTACTTATAGTGTGGGTTTTAAGGTTAGTCAAGTTCACAAATCCAGGTGTTAGAGCGTTAGGAAATACCTCTTATGACAACTACATCAGTAGATAGTAACTGGGGCTATCGAATTTACGAGCAGGGAATCATTTTCTCGGACAATGAGGTGATTCTGTCTTCACTCCCCTAACCAGACTGGGGAAATCTCATAAAGTGACATCAGGATTCAAACCCGAAACCTCCATAACATAGGCGAGAGTTATACCACTCAGCCACCGAGGTTGTTTTACGACTAGCACTGCAAGATAGAATACAGATAGTTAATATTGCCAATTTTTTATATATATATATTTTTAAATCGTTGGTACAGTACAAGTTCATAAGCGCAGTCATGTCACGTGTTTTTATACTTTCAAATAACTTAAAAAAAAAACTTACGAAAAATGTTTTTTCCTATAGGCCGTTATTCTTATTTTTGTGTGATACGTATACAATGTACGGGACTCAACATTTTACTACCTAGTACTATTATTTATTCTGTGATTTTACTTCAAATTATACGCCCTGAATGCTTTTTAAATAATATTTGGAAAAAAGTTAATTTAAATTATAGAAGCACGAGTGACATGTCTGGACTTATGAACGCGATCGTACATGGTAGCTGGACGCTTTGACACCAGTAGTTGGGACAGTGTTGGCTATTGTACATTCCCTCACAT
Organism: Teleiodes luculella; assembly: GCA_948473455.1. Classification (NCBI taxonomy): domain Eukaryota; kingdom Metazoa; phylum Arthropoda; class Insecta; order Lepidoptera; family Gelechiidae; genus Teleiodes; species Teleiodes luculella. Next base: position 8,807,451 of record OX419585.1, read on the forward strand.
AGATCGAAATAAGTATAATACTCGTATTCAAAATTCAGGTTTAAACTGTTTATTACAGGCCAAACAGCTAGTTGTTTGTCAGTTCTATTCGGCTACTACGTTGCTACAGTTCATTCGCAAACTTATTTGTGCTGTTGCTAAACTCACTGCGAGTTATCCTGTCCCAACACAAATAAATACCTCGTTAAAATAATGGGTAGGTCATTTTCAGACTCTCTTCTTTGGTGACACAAGTGTAGGCAACAAGTTTGTCTATAAGTTATGAAAAACCAATTTAAAAAAAGGTGACAAAGCATAAAAAATCAAATAATAAACGGCGATATCTTTGATATTAAACATACTTTAATCATATTTTTACAACTACGAAATCCTAGAAATTCAAAAAAGTTATTAAGTTTATAAGCACTTCAAAAGTAGGTAAGCACTTTAACGGAAGTGAGTACAATACATACATTTTAAACCCAAAACCGTCTTACTTTTAGTTTCATTTGTTACGTAAGGAAGATGGTAAAAATAATAAATACATTCCGTAGCGATAAAATCGCGATGATATATATTCTTTACTAAAACTTTCCAATTACTGGAAAGTTGCGGTTTAGGTTTACCTTAATCTTATACTAACGAAGGGATTCAACTTTTTGGAAAGAAAATAGATTTAATCAATAACCTAAGTACCTAAAATATACTAAGCTTTATAATTATAGATCTTAATAAGAAATCTGGTATTAAATCTACATACATTCAATTACCTTTAATATTTATAAGAGACATTCGCCTTTGTAGACTTTTGCTACGGCGTAGCACCTGACTGCTACGCGGCTACGAGTATGTAATATTTTTTTAAATATTACTGTATTTTCCAATGCAAATATACTCCAACTGCATTGAAAGCAACTGATGAAGAACGGGACATACGTCGATATATTAACTTTATTATAGGAAGTGAAATTCGATGCTATCGTGACAGACTGCAGAAATCTGTTTCTCTTCGCCCGGATAAATCTTCGAGATCCCAGAGCGAGCCTGGTTATCTAACTACGATCTTATTGTTAAACTAAATTGGGTTGAGCCATAACTAAAATTCGATATAGCCTCTTTGATATCGTTACGCAAACATTTTGAGCCAGGGGAGTCTTTATACTGACTGAAGATGCCCATATGAATGTAATATAAATTTATTATATTATAATACGTAAATTGGCGACCTCTGCAGTTGTTTAATAATCCTGCTAATACTACAATTAATATGAATCCCACGCAAACATGACTCGATGGATTTTGATCAAATTAGGTATACCAGATAGATTAAGGACTGTATTATAGCCAGATAGTATTACCAGCAAGATGTTAAGCAAAACGTTGAAAAATTCAACTACTAAATATAACAGTTTAAAATATAATCAAGGCAGAGGATTGTATTTTGGAACAAAATTTTTATTTTGGATTAACTCGTTTGCAAAATACTTGTTTCAAAACTATCTCATGTCACACTAGTCTAAATTGTATTGGTAAGGGTAAATTAGTTCTTTTGATTTATTACTGTTATGATTGACACAACTGCTAATAAATAATAGCTCAAAATAATTATTATACTCATAAACTTTTTTTACTGTTGTTTTTGTTGTCCTAAGGCACTCCCTATTTATATACTACCATGTAATTTAATTAGTAATATATTTTACTGAATGGCAGTTGTTTCACTATTCTGACTTATTATGTAGTGGATGTATAGGGAACCGCATTTGATGAAAACTTTTCAAACGAGCGAAAACTAGTTGGAGAGTGGTGCGGCGAACTTGTTCACAATAGCGGAACTGATAGCATATTCCTCTCATGACAATCGTTCATCAGCTCAAACATATTCAGAGTAATATTTTATATACTTAAAAATCAAGTATATTATATTCTATTCTATTCTATATAAGCAATGACTACGTCCATGTATTTAAGACTTAAATACATGGACGTAGTCATTGAATATACTTGATTGCACACAAAACAATACAAGAAAACACAACTTACAATACAGGTGTACAAAATGCTGCCTTATTGCTAAAATAGCAATTTCTACCAGGCAACTCTGAATAAAATATATAAATGAGAGAATTTTAACATTTCAAACTTCACCGAAAGACAACTTTAATTGTGTTAGCCACGAATATTTCATAAACAAATACAGTTTGCGTGAGATGTCCCCACATTTAGATAGATGTCCTTCAAGATTTAATCTTCCCCTATGAACCTTAATGAAATTCCATTCAGACAATGCAAAAATTTACTAGTGCCTTGGTAGTAATTGGTAGCGTTGTTGTAAGAAAACTATTAGCTTTATAATTCCGGAGATATAGTTATAGTTTGGGGAGGATTCTAGCTTGATGTTCAAGCTAGAATCCTTCCCTCTCGTGCAGCCAAACGGTGGGGTCTTTCGACTTAGAATATACCCAACTAAAATCCAAAATACAAAATGTCCAGCGGAGAATTTTGTCCAACACGATTTTTTGGTATTAACACTTACTAGTCACTGGTAGTGTCAAACTAGATTCGTTGATACCATACGTGGATTGCAATTGGGGAGTCGTACACTCCTTGCTGTGCATTGTTAGACAGCCAATATCTAACGCATAATAATATGACTCATGTGAGATTTGAAATAAACTTTTTTCTTATGTAAATAAACATGTAGGGACATCTCACACACGGATTTATCACCGCAAACTACTCTACTATGAGGGTCCAGACATCTAATATGTACAACATTTTAAAATATTGACGAAAGAAATCCATATAACAACCTATGTTTGTCTCTAACAAATAGTAGGTAATCATCATACTATCATCATCATCATCATTTCAGCCAGTAGACGTCCACTGCTACTACTACTATCATATCATATTAATATTATAAAGAGGAAAGATTTGTATTTTTGTGTGTGTGTGTGTGTATGTTTGTAATGAATAAACTCAAAAACTACTGTGCCGATTTCAAAACTTCTTTCACCTTTACACACAGCACATATACAGTTAGTTTCAACGTATTGAAATGAGAAATTCTACTTAATACAAAAGCACTTGCAATAACCTATCAAGCGAGGTTTTTTTATAAAAGATAACAATGCCGGCTAAACACTTGTTACTTGTAAACGTGCAAGAACAAAATGCAAAGCTACCGGCCATTGTTATTTTTCTGACGATTAAAACCGGGAAGCCAACGAGAAGTACAGCTATTCTCTGTTCTTGTGTTTCTTTTGCAATCTATTTCAGACGTCAAATTAAAGACTTATCAACCAAGGACTTTCTAACTGAAGTGTACTTGTTGCGGGCGAACAATTTCGGCCTCCGAAAAATGTGTCTTATTTATTCACGTGGAGAAAACACTTGACAAGACTACGCCACTCACATTATAGCACTTTAACGTAGAGTTCTTGTGACACAATTTGAAATCAAGCAGTCATGTTTGTCTATCACCGTCCTCCGCGGTCTATCGCCGTCCTCTGTGGTCTATTACTGTCTCCGATGGTGGTATGATAGTAGGTAGGTATGTATTAAATATATTTATGTTCGAGTATTGCAACTTCACGGTATCATCACAAATTCGAAAACAATCCTTCGTTCGTTATTTTATTTCAAATTATTTGACAACTTATCGACAGTATATAGTATTTTAGTTTTCAACATTTTTGAACAGCGATCATCTCGTACAAAACCGTTCGCGCGTGACAATACTCGTTACTTCCAGCATTTTCTACGAAGTTTTCGAAAAAAATTTTTGACATCGTCAATATGACGACAGTTCTACGTACAGTAATACTGCAGGAATTCCAAACAAATTATCACTTTGTTACCAGAATGTTATAAAAAGTATGTAGCATAATCCAATTAATGGTTAATTTATAACTTTGTCTAGTTTCTCTATACATTCACTATAAGTGGATTCTTGTCAATAATTGTGCTATAGCTTGAATTTAACCTATCTTACCGGAAGAAAATTTCCGAATAGTTTAGAAATAAGACGAGTAAGATAATCGTCCTATTATATTCCCAAATTATGGATGAGAATCTCACCTCTCTGTAGGGGTGACAAAAGCTAATATCTAGACCGCGGTCTACGGCACGGTGCCAACGATCTGCTAAGCCTCCATTATTTTAACAAAGCACTGAAAGACGCTTGTTTCAGTTCCAAATAGCCGCACTGTATTGCAGATAAACTTTTAATCTGCGGTGAATCGCGTCAGTCCAGGGAAACTTAAGACGTTTTAAATCGTCTTTCTTGGCGCGTAAACCAGACACGGGGCGGATTTAGTCGACTGATAATAAAACATTAGTATTGTGTTGTTCTACAACTGTGTTGTTGTACAATCCGGACATGTATGTTACAATATAAACAATTAACTTTCAAATTAAAGGCACTTAAATTAACGTAAGCAAACAAAATGAACTGAAGTAGCGCTGGACGAAATCCACCAAGAATATAATTATATTACTCCTGCTAGCTTGATTTCAATACAATTACGATGCAAGTTCGTGCTACTAAATATTCTGATAGGTACTCATTATTATACGTTAGACCACAGTGTCACCAGACGATAACGTGTTAAATATCTTTCCATGATACGAGTAAATCTCTCCTTTTTTAGAGCCTCTTATAAAATGAAGTGATTTCGCTTTCTTAAATAAAAGAGTAAATATTTACTACCCTAAGCCTTCAAAATCCCATAGCAAATAACAAAATAATGCTTCGGACTGTGCTCAAAAGAGCCTGGATCCGAACCCTGTCCGATATTTTATAGGATTATCACAATACTGTGGAATTTTCTACTTCGATAAGTCGTTTGTTTCTTCCTTATAATCTTAAAATTCATCGCAAACTTTCAGAACACCAAGCAGCCAAATTCAGATGAAATATTCATTTGAATTTTATTTCGCTTGGGGCAGGAAATTTAAAATTGGGAGGCATTTATTTGAGATCTGAAACATCGTAATAGGTAACGCTTACGGAGTCCTCGTGGGAAAAGGAGGGTATCCTACACATAAAATAAGTAACCTACTTTTCATGACTCTTCAGTAGGTAGGTAGTAAATTCTTTCACTGTTGGGAAGCTACACTTTAACGGGGTAATATAGGTTATGTAATATTTTCAAAATAATTAGGGATCCTTACTTGTAACCCAAGGTGTAAATAAGAAAATGGTCTAAAATATTACTAATAATCGAATTGGCTCCAAAACTACTGAACTGATTTTGATGACACTTGTTCCCACGGGAAAAACTGTTAACGCGGGCGGAACTGCGGCGGAAAGCTAGTTACATATAAATTTAGGATTGATGTTAAAACCTATACATGAATTTTGTATATGTTTTTTAGCATCGCGATTAGTAGATCTTCCTTCGCAAAACCTCTGAGGTAAATAAAGAAACCCCTTACATTACAGCTGAAATGTTCTGACAGCAACACGATCCAATCGTACCTTTTTTTAATCATGTGGTAGGTATCTGCACAAAAGGGAACATTTGTTTCAATTTAGTTGAAGAGATAACGTATAACGATAGGTAGTGATTGCTGCCTTAGCAATAAGGCTGCCTTTTGACTCCTGTTTGTGTTTTTGTATTGTTTCTTGTGTGTATTTTGGTGTCAATAAAGTATTTTGATTGTATTGTACGCGTATTGTATCTATAACTCAACTTCTATTGCTAATATAAGTTTTGCCTGTATAAAAATAAAATATATAATAAACTTACAAGATACTTTGTCAAATTTAAATTAATTCATCAATATATTAATTCGTCCGCATTTACAGTTTTTCCGTGGGAATGAGGCATTTTCCTTTGGTAGAAGGTAGCCTATGTTACTCAAGGTGAATAAAGCTTTCTAATGCTGAAAGATTTTTTTTGAGTTTATTCATTACACACATACTCACACAAAAATGCAAATATTTCCTCTTCATAATATTAGTATGATTATAATCACACGTTATTTACTACCCATTATACCCGTTCCTTGCTTATTAGTACCTAATGTATTCGATGACGTCATCGTTGGCTATTTAAAAGACGGAAAAGATACCTATACGAATTTAAGAAACTGAGGTGATCTTCCAAATTAGAGCCATTAACTTAATAGGACTATTGCGTGGTCGACTGGGTCGTTTACTCTGGCTAAGGATAGTAATAATATAATCTATGTAATAAAACTGAAGAGGTCGAAAATCTGTACATAGGAAAAAAATACTTAAAACTGAGTCAGGAAGATGTAAGAAGTGAAGTAGAACATATCCAGATTTTTTCAAATATTTTGTTTCTCTGTTTGTCTGTTTGTACGGGCTAATCTCCGAAACAGTTGGACCGATTTGAAAGAAAATTTTGCATGTTGGTACCTTATGTCACGAGTTAATATCTTAAATAGTTTAAACCGCGGGCAAATATCTGATGCCTACGGGAAACTGCACGGAAAATTTTAAAACAACGCGAGCGTAGCCGTTGGATTTCCATTGACGATTAGCCGGTCTTCTTCTTTCATAAAATATCGTTCTTTGGTGTGTCGCGCGTGTGGTAAAGTACTTACAATGTATTTCAAAACTAATACATTTTTATTTTGTTAATTTCATTGCAATTTTATGACGAGTCCACGCGACACTGGCCCGAGTAGAGCCAATTATTGGTCAGAAGTGGCGAGCGGCCTCCCATCTCGACCTCCGTGACTTATCCCAACAAATTAAACTTCAGTTAATTAAATCGCTTTCTTTCGGATTTTTTGTTTGTTGTATTTCTGTCGTGGAAGTTATGATTGCTGCTTGTCTTAAATATTTCATTATCTATCTGTGTTTCAGATGATCAAATTATACCGAAATAGGTCTTAGTATGTCTTAAAGTAATTAAAATGGAAATAGTATGCAGTGATAGAATATTAGTTTACTTGTGCCGTGACATAGTTCTAGCATACGTAGTAAAGTATGCGCTTATGGCGTGGATCGAGCCTGCAGAAGGCGATATATCGCTTGTAAATCTGTCTTGGCATATTGTTCCTATTTATCGTGGTAGCCAACGCATGTGGAAAAATTTACAAGTATAGTTTTCCTTGTTAGAGTTTCCTGGTCAAAAAACTAAGTTTTACATTTTATTAAGCCTGGTGTGTATGAGTTTAAAATAAAATACCCTGACCTTTTTACCGTTAATTTATATTATTTTAATACCTATCACAAGTTACCAGTATTCCTCCTGCACATACTCCGTAATATTTAAACTTTTTCCTCGGAGACAATATTTTTTCCGTCTTAAAATTTACCAAATTTTGAATACTTTTGATCCATGTCTTAACTTAGTACAGAAGCGAAACGAATAAGTATATTCGGAAACATCAATATTACATATCCATTTGTAAAAATCTCTTCTAATTATAAAAAAATAAAATGTAAATAATCATTATTTTCAAAATGAACTTACAGCTTAAAGACAACGTTGTTAATATGCTGTGGACTAGTATTTTTATTTTAATCATATCCTATTGGTATTTTTATAAATCTGGCTGTAAGCAAGTACAAAATTCAGATCCGTGCGACATTTTAAGGCGTCCAGTTAGGTAGAGGGTGGCCGGCGCTTGGGGCGAGATGGAATTATCTAAACGAAGTTACGAGCGCAATTACCAGTGTATCCTGGAGCCGTACCCGACCAGCGCCGGCGATTCTAAATACAAGAACCAACGATACGACCACACTGCCACCGAAGCTTCCAATATTCCTAGCAAATCGATAATAGCTCTAAGATCCAATTTTAAAGGTATCGGCGATATTAATTGGAATGTAATACTTTGGAATGGTTTTTAGTAAAATTTTAATTTTAATTTATAGTCTGAAATTAATTTACGCCACATTTCCAATTGCCGGTGATGCCAAATTTTGTTATAAACAAATAATTATTTCGTTTATTATCATAAAATCTAAAAGATGATGAAATATAATTTCCATGCGACACCAAAATTGAATACATATATAATAATAAAATGTTGTCGAGCAAACTTTTAATAGGGTTCATAATTAAGCACTGTAGTTATCTAAAAAAAAGAAAGAAAGCAATTAAAAACATAGGTTCACTGTGTCCATTAGTGAACTGTTGCTGCCTACTTGTTATTTATTCATTATTTTGGAATACAAATTCAACATAATTTAAGTATAAAGTTAACACATACTAATAAAAAAGTTTCTACTTAAAATTATATTTTTAAAGATCATTTCAACCAGAAAAGTATAAACTTTTTTAATTTCGTTCTCGTTTCATGTACTTCCTATTTACTTTGTTCGTAGTTTTGTTATTTGGTTACCTTTGAAGGTCTATAGTTTCCTCTGTTTTATTTTTTATTATGTTTTTTTGATGCATTGCATTTAAGTTACATTTCTCTGGCTAAGATACTCGTATTTCTGAAAAAAATTAAGTGTTCTACATTTTTCGTATAAAATTACTCTTTTTCTGAAAATTTGTTAAATATTAATTCCAATCACCGTGTGGCAGTTAAACTGCTCTAACATATAAGTTATATCGTAAGATCTGTTTATTTAATTTAATAAAATAAATAAACAAGAAACATAATGATTATTTGAAATGAAAGTTATTTAAAAATCATTCTACTAGTCTACATTTAAATTGAGTTAGGGAGGCGAGAACAAATTGTTATTCCAACCAACCAAATGTTTCATCAAATTCAAATTACTACCTACTGTCCGGTTTTCGTAGTTGAATGAGCAGTGGCAGTGGGCATTATTTAAATAGAGCGCTGGAGTGGCTCGTTCTATGATTTATTGTTGTTTACCCACTGGGCCATAAATCAGTACCATTGATTTATCCAGCCTAGCCGGACGCCGGACATCCATAGAATTACTTGAAGTCGCGGCTTAAATGCATTAGAAATCGATGATAAGAAGTTACTTGTTAGCAAAGATAAGGTAAATTATTTCTGGGTTTTGTTTCACGAGTAGTCACTGTCATTAACTCGGAATAACAAAAAAATACCCCGTACGTTCTTCTGAATCTTTTCGATATTTTTGAATCTTTCTTACTTGTATCACAATAGAGTTATGGCGTGTTTTGTGTTCTAAAAATTTTTTTTTCTGGTTTTTCTCTAATAACCAGTTGCGAAACCGCAAGATTGAATGTAAAAAAAAATGATTAAAGAACAGACTATCGTTTTTGGCAACTAGTTGATAACAAGAACATCTTTCTTCTTTGGCAACTGATTGTGAATATCAGTGGCCGGAGGGGATATTTTGACTAAAAATATTTTTGACCACCAATAATGGAAGTCTAAAATCTGCCATTTCGATTATTAAATATTTTAATATACCTACTCAGTCTCTTTCACTACCACTCAAGTCAAAATCCATCAAGCCATTTAGGCTGCAGAGCATGCCAACCATCAATCTATGATTAGAATTTATAACATTGACCACTTGTTATTTAATTGAAGTTATTTTATACCCATGAAACGGTTTGAACAATTACATAAACTGAAACTGATTAACGAACCATCTCCATTTACGGTTAACCCTTCCTTTGCGCAATTGTTAGTTTGTCTGGGGTCTGGGTGAGATTAGTTTCAATAATTTATAATGTTGTAACTTAAACTATTACTTGAAACATATTCTGGTGTCTGACATGCAATTAACCTGACCATTTATATCTCTGAAATGTTTGGCGTTCTATTTGTCTGGTGAATACCAATATCTTAGGAAAATAAGAATAGCTACAATACCGATCGTATTCAGCGGCTCTTTTGTAAAAATAATCCAAAATCTGAATTCCCTTATATAATATAGGTAAATAGTTAAATTAAAAGGCCAATAAAGAGAAGCGAAATTGACATTTCAACGCGTTCCATAATTAAAATTCGACGCTTCTCCATTTATTGAAACTTTTCATTACTTCCTCTGCGCATTGTGTGCAATTTTAAGCATTACTGGCTGGAAAAAGTAAATACTACTTTTAATATTAAATATTTCATTTTAATATTTTTATTACGTACATTTTGTTTTAAAGGTCACCAGATATTTTGTTATCTGAAAAGATGAAGAAAATTAAAGTGCATATTATATTACATCTAGCTGTTGATAGAATTGCGAGTAAATTTTTCTAGTTTCGTGTACGTTGTCTTTCTGATATATAATTTTCAGAGAAGACGTGTCAACTATTTTAGTTTAAGAACAAAGAAGTATAGGTATAATTAATAAGAAAACTTCGCGTGACGAGACCCTAATTAAATCCACTAATGAAGAGTATTGTGTGATGAGTAATATATTGATAGAGGCTTACCTTACCTACTGCGTTTTTTGTATTTTTCTTTTTTCTAGGAGAATATCAATATTAATAGCTTAGGGCTTAAGAAACAATACACGACTAGCAAAATGTAATTGACGATGAAGAAAAATGAGTCTTATAAGGGCTGTTATAAGTGCTGTGATGGATGAATGTTGATCCCAATATCGAAAATGTATTTTCTTTTCCTGCACCTGACCACTACTCCTGATACTCTTTGCACCCCTTAATGAGCCACCTTTTAGTCCTTTTTCAATAATTTAACTTACTAACTTACCAGTAGACATAAATAAGAATCATTTGGCTACATGAAAAATGGTTTTTGCCGAAATAAGTTGTTGATTAATCTTTATGGGAATTCATATATATTTACCAATCGTTTCTTTACTTTATCTTTAGTGGAATAAGAAGGCAGATGACAATTAATGTAAAACCTTTGTAATCTAAATGTTAAAGGTGAAATTAATTTTACGTATGTTCGTCTAGTAAAAAAACGTGTCATTAGTACATGGATAAGAAAATATTGATTTGTACATTCTATAATATTACTTTTAAATTAACTGTGCTTAATTTAAAAAGTAATAATTAAAGACGTTCGTAAGAGACGAAATCTGTGTTAATAATAATGAATGAATTTCTTATTTATCTTCCAAAGAAACGGGAATTCAGCTTTTTTCGGCTAAGTTTTGCCTACGCCGGGAATCCTTTGTGCAGCATATCTCTTCCAGCTTTGTGTCCTCCGATTGCTTTCAGATTGCAGTTGGATTACACCCAGACAGCGATATAAGACCTTCTACGAATACCTAGAACTTCAAGTAAACCGACTAAACCTAAACTAAATGGGAGAAAATTATGTGTTCCATCTCTGTTTCCTGCTATTGCTAGATACATTCGATTTATACCATTGCTGAAAGGTAGACTTCTGTATTTCGGCACAGAAGAAAATAATAGTACTACATTTCGGTAAAAATAGTTTTTAAAATTTGTTTCAAATACAGTCGAAAAGTTTTTTAACTGGTAGATTATCTTTGGGGGAATGATTTTACTCATGAATATGAATAACTTTTGTACGAGATCAAATCTAAAAACGTAAAAGAAAATTAGCTGTTCTGTTGTTTAATCCGGCATGTACTTTTGCAGGCAACAACAATTTTTTTCGTGATTTCAGAGTTCCTATGTTTAGGTTTTTCATAATCATAATTGAATCATTCTCCTAAGGATGATCAACTACTTAGTTAAATTTCAGTAGGATCAGTAATTGTATTACGAACACCAATAAAACGCCTCTGAAATGCTACAACTTCAGTCACATAATCTTAATCATTAAAACACAACCCTTCAACCCAGTTTTATCCTTTAGCGTTTAATTGTTTTAGTTATCTGGTAACACGGGTTTGGTTACAATGTGATGAATAGATAGTGGTCTAATTTGGTAGTCATGGGATTCGATTCACGCGTAATCCTTATTCACAAACGTTTTATCTCTTTCTCTAAAAATGATTAGTCTTTTGGACAATGTCTAAGAATAAGGTTCGAGCCTATACAGAATTTGTGTAGACGGGCTAAAGTCGACCAACGTTAAGAGAGAGTGAGTTTCACGAATATGCTTAAAATTTTATTTGCTACTAGCTGTCAGCCCACAGCTACGCCCGCGTTGTTTTTTTTTACTTCCCGTGATAAAAAGTATCTAAGATGTTGACCGGGGATATATAAGGTACCACCATACAAAATTTAATTTAAACTAAACTGTTCCAGAGATTAGCGTGTACAAACAGACAGACGGTCATTATTTACAAAACTTGTATTTTTGTGTTCAGCTACACTCCCTTTATCACCTACAATCAGTTTTTTGAAAAAAAATCAATGTACGTACAGACACGCCGATTCTTCAGTTTTATTGTAGTATAGATTAAAATAGTACTTTCATAAACCTGAAAGATCCCACTACGGAACTTTATTCCTCAGTTTTTCTTCTTATAATAACAGTTATTACAACGTTATAATGAAATTAAAAACTTCAAAGCGCTTCTATACTTCCAAAGCAGTGGTTCTTTAGTGGTGAAAACCTTCTTTGGCTTCGTTTTAAAAAGCTTCTTTTCTCTTTCATTTTGATAGTTTTTATGAGTAACCTCTTGCCCCGCTACGCTGTTCTATTATATTATTATAGTCTGGAGGAACTTAGCTCTTCGTGCTTTAGCGGTTGAAACCCACTTCAAAGTTATTACGAAATATGAATTGACTTATTCCATCCGTTACTGAATGCAGTTCCGTAACAGAGTGTAGGTGGAAAACAATTGAAGACGAATGTTTGAAAAAATAAATTTACTCACAGGCATGCACAGGCACAGGATTTTTTATATAAAACTAGCTGTCCGCTCTGCGGCTTCGCCCACATTAACCTTGTCCTGACAACAACGAATCCTTTTTTAAATTGACCTATGCCTGTGTCAAAAAAATCGACGAATAAGCTTCGCCAGGCTTGAATAAATAATACTCGTACAATAAAAAAAGATTTATCCAATTCGGTGCAATTCTGAAGTGTTTCATTCTTTATTTTATTTTATTTTGTATACCTAAATAAATTTTAAATCGAGAATATTCTAGTGGCGTGTTCAAGAAATACAAAGCGGTATTTTAAATAGGATGATGCCGCTGCTATTTAGTTGGTATCAGCATTCATGCTGCACACATTGTCGGGATCACAATACAATATGGCGGACGAAGCCAAGCAAAACGAGTGCAGCTTTTTGATGAAAATGTGGAAAGTTCGTGTTTATATTTAGCATTTTGTCAGTTTTATACAGCGTTTTTGGATTATTAATCATAACATTTTAAATACAATACTGTGATGATCATCAATAAACTATTATAACAATTAGATTAGTTTCAGTAGGTACGTTAGACTTAAAAGCGGGTATCTGATTGCAAAAGTTATTAAAAGTTATTAAATCCGGCTAAAATATTAATAAAGGTGAAAAATACATTTAATCAAAAGGATCATCATCGTAACTTAATAATTATAATATATAAAATTATATGCAGTATGCTGTATGTCATATTAAAGGGTATCTATAACAAAAACCATCAACCAGAAAAATGGGATACAGCGCGAGCATCCGTCGGAAGAGATTTAGACAAAAATTGGTTTTAAAATCCATTTGAACTCTCTACAACATTAAAATTCGACAACATACATTCGTTCAATATTAAATTGAACAATACAAAGCATGACCAAGGTCTGTATATTTTTAAGTTTATGGCAACAATTTCCATTATTAAATTAGTTCTATTTAAATTCAGCAATTATCGAGGTTTTTTATTTCTTAGGTCAGGCTTTACATACATATACCAAAGCTGTGATCCCTGAAAGAATGACCAGTCATGCCTTAACAGCTTCTAAGGACATTAAATAATATTTTGATATTTGTTTCGAGACCTTCGATAAACATAATATTTTAGATTGTCTTAGCTCTTCCTGTTTCGTAAGGTACCATACCTTACGGGTAAAACGTAATAAGATATTATAATAATATTAGTTTCGTATGTTTGTTTATATACACGACATAACAAAATCCTGTAATAATAGGTAAATACGACTATAAAAAGGTAAAAACGTGAGTAATTCAAGAGAGAACATTTATTTTATTATTTGAACTCCACGCTTCAAATGTGGGATGGAATTGGATAAACCCGGACTTATCGCTAATTAAATTGTTGGATTTCGGTGGATCTCCAGAGAAATACTGAATTTCGGCGTATACGTTTAATTTACACAAATAGGTGAGCGACAGATTCTTGTTTTCTTCCTTGTGAGAACTGAAAATCTTACTAGGAAAGTTAAAAAAAATATATTGTATCGTATCGTTTGAGTTCGACGGCTCAAGTATTTAGTACAATATCTTTAATGTTATTGAAGAAATTACTAGAGTACAAAATAACGTTTTAACAGAATTATTTACTCATAAGAACCGTCGCTATGCAGGTACTGTAGGGATATAATTTCTAGGGTTCCTAGAACAAACTTTCCGGCCCTAGACTATACACATTTTTTAAATTTATACTTTAAGTTTCCGACCTTCTAGAGTTAACTTTATCACGTATGCATATGCATTAATATCGTCCGTTATATTTCTCGCTACCTTTTTTACTTGTGAATTTCGAGGTTAACGTATCTCACAAACCCTGGAGTCAAAATAATTTAGCCGCCTAATGTGACACTACATCCGTAAGTAGTAGCCACGATACCTTCCGATCCGAAGCACGGATTCATGTTTCTCTTCGGACAGTCAGTCTTCAGCCTGCAATGTCCTTACCAAACTGGGGAAAGTCTCACAAAATGATATTTTTGTTCGGCAAACAAGGATTCGAACCAGGAACCTTAGAAAAGTGAGGCGAGCGTTTTACCACTCGGCTGTAAATTCTACTAATAGTATTGTTTATACTAATTGTGATTGGATCGGAAGGAAAACCCTTGTTCACATGGTCGACAAGTGACTGTAGTCGTGGCCGGATAGATACGAGTAACTGGTACCTAATATTGATTAGATTTATAAAAGTATTTTGTTATAATGATAAAAGTGTCCTCGTCCCGTGACGGGTTTAGCCGAGTCGTTGATTTGTCAGGTGCAGGCTCGCCCGGCGACATTGACACGGGATGTCGGCCCAAGATACGAGACGGTTGTTATAGTTATCGGTATCATCCCCACAAAGTAAGTACGGCAAATAGGAATGTCAGCAGAAATGTTATAGATAAATAGACGCCTCAATTTTCCGTGACGTTAAAATTCCAGAAACGGGTTGTTTATCACTACATAGTATAAAACAAAGTCGCTTTCTCTGTCCCTATGTGCCTATGTAACAACACAATGAACTCTTTCAAAAAGAGAACACAGATATTTTAAGTCTTACTTATAATCAGTTTAGAACCATGCTGTTCAAGTTCATATTAAACAGAGTCTGATTATTTGTTGTTTTGCGTGTGATTTATATATAATCTATAGTAAGTTATGTTTCTCCTTTTTAGTAACTTTATTATATAATTCTGCTTTGAGTGTAATAGCACATAATAGTTTAGTCCTAGACAAGACAATTTGATTAACACATGCTGTGTTTGCCTGTAATTGGGTGTACCCTGTACATGTTATCGTTTTTTTTGACAATGTAATTAGATAAGTTTAAGGTGTATTACCTGTTGGCGAACCTATATGAATAAATAAATAAATAAATAAATAAATGTATGCTTAAATCTTTAAAACTACGCAACGGATATTGATGCGTTTTTTTATAATAGATAGAGTGATTCAAGAGGAAGGTTTATATGTGTAATACATGCATAATATACTTAAGGATAACACACAATAACCATTTTCCCGTGCGGAGCCAGTGCGGGTCGCTAGTAGACTATTAAACATTTATTATTAACTAGCCTTCCGCCGCGGCTCCGCTCGCGTTAACAGTTTTTCCCGTGGGAACGAAGCGTTTTCCCGCGGTAATAGTTAGCCTATGTTACTTAGGGTTAATGTAGCTTTCTAATGGTGAAATAATTTAGGAAATTGGTTCAGTAGTTTTTGAATTTATTGATTACAAACATACACACACACACACACACACACAAATACAAATCTTTCCTCTTTATAATATTACAGTAAAATCGTTGGCAACAGCCCATTTACTTCCCCACAGAAGGACTCGAGCCTACCCTGTAGGCTGAATAAGCCGTCGACTATGCTGAATTAATGCGGATATGTCGACTTTACTTACACACACACATCCTTTGAATTAATTCGCAGGTTTGTGCAAGTTTCCCCATGAAAATTCCTTCACCGTAAGAGCGTCGATTAAACATACCTACATACGAGTACATTTGAATTCGAAAATAGAAAATACATTGATATATGAAGAGGCTAGAACCCGCACCTTCCTTTTGGAAGACAACAGCTCTAGCCACCAGGCCTCCGACGGGTTTCAAAATTGAAAAAAAATATATATACTGAAAGGTGGTCTCGAGATGTGGACGGTGGGTTGGAAGGAGTTTTGTAGTGTAACAAAACTATCTCTACAAATTGAAGAATGAAAACTAAACGCACAGTTTTTCAAATACCTGTAATATCTTTTGAGTTAGGTAACTAGTACTTTATTTTAAGAGTATATTTTACCGCGCTCTGCGATTAAGTATGATCGCCTACTTCGAGCTCGTTTGCTCATAGTCTCGGCGCGTCGGCACCGTCTTGAAGTCATGTCGCCCATCATTTTTCCGACGACAAGCTATTTAAACTCCTCTCTTTAATAGCATAAACATTATTCTTAAGCATCTTACGACAGGCTTAGAGGATTTTGGTAATCATTTGATAAATTGGCTCGTTGGAACGCGGAGTTCGTTATTGTAGTGCCAAAATATAGGACTTGTTTTATTAATCATGGCTTTGCTTTAGTACGTACGCACCAAAGTATAATGATTATTACTAGAACTAGGAATAAACGTTATGTTTCTATTATATGATTTCACTAGCCTTAGGGAGAGTGGTTTATGAATTCTGAGATGTCAATTCAGTCAAGATTATGTTTTAAAATTCAAGTGGAAACATAGAGCTCGGGTAAGCGTCAAAGAAATCCAATATACTCGTAAGTGGAATGGGGGAGAAATGCATTTTTATTTAGAAAATGGCTAAACATAAATTGGGCCCAGAAACTGTAAGAGAGTCCACTCAATTTGTGTTTTCATTTTGCGTGAAGAAAAGTCTGGCTGGAGAAGCCAATCGGGGAGAACGTTTTAGAAAGCAGCGATTATTCTTTGAGAAATGCACAAAGAAAATATCAAGTCGGGGTGGCGACAAATTGTTCGTATGAAACACAAAAGAGATCGAATATAAATGTTTCCCGCCTTTACTGTAAATGGCGCCGACGCCAGTATTGCGTGGGAGGATAAAGGATCTTGTACTAGTTTAGACAATTGGTACCTACTCAAAAGGATATATGTAAGAAACTTGACTTAGATGCTAGTTAACGAGAAAATAGTATCATTTTCAGTAGCAAACAAGGACACAAAAGTTTTGATTTACTTACAGGCTCAGAATAACGATAGCAGATAGGTACTAAGAGCCAAGCGCGCAGATTTTCCTAACTTTTTAACATAAGGGGTTTTACTTGTTTTTTTTTTTTACTTATACACTTTTATAAATTTCTTTACTACCTACATAGCGCTGTAGAAGTCTTTGAAGGTTTATATGCTGCGCATATTAATGTCTTCTTTTTTGCCTTTCGTAAAACGCGTTTTAACCTAGATTTTTAAATTATTATCAACTGACAAACTAAAAAAAAATTGTCATTGTACATTAATTAATATTAGTGTTTAAATAATACTGTCTGTAGTAATAAAAAATATATAAGCACACTCTTATTACGTTACTTCTTATTCACAAACGCAGTTACATGAAAATACCTTTGTTTTTTCTTTTATAGCCAAACACTAGAATGAAAACGTGATCCGACTGAAATACCTTCGAGTATTTACGGGTTGACATACGTAGGTATATTAGTAACTAGCTTTCCGCCGCGGCTCCGCTCGTTTCAACAGTTTTCCCAGTGGGAATTAGGCATTTTCCTGCAATATAAGGTAGCCTATGTTACTCAGGGTGAATGTAGCTTTCTAATGGTGAAATATTTTTTGAAATCGGTTTAGTAGTTTTTGAGTTTATCCATTACAAATATATATACACACACACACAAAAATAAAAAAACGTTCCTCTTTATAATATTAGTATGATATATAAAAACGGATCTTAGTATGTTTTAATTTATTAGGTACTTTTCGACAGATGATAAATAATGTAATGAGATGTAGAGAAATGTGTAGTTTATGTGTTAAACTGCCAAAAGTATGTAAATATTACTCCCCTGATTTTTTTTTCGACTTTAAATTAAACCGCTACATTACCGACTTGAAAACCCATTCAACCGGTTTAAAAATATGTTTTGTTTTTAACATAAAGAAAAAGAACGGAAATTCTGAAGAATTTGTCTGGCTTATATGTATTGTTTGGCTTACATATGTTTGGCTTACATTAATAAAGCCTACACAATACTCATCCATGTTATTAGTCTCAATATATTGTGTACTCAAACAAATATGACAATATATGTTATTTGCTGAGACGAAACGCCTATCTATATAATAAAACTGTAGAGGTCGAAAATCTGTACATAGAAAAAATGCTTAAAATCGAGTCAGATAGAATATTATCCTAATTTTTTAAATTTTTTGTTTCTCTGTTTGTACGGCTAATCTCCGAAACTATTCGACCGATTTAAATGAAATTTTGTACGATGGTACCTTATATCCCCGGTCAACATCTTAGATATTCTGCATCCCGGGAAATTAAAGAGTTCCCGTGGGATAATAAAAAAAACTATAGTAAATTACATACTGCTCAGTACATTGTATGGGCTAATCTCCGAAACGACTGGACCATAATATTTCCTGTCAATATCATACTTTTTACCACGGGAAAATATCAAATCCTGCGGGAAACTGCACAGAAAAGTCGAAAAACAACGCAGGCGTAGCCGCGGGCAGACAGCTATTATGAAAATAATACTCGTAGACCGAACATTGGGTCGGATGGTGAAACGGCGTAAGAGCTGTTGTTGTTTTATTGAGTACATTATCCTGTTAACTGAAGCGTGGCGTGCAACAAGTTGTTTGTCCCGAGTTTGTCCCGCATGGCGTCAGGTCCCGCCAAATCGGTTTATTATACAAACGCTTGTCGTCCCGTTATAATCACACACTAAACATGTATTAAACACATCTCGCCCATGCCCTGTGGTCGTTTCACAATAATCCGCACTTTTACCCTCTTTTTGTGGGTGTTATAATAAAATTTACATATAAATGTAGGTGCTGTCAATGGACGAATATCGTTGCCGAAGATATTTTAGTTACTCCTGAAAGTTTGGCGATTATGTTGTGTTGCTCTTGTTGTTAAACATAGTACTAACTTTATTATATTTTGCCTATTTTTCTTTTATATTTTAGACCAGTGCAGCTGAAATACAGAGGCCTTTTTAACTCAAATTTAAAACAGATGAATAAAAATAAAATTTTATCCAATATCTTTTTTTTTTACCACCATCATACCTGCATAATAGGTACCTATAATCTAAAAGAATTCATTTTAAGCATAAAGTTTTATATGTACGTTATAAATAAATATTTTTATATATTCACATTTTTCATACACTACACTATCCTAAAGTTCCTTCAGTAATAATAATAATAATATGTGGAGACATCTCACACACGGCCATCTTAGTACTTGAATAATTAACTGTGGTGATGGTAGTCAGCAGCGACAGTGTTGTAATATTCCAACAAATATATCTGAGTAATGAAGACGCGCCGCCATTAGCCAAATTGCCGCGCACAGAGTGGTAATTGCCAACTTTTCCCGCTCCCAAGACTGAGGCAATTTGACATGCGTACGTTACCAACGATTTGTCATAAGCAATCTACGAGAGCCAGATTTATAATATTTTTTCTTGATGAATGTTGTTTGATAAGCTGACGATGTTCAGCAGAGATTTCTTGTCATGTCACTCCTGTGGATAGATTTTATGTATGTAAAATTTTTCATCCTACTACGCAGTTTATCCGTCGCGCCGCCCCGTCGCGAATACCCTTCTAGTAATAATTACCCTGGCGGCGGCGGCGGCGGCGGCGGGGGTGCACGGCCCAAGTCAATAATCCTCATCATCATCATCTCAGCCGAAAGACGTTCACTGCTGGACAAAGGCCTCCCACAAGGATCTCCACAATGATCGATTCTGCGCTTCCCGCATCCAGCGGCATCCCGCGACCCTCACCAGATCGTCGGTCCACCTCGTAGGGGGCCTGCCTGCCACACTACGTCTTCCGGCGGCGCGCGGCTGCAATTCAAGAACCTTTTTTGCCCCAACGGCCGTCGGTTCTACGCGCAATGAGCCCAGCTCATTGTGACTTATGAATATAAAAATTGTTGGAGAAAATAAATTATTTATTATTATTATATTATTATTACTTAAGCTTAGCTATTCTTCGGGCTATGTCGGTGCTTCTGGTTCGCCTGCGGATCTCATCATTCCTGATTCCATCACGCAAGGAAACTCCAAGCATAGCCCTCTCCATCGCTTTTTGGGGGACTTTGAGCCTTTTTTTTTTGCTAGGCCCATCGTAAGCGACCACGTCTCAGATCCATCTTCCTATCCTATCCTACTAATATTACAAACGTGAAAGTTTGTGAGGATGGATGGATGGATGCATGGATCTCGTCTTTAACGTCTCGTCTCATACATATTATTATGTCCCCTCGGTATGGATGTATGGATGTTTGTTACTCCTCAACACAAAAACTACTGTATGGATTTTAATGAAACTTTATAATAATATTTATTTATTTACTTTACTTACATAGAAGTGTAAGTCAATTAAAAAATAAATATGTTCTAGTGTAGAAAAGTTTCATTAAAGTCCTAAAATGTTACTTATTCAAATATTACCACTGACTTGTGAGTCCAAGTCACAATCAAAGCGAAGTATTAGAGAAGTCAGATCTCATTTTAACGCCTTCCTGAATTGTGGCTGAAACTATAAAGTTTTTGGTTAGCAATGTGAGGTAATTAAAGAGCGGTGAGGTGTGTGTAAGCATTTTAGTGGAGTCATGAGTGGCAGGCATTCAGCCCGATTCATTCCCGCGCGCCAGTCAGCGGAATCTAATCAATCTCACCTCTGATTTGGCTGCGTAATATCTAACCATTCTAGTTCGCACGCACACTCACGTGCATCTAATTATTTCCAAACGTTTTTACTGGTTTGATTCATTAACTATGTTAAGTTGATAAGTGTTTTATTTTTTAAGCCCGGTTCTTTTATAATATAAGGTAAGCGCAGCGTAAGTGACATGCGTTGGATAGATGTAACTCGTTAACATTGGGATTTTTCATATTCGTGTGTGTATTCATTCTAACATAGTATGTAGTAAAAGCAGAATGTCAACAGGTTGCGTCTAATGCATTTCACTATCTGTTAAAAATCTGAAACATTAGGACGTCATAATACAGAAAACGACAATAAGACATAAAATAAAATATAATTAACTACATAACAAAATACATAATAGGTATGAAACAAGAACGATACAACTACGTGCAAACATCCCCCTGTGTTGCGACTTGCGATACACATACAAAAAGGGCCTCACTCAGCGAAATGCCGACGCCCGGTTTGGCTACGGCGCTAGCCTTCCGTGATTACGGATTCATATTAGTGTCTATCTAAACACACTAAGCCGAAATAGGTATGACTACGCCCGCATTGCTATAGATTTGAATTACTGACGACACACAGTGCCGAAATTATGTTGCGTACGCTATGTACAGCCGAACTTTGAGCGGGTGGACTCGGGGCGGCAACTTATTCTACAGAGCACACTGTAAACATTATTTTGCCGCGTAAGTTCGACGCTTATGGTGTGTCAATTGATTTATTATTGCAAAACTTACTTCAAAAAATATTTTGTCCATAGAGCATAACAATATTTAGCAGTATTTGAAAGAAAGATCGATATCTAATAATAATTTGCGTCCAAAACTCAATTTTTCTCTATGAAGTTTCAATGAAGAAAAGTTGCTCTTTAACGCTCCTTCCTGTTCTAAAGAATAAGATTGCGAACTTGTTGATGTAAGGGAGGTTTTATGATTTTATGAAGTTCATTAAGGCCTCGTTAGAGACGGTGAATAACTGGCGCAGGTGATTAATTGAGTATTAATTGCAGCATCGTTTAGCAACCCCCTTTTATTTCATTACACCTGTAAAGACGCCTCTCGCCAAATCGTTTAAGTTGGCGTGATGCTAAACAATAACTTGCCAAACTTAAAATTAAACTGAGCTTTTCTATCCAAAGTATTGTTCGTACTTGGCATTGTAGGTCCGATACAGCCAAAAAGAAATCAATTGGTATAAATTCCCAAGGATGCTATAAGTACAGTACCTAATAACATTTAAAATGCCGATGTCGTGCGTATTGTGGTCCACATTGCGTATGATAAAATTTTTGTAGTTTACATTTCAGCCGTTAACTGGTTACTCAAAGTATGATCAAAATGTACTTTTAGATTTGTCCGCGATCATTTAGTTAGATCATTGTATGAAAAGACTAAGAGCATCCGTGGAAAAAAAACTTTCCTCAAAAGCTTAGTAAGGCCGAATTTGACCTGACATTGAGCTTCTTCATTATCAGCCCACATCAACCCACTGCTGGATATAGGCCTCTCACTTTGCTGTGACCAAACTTTACTTCCCACGAGGTTAAGACGCCTGTTTTGCATGCAAGCTTAATGAAGTAAAAATACCCCAGATGAAAGTTGCTGCATTTTAGAACTACACCGCGACAGACGTAGAACAAAATTAAGATCATAGCCACTTTGACAATTGCAGTTGTTGCACGGAACACGGATATCTGTAGAACGGGCTTATACAAAATGTTAATTTTGTGTGTAAAGTTTAAACTGTGCGTCCCTTTACACTGTGCCTTTACACTTGTGCAAAGTGGTTTTGTCCGAGAACTGCTGTTACTGAAACAACTCTGTTTACATGGAACTCCTAGGTACCGCTCTCAAGTGGTCAGTTACAAGTGTAAGTTGCATTATAAAGTTACTTTGCTAGTCGTCGAAACTGCTATAGTACAAACAATAAGTATATACCTGGGTATAATTTTACCTTTGGACAAATCTGGCCTTCTAACATGCTATCATTCAAACAGGTTTACTCAAGACTAAGTATAGGTAGGTATATTACGATTTTCACACATTTTTTATTATTTAGTTCAGTTTTAGTTGCTTTTACTTTTTATATTTTGCGAACGCACGCTTTTTATTTTAAACGCATTATATTTTACTTTCCGTAAGTCAACTTGAAAATAGTTCTTTAGAGGAAAGCCGGCCTTGCTGTTGCTTCTGTTTTATGATAAAACTAGCTGTCCGCCCACGGCTACGCCTGGGTTGTTTTTTTTATTCCCCGTGGTAAAAAGTAACTCAGATGTTGACCAGGGATATAAAGGACCACCATGGAAAATTTCATTTAAATCGGTCCATCTGTTCCAGAGATTAGCGTGTACAAACAAGACAGACAGACAGACGGTTTTTTTTTTCAAAACTTTTATTTTTGTGTTTAGCTACACTCCCTTTATCGCCTACAAATAATTTTCTGAAAAACAAATTAATGTACAGACACGCCGATTCTTCAGTTTTATTATAGTATAGATAGAAGATAGTTTAAGATAGATAGAAGAAGATTTTTGTGTTAACATAAATAGATACAATATTTTGTGAATTCACTGTTTAAATATGATTCAGTTTCGACTGAAAGACAGTAAAGCATCTATATTTTTTTAAGATTGATTCTTTATGTTAAACTACAAGACATTAGATTGAACCATGACAAAAACATTGTGTAGGATAAAGCTGGCGTAGACATTGTTGATAAATGTATGTGGTGTAAACGAGTTTGTATTTAGTTTCGTAACCGCCTAGGTTCCTCCAGATGATATTGTAGGACACAAGGGTGTGTCTGAACATTGAGCTTGGAGAATTTTGAGAATTTTGAGTTGGTCACAAAAAAAAACACTTTTTATGTTGACATTTATTCCGTTTAGAGTATAATTAATTAGGTATGTGTGTCGTCGGCAAATTGTAGGACTCGTCATTTTACAGAATGCATCAGCATTTTACAAACTTTGGCTGATTTGCAATGTGCCGAAGGCAACTTGTAAAATGCCATGTCATTTTATAAAATGCCGCGGCAAATTGTCTAATTGTTTGCTAATCTGTCCACGCGTGGCGCTGTTGTCTCCTGTTGTGTCAAAATAACAACAATGGCGGCGTAATTTACCCAATTTATATAATAACTCACAGCTGTTTTCGAAGAAAATGAATTTAAAACAATTCTATTTCTGTGAGTTAGTGAGTGAATAAAGTGATTTTAATAACTATTTTTAATATATCAAATTTAATTAATGATTTATTATTGTATTTCAAGCCATGTGATCATTAACGCGATCACGAGCCTATATGTAATATAGAGTGAGAAAGACATTTTTTTTTAGATACTCTTTGCGCGCCTCTGTGGTTTCAGGCTTTCAATCTTTACCTTTGTTTGTATGTGTACAATAAAGTATAAGGTACGGGCGCCAAAGATGGCCCACTTAAATTTTTAGATATTTTGTTTCCCAAATAAATATATTATAATTTCCATTATGTTTTTTCTTTACTTTACTTAACTGCAAGATTTTACAAGGATTTGTCCTTGTATATTTATTTGGGAAACAAAATATCTAAAAATTTAAGTGGGCCATCTTTGGCGCCCGTACCTTATTATTACATTTTGCTCTATTCTCTATACGACCTCTGACCGATCATACTAAACGCTCCGTATGTAAATGAATCAGCTGATTTACACGTTAATCTCCGATAAATACTTCGATCTTTACTCGCGAAGTAATCGGCCTGGAGCACAGCAGCTTTGTTTTGTAATTTCCATAGAAGAGCCATAACCCAAATGAACTAGCAAACTAAGTAAAGTGAGCGGAAGGTGTTGTACTCTGTAGACTAACTTGTCTGTCTCAGTCCCTCGTGATTTATTGTCTTACGACTGATATTTATAAGATCACACTTGGTACAAAGTTTAATGACGTCTCTACACTCTACATACCGCCGACACAACCTTCATTACAACTTTAAATTGTTATTTGCTCTCGATGTACTCTACTTTGATTAAAATAGTTATTTTTGGTTAAAAATCTACGTAAACAATTTAACGATTCAGTTAGTGTGTCATATTTTATTGGTATTTACTCCAGAATAATGAATCTCAAAACACGCTTTTGTAGGTGGACCGCTCTGGGTATTTATAAAATAAATGACTTAAGACGACCCCGTAGCCTAGTTGGTAGTACGTCTTCCTTCGAAACACAGGGTCGTGGGTTCGAATGCCGCCCAGGGCAAACATTCGTGTTATGAGCCATTTATGAGCACTTGTGTTTGCCTTGTGTGTGGATATTGTATATTTATATATTTATGTATCATGTATATCAATATTAATTTCAGCTCCTATCGTGGTTTAAATGAACTTTATTACTCAACAAGGGTATCTTGGTATCTTTATAATTTTCTTTCACAAGTCATACAGAGAGAGTCACACTATATTCCATTTATTGCGGACGAAATTAAATTATTTATGAACAAATATTATTAATTGGTATCATGACCATTGTCATCGGTATCTCGGAATGTTATTTTATTCAATGAGAAGGCATTCTCATTACGGCGTCTCGTTTCACTTGTTTCACACGGATCTAATATCATGTCAGAATCACTAACACTTCGCCTGATAAGGGTTTCGGCTCGAATCAGGAATTAATACAGATAGCTTTCATGAAGCGTCCTTGAAGCCATTATCATCAAAAAATATAATTAAGTATGATGTTATTTTGTTAAAACTTTGAAAACACAGACCTATTGGCCGTCTAAATGCCTACAATGAAAAAAAAAAGACATGGTGCATAAACATAAACACATAATTATCAGAAATGTATAACTTTCTGAGAACATAAATAGTCTTAGGAGATTCTAGGTTAGTGAAGAATATTTTGGATAGGTATGTTTTTTTTGCTAGTGTCCACATTTACTAAAATCTATAGTATGATTATTTCTCCGATATATTAAATTTTATTTCTTTTAGGTATATGCGTGTATACATATCTACAACTTCCACGTCAGACCGCCTGAACAATTTTAATTACGCTTGCCAAAGATGTTGGTGGTTCACGCCAGGTATGCTGGCAGACTTTCGGCTCCAATTAATTTCTATATCGCCAGCTGGAGTGGTTTATTAATGAAAAGAGGCAGATTGAGTTTTAAGATGCTCTTTGCGTGTTCTCGCTTTTAATACTTATCCAAGTAATTTGCTGCGTATCGCGTTACAAAGGAAAGGTATTTCTGCACAAATTATTAATAATCTAAAAAGTATCTTCTGATAATTTTATTACGTACGTAATTTGTTTTCAATCAAATTTCGATTAAAAGCCTAATTGTATAGAAATATAATTACAAAAACATAACTTGTTAAAAACTAACCTATCGTCTGCAGATTCACTAATATTATGATAAGCGAAGTACTTACATATTTTAACTTTAGACATTAAAGACTACTACACCTACCTACCTACGATAACAGTTCAACCAAAGGTGCCTGTACTGGTGAACCTCCCTGTGAGGTAGGTATAATAGCCAGATTTCACGATCGCTGTTCGAAACGAAAAAGATTAATCAACTTTTTCATTTCCGAAAAAATCGGCCATAGTACATATCTTGAATTATAAAAAGCACACAATTTAATATTAATAAGACCATTCGTTTTCAGCTCAATGTTTTTTTGTCATTGGTCTAAAGTGAAAAATAATGCTCACTCATTGCTCACTAATGTCTTGACATCTTATTATTATACTTGTCTAGAGTCTTGACTCTCGAGGGACACTGTAATATCTTTCTAAAAAAGTATGAATTACATAATACAATAACAATCTATTTACGAAACAACGCTTTTTAATATTTTAAGGCAGTACTTGAAACTTTAAGGTTCAACTCTCATTGGCGCAGAGTTGAAGCTACGCGACGCGTCATGTTTTTTCACCCACAGCTCTATTGTTTCATTATTAAAGTACACATTTTGTAGGTACTATGCAAATATGGAAGCATTCGCACGTCGCCGACGCGCGTCTCCGGGCGTAAGTTGGGCGCAGTGACGCGTCAGACGCCGACCACAATATTTAAAAGTGTCTGAACTGGTTCGAGCACTGTGACGACGACGCGCGACGCCGCCGCCGCCGCGCGAAGCCGCGCGTCGCACGCGCGTCTCTGCACAATATTTATGTCGCCTCGCGTCGCGGCGTCGTCGCTTCGTCTCTGTGCCAATCTGAGTTGAGCCTATGAAGTTACGGACCTTGCGGTACCTGAATGCCATGTCAGCTAATACAATTTACGGAATTTTCGATGAGTTGTTTTTCTACCAGTATACATAATTTGAACAGGTACGGTTTTGCTAAATATTTTTTTATTGTTTACCAAATTACTATAGTATAAAAATAACAAGAACATAATATGTAATTTGTAGTAACAAAGGGTGACTTAAGCGAATTATGGGGTGGGTCGCGTGAAGGCTTAGCAAGCGCGACAAGGCTCTTAATCCAACTGGATCAACCGCTAGACGTGTCCGCTAAGAGACATATTTTCAACATTTCTTTTGTTTTTCTCGTGGCTTTAAAGTCAATTACTTTCGTGCCTTCTTCTCGCTACGTATTAACAAGAGCGAAGCGCGCATATTTTCCTTGTAAAGGTACTAACCTTGGCACCATAGAGTTAATATAAAATAAAAAAGTCTATAGTATTAACCAAAAAGAAAACGGAATGGATTAAGGAATACTTTATATTTTTCTATTGTTCATAGGTATTGTTGCACTTTTCCTATATATATCGCACTCTCTCTGTCTCTGGGTTCGGTCCGTCATGTCTGACGATCGTGGTTAGCATCAGGGTTGAGGTGGTTGAGTCTAGAGCGGATGATTTGCCTTCACCACCGGTTCGTATCCAGCGCGTCTCTTACGACTGTGTAGAGCTTAGAAGACGAGTCATTCAATTGATCGGTCCATCTGGTTGGTGAACGACCGCGTGATCGCATATATACCGTACAATAGCTAATAAAGTAGCATAGTGAAGTGACTAGGTAAACGCCGCAATAAACGTTTCAATTACTTACTTACTTACTTTTAAATAGTTAAACTTAATATCGGGTTCATGCAATAAATTGATGATGGACAGATTTTACCCGTGTTACTACTAAGTTTGGCTACCAGTAGTACGATAGGAAATTTATTTACGGCTGTACTAATGAAAAATTGTTTACTTAAAAATATTTCGTTTTATTTTGCTGCAAGAAAGATATGCTAGTGTAAATCATCATCTGCTGATATACCTACATTAAATGTTTATTTCGTGAAGTCTGAAGTTTTCTGGAATAAAACATAGTTCAGTCAGTTGCTTGTTGCTTGGTTATTTGTGTAAATAAAATAGTGTAATTCAGGCAAGAATGTAGCGTACCTTTTTGTTCTGTATTCCTCGCATGCTGTCTGGTTATGATGCTGCATCCTATCCACCCACGTCTGAAGAGCGGTAAACACGTCACCGTTAGGGATCAGCTGGAATTTATTATTGTCTCTTACAGTTTATATTTTCCAAACAAAAATCAACATGAAACAAAAAAGAAGAATAAAAGGAACTAAATGAACCATACCAAGCTAAGGTAAACTGAAACCTAGACCGGTTGTTGCGGTTTTGCTGAGCGAGGCCCTTTTTGTGTGGTGTCACAACACATTTATAGTCGATGGTTATAGTTATTTTGTTGGTTTTATTTTACTGTTTTCTCTCTTATATAAATTGTTTTCTCTGTTGTGTTGTGATTCACCCAAATAAATATTGCTGATTTCTAAAAATAGACTTGAATAAATATGACTCTCAAACTCGAAACACTCGGTAAGAAACATCCAATACTTATAAAAGCTTACAAGCTTATTAGTTCAACCAATGAAGCATCTATCACGCTGCATTTCGAAGCAATTCTTCATAAACGAACTTATAGGGCAGAACCCTTGCAGCATTTTGGTAAAACGCGTCGTGCCGTTTTATTTACTTTTTATTTTCCCGTATCACTTCGCTTTTCCCTGCGTTTTGTTGTTCTCATCACATTCATAACCACGCGCCGCTTTGCAGCGGTACGGTACCTACAGTACTCCGCGGTACGTGCACCGTGAAAAATACGCCATTGTAATAATAATACCCGCTCGCGTATCTTGTCCGTAAAAAGCTGTTTGTTTTTGTTTTATGAAATACTAGCGACCCGCCCCGGCTCCGCACGGGAAAATGGTTATTGTGGGTTATCCTTCAGTATATTATGCATGTATTATACATATAAACCTTCCTCTTGAATCACTCTATCTATTAAAAAAAACCGCATCAAAATCCGTTGCGTAGTTTTAAAGATTTAAGCGTACAAAGGGACATAGGGACATAGGGACATAGGGACATAGGGACATAGGGACGGAGAAAGCGACTTTATTTTATACTATGTAGTGATGACGTAAAAGCTAAAAGCTGTTCGAGTGATTGGTGGTTTTTGAAAATAAATTATAACAAATTTGATTTTCGGAGTGTATGACGGATTTAAAATTATTGAGAACATGTTTTTTTTTCTTTGTTGGCGGGTTTCTAGATTACCGGTAGGTAATTTGTAAGATATTACAAACCCTGATATCAGAATTAAATAAATAATTTTTTGCATGGAAAGAATTAGTAAATGATAAACATTTTAATTTTGAAAATATTCCTTTTGACGGATCATTATGCATGTCGTTATTATTATTGTAAAGGTACCTATTGTATGTAACTAAACTCTAAAATTTGATCGAAATATGACAAAAGAATAAATCTGCCCTTGTATTGACAGTACGAATATAGGTAGAGCAATCTTTTTGTGCCCATTCGGTCAATAAACACGTGATCAGTTTAATTTGCCGGACACGTCCTCACAAAACGCGCAATGCCATAATGGACACGCCGGCACGTAGCTTATCCAATCATTATACACATATTAACCATTCCTAATCACATCAATTACCACTAATATCATAGGAGTTGTGTATTATTTGATTTAGTTAAATGTTTGGTACATGAATCCCTATTCTGATATCTTGAATGGTCAATAAATCTTTGTTTGAAACCATTTAGCTGGGCTGTACATGTATTTAAACCCATAGTATTATAAATTGTACAAAATCAAATTCTACTACAACAACTTATTTTTTAATAGTATTTTTTTAAATTATCAAATAGCTTTTCATTTCATTTCTTTGTCGAGTGATGTACTCTAACAAACACCCTTGGTTTAAGCGATGGTAACTTTTAATAATATAACCTACTAGCGGACCCGGCGAACTTCGTGCTGCCACAGAATCAATAAATATTTTGTTAATTTATTAGCCTAATTCAAATTTTATACATATTATAATGTTAAAGACGGGTGTTAGGGATTATGGTCTGATAGTTTACTGTTACTGCTTAGCCGACGGAGCAGGGATTACAGTTGTTGTTATTGACTACCCCGGTAATATGGTATGAAGGACGCCGCCTTGTGATTCCCGACGTCTTACCAAAAACAACTGCCGTGCAAACCCCAACCCGCCTCGCTAGCTTACGGGTTGTGATAATAAACAACCTAACATCCATCCGTCTATTGCGCGTTTACTTGCTTGTTTATATTTAAAATAGAAGAATGGCGTGTGGCTCCCGGCGCGTAACCAAGAACCGCTGTGAGTGAACCCATCCTAACTGCCAAGCAGTGATCGCAAGCGCAACAAACAACCTGTAACAATCCCGCTGCTGGACTAAGGCTAAGCCCTGACTCTTTATAAGGAGGCTTTTGTCAAAAATTTTCCGGTTAGCAGGCTGTTTTTGTTAGTTGCCCATTCTCAAAGTAAGATACTCACCAGAAGAGTTTGGTTGATGCTTATTTAAGCGGCTGTTAATAATAACTAAGTAAATAAATGAACAATTACATACAAATATACACAGTAAAATAATACTACTAAAGTAAAAAATAGTTAAATACCACCTTGATTTCATTCGGTTACACTCTAGCTTGCTTTCGAGTTTCGTATCGAATAGTAGAAGCTTTACCACCATTTTGGAATGTTCATATGCCAAGATTTCTTCCGTCTTTCAACGCGCCTCTTCCCCTCTACTTTGCCCACCATAATAAGTTGAAGAAGTAAAATAAATATGTTGGACATCTCACACACGGCCACCTGACCCCAAACTAGGTAGAGCCTGTACTATGGGTGTCAGAAAGCTGATATACATACATATATAAATATGCAACATCCAGACACAAGGCAAACACAAGTGCTCATCACACGGATGTTTGCCCTGGGCGGGATTCGAACCCGCGACCTTGTGCTTCGTAGACAGACGTACCTACTACTAACTAGGCTACGTGGCCGTCAAATCGAGGCCGTCAAAAAGTTACATATTAGACATGTAGAAATTCTGAACTATGAACAAATGAGACATGAAACTGGGAGAGCTGGCGGGCAAAGATAAACAAACCACATTCAAACAAGCACATGTACGCTTCCGTCGCAAGTAGCTACGCGTTGCTACCAACCAAGGCGTTCGGTTTCGGGTAAATATTTACCCACGTGAAAGTCACATTACACGCTACAATACTTTTCTTTCTAAGAGTATATTTCCTGACGTCTGGAATACTTTTTCATTATTTTCATTTGTTTTAATTTCACGGTGAATCTAATGTTTACTTTCGTTGTTGAAATATGCACAACATACTAATTGAAATTCATAGAAATACGCCAGTTAATGTGAGTGTAATTGTTTTTGACATCTAATATCATCTATTTGAATTTAAATGAAAAATTTGTGTCGTAATTGATTTGGTATATTATGTATACTGAGTAGGACTATACAGGCTGCAAATCGTTTATTAGAAAAGCAAGTTCATTTAATTTCATAGACTAACTAGGCTCCAGAATTTGACTAGTTAAGTTCAATAGAGCCAGCCAGTTTTTTTTTTTAGTTAAGTGTAGGTTATAGATGAAAAAAATGCGGAAAACGGCCACTTTTCGCAATTTTTTCATCTAAATACATTTAATGACCACTTAGCACCTGTAGGACCCTTAAGAAACTATGGTATTTTTGTAAACAAATTTTAACAGCAAGACAAGTAAAAAGAATTTATTTGAAACAAGATTTTACAAAATCATTTTTTAACATCAAAGCTAGTGAATAAGTACCATGGACCTGAGTTGTCTATGTTAGTCGAGAGGGATGGTCGTGCACTTTTAGCAAATCTTTTTTGTATTTAATAGTATTTCTAGGCTTTTCACAAAGGTACGGGTAAGTAAGGGTGAGTGATCGATTACAAGGTACAATAAGTCGGTCTATCGATTGGAATCCTATTGGCTCGCTGAGGGCTCTCCGGAGCGATCCACAATAAATTAATGGCGCGATCGCCGACACTCGCCAATGAATCAGACATGCACGTGCCTGCCTCAGGAATTACTTCGGAAGTACAATGCCTAAATGTGATTGATAGGAATTACGTGTTTTGCAAAAGCCATGGAACACAAAAACATGTATATTTTGTTAGTTAGCAAAACAATTCAA
Organism: Teleiodes luculella; assembly: GCA_948473455.1. Classification (NCBI taxonomy): domain Eukaryota; kingdom Metazoa; phylum Arthropoda; class Insecta; order Lepidoptera; family Gelechiidae; genus Teleiodes; species Teleiodes luculella. The sequence goes on from OX419585.1 coordinate 8,840,060, forward strand.
ATCCAAATTAGTGTCTTCTGAAATAGAGATGGTTCACTTTACCATTCATTATGTCAGTTTTTTTCAAATAAATAACATTAATGCCGAAACAGAAATTAAATAATAATATTAAACATAATTTAACAAGACAATTCTCCAGTATAATTTAAAGTAACTATCAACAGAGTCGTTAGACTCAATTTCTAACTTCGAAACTAGATCACAGTTATTTGCAATTGTTTATATTCCACCCACCACATACATCATGAAATGCAGTTTCATCTTGTATTTATTATAAAGGACACAATCCCGATGTTTGCATAAATTTTCCTTTCAACTAAGGTGTCTTATCCATTAATTTAACTGAAGTCCTCTGCTGGACAAAAACATCCATCAAAGATTGCTCCTGCATTGCGCGTATCTAGCGGCTACTAGCGAACCCCACCAAATTGTCGGCTACTATAAATCGTAGAAGAAAAGAAAGAAATATGTTTAATCATCTGGTACGCGCAATAGATACACCTACATTAAAATTTTACTATTTACGCAGAAATGCGGCACGAACTGCAATTCGCGCCACGCGTCGCTAGTAGCTGCTGTAGCCAGGCCCTTGAGTGCCTGGTCCCCAAACTAGGAGATCATGCTACTATGGGTGACCAGGATTTACAATTCATCACAAAGTAGCAATCACAACCAATGCAATTAAAGCACATTCTTTTTCTGCTTCCTTTTCTTATTGTCTGGAGCCGGACCTCCTAGTTCTTAGTAATAGTAATAAGTAGTAACGTCAGGATGTCCTGTTCCGGGTTGTCTGAGTATTCGGCTGCGCTCATTTCAAATCTTACTACAACATTGTTTTTATTAACTATAGCAACATCGCTTATGACGATGACCGGTACGCATTGCGTACTGTATGCGATAAATCGAAAGTCCGAATTCTGTGTGTGTGACTATAGGAGGAATATACCGCACCTCTTGTCCACTCCATCGTTGTATTCCTGATTGCGGACAAAACACTTCACCGTAATTGATCGCCCATCGAATCATGCGCTCATTATCTCTCGTCCGTTTGGAGGAAAATTGTAGAAGATATTTAAGAAAATACGAGTATCTACAGCATAGATTATTTAGCTCTAAAATACTTAATACTTTTTTTTTTAAGTTCTCTTTCCAAGTCCAATAATATTAAAAAAGCTGTTCGAAATATTTTTTTAATATAATAGAAATATTATAAAATAAGGGCAATTACAATATAATATAATAACATTATAAAGTTATATTTTTTATTTTTATAATTCTCATAATTCTAAAAATATTCTAACCTTTTATACTCTAAAAATATTATTAACAAGTAAAACGTCGCACACTGCATCAGCGTAAAATTTTGCACGGTAACATTTAGCTAGAAAAGTACAAAAAAAAACAACGTACGACGTGGTACCACCAAGTTATGTTAAATGGTGTCTGAGGAAAGTTAGATTGTATGTAAATGTTTTGAAATCGATTCAAAGAGCGATCAACTTCATGTTACTCGCGTAAACTTGAACTGAAAACAAAACGATTACTTGTAACATAAATGAAGGATGTTGTCTAACAGCTTTCAAAGTTTTTCAATGTAGATCATTTAAATAACAATCAATTTTGCTCTAAGAAATATTTATTTTATAAAGCACTTAAGAGACCTTACGAATAGTTGTTGCGAGCGAGTAAGAGCTTCGTCGGTGGGCGAGTGGCTAGGGCTGTTGACTTCCATTCAGATGTTCGCGAGTTCAAGCCTCGGCAAGTACCGAATTCATAAATACGTTTATTCGACGCTCGTACTCTTACGGTGAACACCTGCGGAGTATTTCAATGGTTGTGTGTGAAGTTGACCAGCCCGCACTGGGCTACCGTGGTCGACTAAAGACTATTAACCTTGATTTTCAGGGTAGGCCCGAGCCCCTCGATGGTATAAGCTGTTAACAAAGTTATAATTGTATATCTTTTACTTCAGTAACTTTCTAATCTGAGACTAATTAATTCGGTTTGATACTGCAAAGTAGCACTTAATTATATGTCTGAAGCAACTATTTAGCAATTACTATAAGCACTTATTATACAAAACCTAAAAAAAGGGCTTTCTCGTAATTAATTTATCATGTAGGTACCTTTGACCTATGACTATGGATTGGTTTTATTATTTTTTCAACAAATAAGTCTGGTAACACTTGTGGTTAGTTTGTATTTTTAATATCTGCAAAGTGAAATCAAAATAGCAGAGTGTCGGACTATCAAAGCTTGATGATGAAGAATGATGATCAATGATGACCTATCCTACAGTTTTCGGCCATGGCGACCACCTAAAGAATGTTGAATTTCAGGACAAGGTACTGCTCTGGTTCCTACTTTCAGGCTTCTATTCCAAGTACCTATTGAGTTGTCTTTGACCAAAAGGCTTTTCAAATGGGTGTCGTGAAATGAGCTTACGATGAGTGGGTTGCACAGAGAACAGGTAATGCAATTCGGCTCGTGTCGCTCTCCAGACGGGAAATGATCGGTGTGACCCAATTCGCGCAGCCTGCTTGGACGTATCTGGGACGTACCATAGTTACAGTATCTTATCACCAGTTGGAATAATTCTTTAACTACCTATTTATGATTTGACTTTTTCATGCACTGCACGGTCTAACAACTCCTGAAGATGCTCCGCGGTGGGGCAAAACTCGTGTAGAGTATAGCGGGCGGGTGGAAGTCGATAAATATTCGTCACAACTGACATTCGCAAGGCGACGCCTAAATCAATATTCTATTGTATCTTATCAGTAATTTTAATCTTCCTTGAATTATAAATGCAATATTATTGTAAAAAAAAATAACAAAAAATCACAATTTAGGTATTATGAATTCGTAAGAAAAGAACTAACCATGCAACTCATGTTTAAAATATCTACTCGGATAAGAAGCAAGTAGTTAATTTGTTTTTCTTTTTACCATTATTAAAAGTCTAAAGGGTAAATATGGCTCAAGTAAAGCGGGAGGTTTGATCTCTTTGGGTCTGGCTAGTAATCCCTAAAAATGTAAAAGTTAGGTTCAAAGACGAAACTCATTTGTTAAGTAGGTATAAAATTCTGCCAAAGCGACCTTGCAAATAAAAATACATAATATTATCACACTAAAAATGGCAAGATTTTTCCCACTAAAACTTGATACAATCGATGTTGCTCTTTGTTCCAGATTTCCTGCTGTTGTTTAAGATATTCAATACTCTGTCAAAGATGGTAAGTACCTATAATATTATTCCATAAGCCTTTTGTTTCATATTGATGTCGATAAAAGCATGTTTTTCTTATTCGTGACGCTCATAATACGTTATCTTATAATAGACAAAAGCCCCATTTATTTTACAAATAACTGTAACTTGGCTATGTTGATTACTGAATATATTTTTACATGTAAACGAACACTTTAAATGTAACAATTTACATACTCGTGAACATATTTGTTTTATGAAGATTACAAAAAGATTTACATGGAAGGGGTTCTTAAAATATAAGTAATAATGATCGAAATCACCATCAATCACGTACGAATTGTCATTGTATTGACGGACGGCGTAATATTAGCCCATAATGAAGGAATTTGTATATTACTAAATAATATTATACTCTTGAGTTAAGTCGGAATCTTAATTGTTTTCAGTGAATAGGAAGTCCTTAAGTACCCGCTGACATTTCAATGGCTACCTATTTTCCCTCCCCCATTGTAGTCAGTTACATTACATTTCTCATAATTCTTGAGATGTTGTGATATAGGATATTGTAATTTTAATTTTAAAACAGAAGCAGAAGAAAGTGATTAAGAGAGTTTTAATGGTAAATATAGGAGCCATGTCGGAATGTTGTTCTATAATTCCGACACCCGGATTTGTGAGGTAGGTTAACCTCGAAACCAACTCGATAAGAAGAAGAAGAATGGTAACGTCAACTTGGGTAACTTTGACCACTTTTGGTATTTATACCCACCCCCTTTACCCTTTTATAGATATACTTTTTAAATGGAATTTGGACTTACTGTAGGTAAGACCACGATATTAATTAATAAAATAATAAAATACCTTTTTTTTCTGTAGTCCAATTTGCCATTAGAGTCCAAAGTTACCCGTGACGACTGTATATCGACGTTAAGCTTAAATTTTGCAATTTGTTACTGTTGTAGACTAGGAAACAATGTCTGATTTGTGATTGTCAGAGGCAAATCTTGTACCAAGTTGCTCATGGTGTTTTTTGGGGGTTTTGGATATTACTGAATCCGAAAATCGCTATTAGCAGTTCGAAAAATTACTCCTTGTACCTACCTGAAAACCAAGTATTGTTCAATCAAATACTTGGATTTCAAAAAGAAAATTACACTACTCGCGTGCGTTAAGATGCAATTAGAATATATATTGCCTTATTAACATAACGGGTAACCCCGGGGATACTGTAGCTTTTCAGCAGTGACAGAATTTTTTTAAATCGGTTAGTCGGTTATGTTGTTTCGGAGCCTATTCAAAGCAAACAAACAAACAAATAAACAAACAATCAAATATTTCCTGTTCATAATATTAATTATAATATATAAATAATAAAATTAATTAATATTTAATATAGATAGGCACTCGCCGCTGGCCCCGGTCGCTACCGCCGCAACCGCTATGTTTATTATATAAAACTTCCTTTTAAATAACTCTATCTATTAAAAAAACCAAAGATTTAAGCATACATATGGACGGACAGAAAGGAAGCAACTATATTTTATACTATGTAGTGGTATTATATAGTCTTGAAAACCTGACTTCAGCCTTCTATCTATTCCGAGTTCAAACTAAAATAAATGTCAATACGTAGCAAATGCAGTTTTCTAAGTGTTAAGTTAGAACTCCAAACTTTTCTATCGTTAACTTTTAATTTATTATACAACCTCCTTCTTTCTTACTTTTAAACTTAGGAACATTTTAGTCTTAGAGAACAGGGGTGTCATGACTCCATTTTAGATCTCTTAACTTAAATAAAAATCCGGTAGTATTTAATGCTTCCCTACTTTTAAATTACTGACAATTGCACAATCTGCCCAACCATTTATAGGTTAGTACTATGTAATGAAAAATAAAATATTATATTAAATAGCGACAACGTCATGAAAATATTCAGAATTCAGATTGAACTACAAACTTCATTAAATTACTATTTTTATGAACCACGCTTTCCGCACTAAAAGTGTTTTTCCGTGGGAATGAAGGATTTTCCCGCGGTAAAGATAAGATAAGATAAGATAAGATAAGATATGCTTTATTTGTTGGAAATAGGTTAGTTATAAAGGTCTTATAATAATATTAGTGCCACTAAATCCTGCCAAATGGCATACAAATAGTTTAATTCACTTAATGAGGTAAACCTAATAAACCTTGAATTAGACAATCTTAAATTGAGTAGTAATAATAATTAAAACATTTAATAATATCAGTCAAAACGTAAACATGCATAGAATTATATAAATTAGTAATAATAATAATCAATAAAATGTCAAAATCAAACAAAAAATTCATTAATTTTATAAAAACATTTTTCATGCAAGTATTCGACCATTCTCTTCCTAAACAATGACAAGTTCAGTTTTCTTATTTCTAAAGGTATCTTATTATAGATTTTAGGTGCCATGCAGAGGACACTATTTCTCATGAGAGCTGTCTTGGCTTTTGGGACATATACCATTTCCTTATCTCGTTCACTAGTAACACGATTACAGACTACATACATTTTACTAAAGAGATGTGGATTTGTTTTTACAAACATCGCCGTTTCTAAAATATATAGAGACGTAGTTGTGAGGATTTTATACTTCCTAAAATATGGTCGACAACTATCCCTGGGTGTCAGACCAAACATTGACCTAAGGCATCTTTTTTGAGCCATAAAAGCAAATTTACTATGCGTTGAGTTACCCCAGAAGATGACTCCGTATCGCAAATTTGATGCCACCAATCCGTGATAGGCTGTTAGTAGTGCACCTTCATCCACCGCATGAGACAATTTGCGTAAAGCATATGCAGATGGACCTAATTTTTTACATAATGCCTCTATATGTGTCTTCCAATTCAGCTTACTGTCAATTACTACGCCTAAGTACTTTGCATTACTAACTACGTCAAGATTTTTATTTTCATATGTTATAACTATATTTGTTTTCTCCCTTTGGCTGTAATGTACTACTTTAGTTTTATCAAGATTAATTTTAAGATTGTTATTCTGTAGCCAGCTTATTACGTCTCGAATTGCTTCATTGGTTTCATTTTGATATAGAGCTCTTTCTTTACATTCTACTGTCAATGCACTGTCATCAGCAAACAGCGACATGTGTTTAGAAGTTGCGTTAGGCAGATCGTTAATATAAAGGTAGCCTATGTGTTATTTTGATAAGTTATATATAAGCTATATTATTGTAAAGTGTCATTAAAATCCATCCATACATCATCCTCATAAACTTTCGCGTTGGTAATCATTAGTAGGATTACGGGCGGTTACGATGGTTTCTCATTAATTAAACTGCAATGTACGTGATGAAAGTAAATTTTAGTTGCTATATGGTGCCAGGACAGTGCGGAAATGGCTGAAAAGCGATACAAAGAAACCGGAAGCAAGCTGTTCGTGGACGGATGACGAACTTCCGCTCGCCGGCGCTCTCCCGACGTCAATATTTGTACGCTCCCATAGAAAATGCATCTTATAGACACTGCATGGTGTGAAAAACATAGATCTGTGATCGCGAACGTGTCAACTATACTATAAGTAGCTACATAGCTGCCCCTTACTACGAGTATGTATTTAGGTAGGTAGGTATAGGTCTTTGGTTTATATTAACTTTGACGTCAAAACAGTTTTTTGTAAAATAGTATTTCAAATAAATACTTTTCGGCTTTTCATTATTTTTACGACAACTTATAATTTTTTAGGTAGTTAAATCGTCACAATTCTCAACATTTAAGTACGAGATTACAGCGTATTTTAAAATTACGAAATCTGGAGAATATTAATGCAAACCAGTAACCCATTGAATTGGCTAAAAGTCAGTAAAAAATTAACAATAGTACATAAAACTTAACCAGCGGATTGCGTGCGTACTATTTCGCTTCGTTCACACGCACTAATACTATTGTAGTGTAGAGGAGTGGTTATAAAAGGGGCCGTGATATCATAACTTTAAAATACCATCGGCGAATAGGCTGCTATATAAATTCACCATAATTCAAAAAGAAAGAGAAAAAAAACCTTCATATTGAGAGTGGTTGTGAAATTTCTTGTTCACCAAAACGTATTAGTTTTATGTAAATTGTCATGTTAGGTAGACTTTTATATTTATTAAAATTATTACCTCTCCCATGACTTATATAGGTACGTACATTTATCATAAAAACAATATCTTTAAAGTATTGATAAACTAACAAGACCAAAAATCGAAAGTCCTGCCAAAGTCTCTGTATGCTAAAGACATAAAAACATGTGAAGGTCTACAAGAGGCAATATAACAAATCAAAGTCTATGAGTGAGTCTGTCTGTGGCCGTCAGTTTCCGAGTTGGCAGCACTTGTTGCATCGAACGCTCCGAGCTCTCCGACGAACTGAACTTTGCACTAACTCATTTCTGTTTCTGAAAATAATTTGTGAGATAGAGATGACTACAACACTGCGAGAGACGTTTAATTACGCAGAAAAAAGGATTAATTTTGGGCGACAACGAAATTTCTCATCAGACGTTTTGATCTAAATAATTATCTTCTCGTGAAGAGTTTAATAACATTTGTTTAGTATTCCAGCCCATATTGAAAGTAAAAATAATTTAAAAATAAATTTATGTATACCTATTCCCATACTAACGCGACTTTGCAGGATCTTATTTATCACTCACAGCTAATAGAAAGTTTCCAAAACGAATAATATAGGCGCTAGTTTTTACTAGATATTTGAAATCATTTCTGATACAACAATCTTATAACATTTAAAATCTAAAGGAAACATATCTGCTGGCGGATTATTGGAGTCTCCTTTATCACCGCCGTCACACCACCCACACTTTAACCTTCTGACCATCTACATCGCCTGACAGCTTTCTTTAAAGAGGGTAACTTTATCCGTATGTCAGTATTCTTCAATTTACTAGAGCCCTAGACCCCGTTCCTTCCAAACCCATTCCTCTCGTATATGGAATCCATTGGCTTATCGGAAAATTTATAGCTCAGAATTAATCCAAAGGGTTCAGATGGACTGAACACGATTCGATTTAAGTTTTAATCGATCGACGCAAGTTAAAATAAAATACCGAGAAGTATTAATTATTGTCTTTGTCGGAAAAAACAACTTTTCTCATCGCGCTATGCAATTCATGTATTATACAGGCTCCATTACTAATGAAGTTAATTGTTCAGCTCTATGAGTAATTTTACGTTAATTTTTTTAAATATTTTTAGCTGTGATTAACTTATGTTCCAAATATACTTTCATTTCAATTGTATTCAAAGTTCTCGTAGTTGAATCATAAAGATCTAAACAAGTCTACACAATGTTTATAAACAAGAACAGTAATAAGCCTTGGTTATTTCTTTCAAACAATCCAGACTAACCTGTCTGTAGCACCGATGTTTATTTGTACTCTAGGTAAAAACTCATTTAACTTCTATTTTAGACATTGTCTATTTGACTACTCGCTATTATAAAAATAAAACATATTATTTTGAAGTATCATGTATCAAATATCCTATAGTACTTCGATACATGTAACAAAAGACTGGGTGAGAAATCCATCAACGGTATTCTTTAGAGAAAGGGCCTTTGTAAATACATCCGATAGGAGTGATTGATACGTAATATCCCCTATAGAGGTGTATTGTTCATTTTTATTATTTTTATAAGCTCGACAATGATTAGTTTGTTCTATAAATAAATATTGTAAAGGAAATGCTAACACGGGGAAATATTAAAAAATAAATCTGATATCCTTCATAAAGATTCTTACCCCTGTCTTTAGAAGAGAGAGAAATGAGTGTGAAACTGCAAATGTTTATTTTTTCAAAAGAAAAGCTGATGCAACTTGGAGCCGAGCCACAGAAGAAAATAATAGTACTAATCCGTAGCCGAGTACTTCGTAGCAAACTCGTAGCAGTTCGTAGTCATTTCGTAGCCGAAGTCTACGTACGCATGTCAAACATTGAATTTAAACAAAAGCTATTTTTTTCACAATCTCAATCAAAAAGCTTATAGAGTGTAATGTAATACGTTAAAGCCAGATTTATAGTACTTTCAAACAGTATTACATTAAAAATAGCATTGTCTAAAACCAAGAAAGGTTTTAGACAAATTAAAACGAAGAAAAATGCTGCATGGTAAATAAATAACAACACTCTCTTTAACTGTCACTTAAATTGTCTTTAATCACAAGTGTTTCGACACATACGGTAGGTAACATTTATATGATTTTAGCACATAAACCTATCAATATGTTACCTGAGGCACCCGAAGTGAATTGGCCACTTGGCATCCCATACATACATCATTCACTCAACCGTTTTGCATATTCATAGCCGTCAACGCGACGGTAACACAATACTAGTAGCATGATCTAGGTCCTATAGAAAATAGGAATTAACCTATTGACTAGGGGCTGCTTAATTGATTCCATTGTTTGGGGGTAACGTTTCAAATCATATTGGGTGAGTGAGTTGTGAAGCGGATAACTGACAAACCTTCACGGGTAAAACACTCCAAAAGACCAACGATATTTGAAATTTTATAAGACTACTGCCAGATGTAAATAAAAATCAAACGAAAATAGTCTTTAAGCTTCATCGAGTAGCATCAGGTATTACTTGGCGGAGTCCGGCGGGGAGCGGGGCTTGGGTATATCGGGCGGGGAACTCGTTTTGGTGCGGGGAGGTGAATTTTTCTTTTGTACGGATGGGTAGTACACTTTGCCTTTTTATATACTTTGCCTTGGTTCAAATGCTAGCTGGGTGGTTTACCTTTTAACGGAGCCCTTGAGATTTATATTTAAAAAAAAAAGGAGAGCATCTGCTTATGAAATAATAAAACATCTGTACTTGCCGGTTGCTTTTCATAAACAGAATTACAAGTATATGGCACTGGAATTGTTTGTGTAATTTTCACTCAAAAGTACCATGAAGTTTCTTCCATTGATAAACAAATAAATATGAGCAAAAATAAATTTTGACTCAGATTATAAATTAAATCGTTAACTGGTCGTCATCATCAACGATTTTAGCAAAAGCTATTTGTTTTTTCTAAAATCTTTTGAGAAAAACTATTTTATATAGAAGTATAAAGTTAGAGCAAAATGTCTCTCTTTCTTAGGCAGTAGCAGCTCGTGTATTATTTTAATGTGCAGTCAGCTAAGACAACAAACAACATTATTCCGCAAAGTAATCTCCCTACCTAGACGAGGTTTAGGCGACCTTTACTTTTAAAATTCATTATTTCGACAAGGTTAAAGAGAATCTTTTTATCTTGGTTGACCTGTTGAAATGAGAAACAGTAAAAACATCGTTTACATTTTTTATTTCGTTTTTAAATACAATTTTCTCCGAATTGTAAACTTATATCTTAGAAGATTTATTTAATTAAATACCCTTCTTTATATATTGAAGATGTTTTAATAATTTTCTATTCGTAAAGTCTATTTTTAACCACTTATTCCGACCTAAACCAGTAAAAAATTGTAGACTAACAACTCAGATTGCATAAATGGTGACGCAGACGGTGATGACGACCATCCCATTTTATTTATGAATTAGCATGGGTTGGCGTCATAAACTGGAAGTTATATTAGAACATTTTATTACCTCTGTGTAGAAAACCCAATATAAAAAAATCCGAATTCGAATCCCGCCCAGGGCAAACATCCATCTGAAGAGCACTTGTGTTTGTCTTGTACCTGGATGTTGGCTGAAACATGAGAATCGTTTAAATTTTTGATTTCGCTTTAAATAAGGTACAATTTTCTCTGATGTTCTATTTAATTAAACACCCTTCTTTATTAATTGAAGATGTTATAATAATTTTCTTTCCGTAAAGTTAATTTATAACAACTTATAGGTCGAGGAGGAGGTCAACATTTTGACACGACTTTCGTGGACTTAAGCTTGAAAGCGGATTATATGAAACACCTTCGAAATTTGTAAATGAACAACTTCAGATTACATAAAAACGGTGATGACGACCATACCATTTTATTTATAAACTACCGTATAGATGGAGTTATTTATAAACTGGATTTTACATTCTAACCTCTTGGTGGAAATTAAAATAAATAATTGTAATAATTAGTGTAATAATACTGAACATCCATTTGCTAATTATGAAAAAAATAGATAGATTCATTTAATCATTTTGGAGTTTCTCTTTGTTGCTCGTCCAGGGCGAATTGACGTTCCGTAGCCTAGTTGGTAGTTCGTCTGCCTTCGAAGCACAAGGTCGCGGGTTCAAACCCCGCTCAGGGCAGATATTCACGTGATGTAGAATGAACTTGTAACGTATTTTTCCTAGTGTCTGGAAGTTGTATATTTATAAAAGTGTGTATCTAGAGAGAGCGTCGGTGGCAAAGTAGAAACAGTTGCTGACTTCCATTCGGAAGTTCGCGGGTACAAGCCTTGGCGCGCACCAATGTGTTTAATATTTTTTTAAAACGTTTATTCGGAGCTCTTATGCTAAAGGAAAACATCGTGAGGAAACCTGCACCTGCGTAGTAATTCAAAGGTTGTGTGTGATTTTGACCAACCCGCACTGGGTCAGCGTGGTCGACTAAGGCCTATTCACCCTGATTCCAGGTAAGGTCGAGCCCCTCGGTGGGATATGTATGAACTGTTAACGTGTATTTGTCTTGTTTGGGGCTGACCCCCAACAACCCTCGTGAATATTGTGAAAACATTTCATACACTGGTATTTATTTAGTATAATTTGGTTGGTTACAAATATTTAAAAGATTTCTTCCATTATAATTCTAAAATCTAGTTTCATTTATACAAAAACCCATTTCGTATTTGTTTATTGTAATCTTAGATTATGGACATCACTCCTAATGAAAATAGTTTTATCTATCGCTTTGTATTGTGACTGTGAATAGGTTGACACTAAGCTGGCTTTTATTAGAAGGTTTATTGGGAGACAACTGAACTGAATACGCAGTGATTTCAAGCTCATTTCATTTTTACAATCATTTTAAAGTTTAATAGAAATTTAAATTTATTTCACAACATCAATAATTAATTGAGATGAAATGATAAGTCTTCGTTTCGCCCAGTTTTTAAATCATTATATGAGCTTTCGACAGCATTTTTATCTATCTCTTAGGAAATTAACAATTAAATCCGTATTCCAAACATAAAAAGTAAATAAAAAACATTCGGCTGTAAAAAGGAATATTCATTAAACCGAACCGGAAACAGCAGGAAAAGTATTCAAATATAATTCGCATTCATATAATTTTTCAGTATCTTTTGCGCGTCGTCGTCTCGGTAAATATGGCTTAATTATTTATATTAATTATTTCAAAGATTTTTGATCAAACTTTGAAACAACTTTTTATCATTTAGATCTTTTGTGAGGATTTTTTAAAATAAGTTCATTTAAAAAACTGAATATATTTTGAGCTTACTTGTTCATTTCAGTTAAAGAAAAGTCTATCATAATGTAACTCAAGGAGGTCCTTTCAAAACTTTTCTTAAAAACTTATTATAGGTAAGTCAATTTTATGTATTAATAAAACAAATATTACGAGTATATCTAAGGATTATACGTACGAATTCTGGATATTAAACAATTTCATTTTAAATTTTGTTGTTGTTGTTGTTGACTCTATTGTTAATTACGCGTCTATTTTAATCCTAACTAAATACGTCGTCGAAATGGCCGCAGTCACAATTAAATAATTAGCGCTTTTGATAGAAGAGGCAGGTAGTACAGGTGGTTTAGTACAAACAGAGGCCGTTTGCGGAGCTGCTCCAAATCCTCAGTCCTGGACAAACATTACGAGTGCTCCCATATACTGTGACGGAACAATTTTGTTGACAAAGTTCAAAATACAAACGAAACAGTTAATTACACTAACAATTTCTTTTTCTCATTTCTTATTTTTCTATTCCCGTAAAAATATCAATCAGTGTACAAACAAAACTGTGTGAAATTATAATAGGTAACATTTTGTAGTTTCTGTCAAAGTAAAATTAACTTATTTATAACATTCATAGTCAGAAAAGGTAATGAAATAGATTTGTAAGTTTTGCATATATGAAAACTTCTGTATGTTGTGTGTTCAAAAAACCTGAAAAGTTGTCAATGGACTGATTTGAAATGTTTACTTAACGTTTCATTTGAATAGAAGAGGGGTTTCTCATAGAAATAAAGAATTAAGGGGCATTCATGGATATTTCAGTAATATTTAGCTACTTTTAAGCTAAAAGCTATACATTATCATGTCATTTAATTCAAAACTCACATCGTAAACATAATATGTTTATCAAAAACAAATAAATAATCTATAAGTCCGCTTCATACTTCATAATATCAACTTGTAAAGCTTTTAACACTCGTAATCTGATGGCCAACTACTATCTGACGTATAGCCGACAACCCGTAGCGTAGCAGCTGCTACTACTTTAGCAGTTAAAAAAACCTTTGGTACTTTAAATTCTGCTATATTTTTTACAGTTTTTCAATATACTTACATTCACCCTGATTCTAGGGTAGGCTCGAACCCCTCGGTGGGGGGCATTATAAAATACGCTGATGATACCGAACAACGGTTAGGCTATTATACGGTCAATAAAACGAAATAGATCTAATAAGTAACTCACCTAGTTTAGTAATGGGTACCTACCAGTACAGTTTTTTACACAGGAGGCCTACTTAGTTCTAAGTTGGTAACTTCTTAACTCGGGTTCCATTTGGTCTTCTACTTCTAAATGTGCCATGAATTTTGATGGATTTGAATATTGATTTTCGGAATACAGTAGCCAGCACATGCGGCCGTACATGTTGACCTTGAGAGCGCATTTACTACGTAACGGTAGGGGTGAATTTCGTAGTGCGAATGTCCAACGAACTGTACCCATGCTGTTGTTTTAGTTTTCAAAGAATCGGAAAGTCATGAAATGACACGCACAAAAAACAAAATTATAACAAACTTTTTTCTAATTTAAGAGTCCAATGACTCAATCAATCTTTTAGACACTGACTGAATCAATATTTTAGATACACGTTGATTAAGCACCTATTGCGTGTTACAATTATTTCCAGATACGAGGATTTGAGATGGATTGAAAAGGAGTGAGCTAAGATTTTTTTTTGTTATTGTTCGCGCCTAAGATGTCCCCCCGCAAGCGCCCCCCACCTCAAGCAGCCCCCGCGGCCCTCTTATAAAAAGCACCGAACCGCCCGCGATCTTTCTCTTTACCCGCCCTTATGGCAGTCAATCAATAAGAATAAAATTGTATTTTTCATTATTAAAAGTCTGTAAACAAGTACCGGTATTTAATTCATTTAATGTACTTAATTAGGCCCTTACAGTTATATTATATTGTTTATTGTTGTTTTGACTTGTATATTCGTTTTGTTTGAGCAAAACTTTTGACGTCTATAAGTGTTTTTAAAAATTAATAAATAAATAAATTTGTCGTCTTAAAATAACACAAAAAAGATTATTTTTTCCTGCATGCCTAAGTAGTAAGATTTAAAAGTTTAATAAAATAATATCAATCGAACTACTTACTAAGAATTAAGGTTTTTAATTAACTTGATCCGTCAATTGCATCTTAATATGGTCACATATGGTTTGAAAATCTTAAAGCTCTACCGAAATCGAACATCTGGCAACATTTGCTTATGCATAAAATATTAAAAAAACATTGCATTCTGTATAATAATAAAAGGTGTTCTCGTTAATATTCAGACAAGCGCGTTTATTCCGATCGCGCCTCCACTTGACATTCGCGGTAAGTTGGAAGAGAGACGCAAAGTTTGTTTTCACATTGCTTTCTGCCTAGGTATATGCTATTACCAAACTTCCTTGAGTCTTTGATCTCCTCGCAAAGTTGTACTATTATTACAAATAAATGTACTTACGTAGATACTTGTAATAAAAGTAATAACGAGAGCGATTTTTTGGGTGTATATTATTTACATTTTATGGTTTTTTTAACATGATCTGGTGATCTACTTATAACTTTTATCACTTCAAGTCCGATGAAGCTTGATTGGTCATACTTTTTCGACACAAAAATAGGTCAATTAAAAAAAAAAGAAAAAAATACTTTTATCAAATGACAGTGCAATCCTATTTGTGAGCGTGTTCAATTCAATAGTTACAGTCTTTCTGCAAGTCTCTATAGTCATCTGCTAAGAGGTTAGATGGATTTATGTAAGATGTCTCTTTACTTAATACGCTTCGGAGTTGCGGTTAACCTTCACTTAAACACTAAAGAGATTTACAAGTGTATATTATTAACACACAAGAGAAGAGTACTACGGTCATGTGCAATGTTAGCTGAACACGTGCACTGTGATTCTGTTTCTTATTCAATGGACATAAGAACAGTGAAAAAGTGTTTTGTTTGGCGTGCCCTTGACCGCTCTATTCTGGTTGAATATCACCTTTTGAGGCGTAAATTTTTTATGATAAAATGCCACCTCTTTCCTGCACTATAAACTTGTCCGAACACTCTACGGAAAAGCCCTAATAAAGTTTTCCGGCTTTAAACTGCTTCAACTCAATGACCTCTATTAAAATCCTACGTGAAATGAGGCGTTGTCCTAATAGAACGCGATTACGCGATCATCGCAAGTTCGCGCGAATTTTACTCGTACGAACGCGCGATTAAACATATTGAAGTCGAATATATTGTGTCCTAATAGACGATCGCGCGATAGAACGATTTCTTCATACATTTGACAATCGCACGATTCTATTAGGACAACGCCTGAAAGTGACTGAAAAGATAAACGACGACCGGTTTTCCGAAAAAAAATTACCCGTCGTCCGTCGCGCATACAATTATCCGCGTCAGTCTTTTGTTTCACTCGCCTTGCTGCCTATGATTGTATATGCGACGCACGACTTCTTTTTTAGTTGACCTATGCTTGAGTCGAAAAAGTACGACGGATCAACCTTCAACGGACTTGGACGACGCACGACGACGACGTTCAAAAGACGCTCGAAAGACGCTTCATCTTCTTCTTCTTCTTATCGAGTGGGTTTCGAGGTTAACCTACCTCACAAATCCTGGTGTCGAAATTGTTGAGTCGCCTTAGGAAGACGCTACTATTGGGAGTAATTATAATTCTTAATTCCGATGTTATTGGAATCCAAAAAAATTATATTAATTAGTTCTGGCAATAATTTTAACTCCTTCAAGTTTGCGTTTATTTGTATGAAAGCTAAGTCTGATGTAATACCTCCCGAGTAAAGTACAACCCGACTTAAATTTTCGCGTCTGGGATTTTAAAAGAAAACTTTTTAAATATTAATATATGTATATGCAAGCTGTGTTTGCCTTTAATTGGGTCTACCTACCTACATCTCTGTATTGTCCATAAAAATTTATTTTACTGTATCGTTATAGGATATTTAAACCTTTAAACGACTTTGACGGCCCCGTAGCCCAGTTGGTAGTACGTCTGCCTACTGAGCACAAGGTCGCGGGTTCGAATCCCGCCCAGGGCAAACATTCGTGTGATGAGCACTTGTGTTTGCCCTGTGTCTGGATGTTGTATATTCATATATGTATGTTTATCAGCTGTCTGGCACCCATAGTACAGGTTCTGCCTAGTTTGGGGCCAGATGGCCGTGTGTGAGTTGTCCCACATATTATTATTATTATTATTATTATTTTCAAATTTCTTTTTTTTTCCTCGGCTTTCACCGGTTTACCAATACGCACGGGCCTAAGCCAAGTGCGTATCGGGACAAGAGTTCGAGAGGCTCTGTGAGTTGGTATAATTCGTGTTTGGACAAGGGAGAGTTTGTGAGGTTAGTTGTGGGATAGGTACTGTAGTACAAAGTTGTGAGGTATGGTTTGTAGTGGTGTGTGTGGATGGCGCGGTTGTGGATGATGTGATAGGGTGAGGTAAAGGTGAGCAGTCTGGTTCATTTTGCAGGAATTTTCTGACAATGCGACATGTGTTCATAATTGCAGCCTTCTGCAGGAGGTGGTAAGTGTGCGGGGGTAAGCCAAGTGTCTTCAGTGACTGGTGTAGCTGCTTCGGGATTACGCCTGTTGTTGAAAGAACGATCGGGACTATTATAACTTTCTGTAGGTGCCAGATTCT
Source organism: Teleiodes luculella (assembly GCA_948473455.1). Lineage (NCBI taxonomy): Eukaryota > Metazoa > Arthropoda > Insecta > Lepidoptera > Gelechiidae > Teleiodes > Teleiodes luculella. The sequence continues at coordinate 8,857,380 of OX419585.1, forward strand.
GGTTATTTCGTCCTTTAGTTCGGTGTATTTGGTTAGTTTTTCAGCTATTGTGTTTTGCAGGTTATGTGTATTAGGAACAGCAATGTCGATCAAGTACCCGGTTTTGTCAGTTTTATTTATTAATGTGATATCTGGTCTATTGTAGTGAATGGTACGGTCGGTGAGTATGGCTCGGTCAAAGTATAGTTTTGTAGATGTATTTTCTAGGACAGTTTGGGGCTTGTACTTGTAGTATGCCTGAGTAGATGTGATTAAGTTTTGTTGGTGGGCGAGTTTTTGGTGGATGATGTTTGCCACTTGGTCGTGTCTATGTTTATAATCAGTCTGAACTATGGATTTGCATGCGCCTGTTATGTGCTGAATGGTCTCTGGGCAACTGTTGCATTTTCTGCATGTGTCGGATGTTAGAGTCTTAGTAATATACTTCTGATAATTTCTAGTTTCTATAACTTGGTCTTGTATTGCCATAATGAAACCTTCAGTCTCCGGGAATAGACCACCACGTCTAAGCCATGCGTTCGACGCATCTTTGTCGACATTAGTTTGGCTTAAGTCGTGGTAATGCCTTCCATGTAGAGACTTTCCGGCCCATTCAGCGAGTTTTGTCTTGTCATTATTATTATTATTATTATTAAATAAAATAAAAACATAGTACGGGCTCTGCCTAATAGTTAAGGGCTTAATCTCACTTTTCGGTCGGTGATTTGGTCCTGTAACTTCCTTTTAGTCTACATTTAATGCCATAGTGATGGAAAATCTGATAAAAATCATATTTTGAATTAGTGAAAGTAGGTTTAGCTAGTTAAGAGTCACGGGGTTGTTTATAAAATTATAAGATAAGACAAGTATATTGTATGCCCGAAGAATCGCTAAACCTAAGAGGCAATGGGCTGGGCATGTTAGGGCAGAAAGGTTCTTGAATGGCGACAGCGCCGGAAGACGTAGTGTGGGCAGGCCCCCCACGAGGTGGACCGACAATCTGGTGAGGGGCGCGGGAAGCCGCTGGATGCGGGCAGCGCAGGACCGATCATTGTGGAGATCCTTGGGGGAGGCCTTTGTCCAGCAGTGGACGTCTTTAGGCTGAGATGATGATGGTATTGAATTGTATTATACGTATAATGGTGTTTGTTTGAATAACAGATGTGGTGGGCAGTATGGTGCGCCGCGGTGGTCTCAGCCGGCGCCGGCGCAGCGGCCGCGCCCGCGCCCGACGCTCTAGGGCCGCTGGAGTCTTTTAACGTGCTACAGGTCGATGACCCCGCGAACAATGTTGTTGTAAGTAGCTCTATCACATAGAAGACATCCTTAATAGATAAATTTCTCTTCTCCCAAAAGATATTCATAGTAAGTAACCAGTAAGTTACAAAATACGAATACGTTTACTAAAATAACGCTAAATCACCCTGTACTCTTTGATTATACACAATCAAAGCCTGTACATGCAATGAAACAACTTTTGAAACCTATGAAAATAATGCAAGACCTCTCTGCATATAAAATTAAACATTTTTTTGTGCATTTTCAAAATGACTTGTTAAGTTGCGAATGGTCGTTGTTGATGTTGAGTGAGCTCCACGCTTAGATATTTTTACCTTCTAAATGGAATAATTAAACAAGGCAAGAGGTTCAATTGGCTACAAAACGAATATTATTTACGTAATTTTTTTCTTTTTTATTATGATTTTACGACAATAAGAGGCATATCAAAGAATATTGTGGCTTATTGCATAAGCGTATCAACTATGTCGATATTTCAATATTAACATCTCTCTTTGAATATTTTCTTCAAAGGAGCCGCATTTATTGCATATTTTTCCTTTCGATTGATTTCAAATAATAAATGTAAGTCGGTAATAAGACCTTTTTTCTTTTTTGTGGTAAGTTGTCTTGTTGTCCAAAAAACGATGTATGGGAAATATCATAAATGGTTATTCAGACACGCTCTCAACGCGTGTCTATTTTTTGTGAGTAACACGATAATAATTATTTGTAGGTCACATAGTATTTTAATTATAAAAAAAACTAAAGTATAATTTTTAAACCTTGACAAAGTAACAACAAATAATAGTTATTATTAGTAACTATTATTAAGTCTTTTGACATCAGCAGCCTAATTGCCCTTATTAATTGCTTTAACATATAGATGTTTAAACTAATAAAGGTATAGATAGACCTAAGAAATATATTTAGGCACCATATTCACTGCATCGACTCAGGGATAGTTTAGGTATTGACAATTGAAAATAAAATGTACTTCTTGAATAAATCGATAAAATTCGAATAAATTGATACTTTTTTGGAATTAACAATATAGTTAATTATATTACATTGTTAATATATATATAAAAATGAATCGAAAAATGTGTTGGTAAGTAAGCGCATAACTCAACAACGCCTGGCCCAAATTTACCATGTTTGTTGAAGTCCAAAGATAGTTCTTACAGAAAGAAATTTAAAAAAACTTCATTCCCACGGGAAAAAAATGTAACGCGGGCGGAGCCGCGGCGCGGAAAGCTAGTGTGGAATATAATTCAGTTTATTTTCTTCATCTGCTTCAATCTGTTATTACGTATGAGTACTGTAAATAATTGAAAAGCGTTTAGCATTAAAAACACTTGAACAACAACTTTTATTTTTTTATTTTGACATAATTTGGCAGTTGTCATTGTAAAAAAATTGCAGTCAGGGGGAAAAATACGGGGGAAAAACGAGCCAATATTTGTACCAATATTTTGTTTCAGATGTGCTCGTGAGGCAAAAAATTGGGCCACGTAGCCTGGGGCTGTGTATGGTGGCGTAACGAATATTACTATAGGTGCAACATAACGTTTTGTGACATAACTACGTTACGTACCTACGTTATCTACCCAGTGCTAGGTGCACTATACCTTTCAGTGCGTACACTTTTTCAATGCGCACAACAGTTTGCCTAAAGAGATATTGTGAAGAGAAACCAAACAAAGTAAATTATTATATACTAGCTATCCGCCCACGGCTACGCCCGCGTTGTTTTTCGATGTTTTTCCGTGGGAAAGAGATATTTTCCCGCTGTAAAGAGTAGTTCTCAATCTATCTCTGTGCAAAAAATCTGGTAACAATTTTGCTTACTGTGAAAGAAATATTAGTATGGATATAAAAACACTGCCTTCTCAAATTTAATCATTGTAATTTACTGGTACATGCAAAATCTTTAGTTACTTCCACAGTTATAATAATGCATTTTCACGAGCCCTGCGCGTGCGTTGCAACTTCACATGTGTTCCCTCTGTCTCTGTGTTTGGTCATAGTCCGTGCATCTGCAATAATTGCGACCAGCCGACGGTGCACGATATGTCTTTTCTTATTTTTTATTGACCTATGCTTGTGTCGAAGAAGTACGTCGAATCAATCTTCACCGAACTTGCTTATACCCCAGAGTAGATATTTTGATTCACAGTAAATAATTTAATTTTTGAAGAAATTCTAAATATATTTCGTGAATATTTTTGTAAATATAGGTATGTCAAAATTCCTTCATAATAATACTTGTATTTCCGTTGCAGAGAGTTTTAATTCTTTACCAGAATAAAATTTTAATTTTAACTGTTTCACCCTTCGGCAGAGGATTCGAATTTTAAATTCGCTTAACTTTGTTGTTCGCATTTGCACGATGAATTCTCTTCCTCTTGTACATTTGCGGCATTTATTAAATGATATTTTACAGCGGTGGAAGTTTTAGCTTTTGACTACACATTTTCAACTATCACCGCCAATTTTATTTCGTATGCTAAAGTGCATGACGAGAAATGTATTTTGTCATGTTTATTTATTTATTTTATGAATGTACAGCCTCATTCATATTATACTTAGAGTAATATAAAGGCTTATTTAAATCAGTTTTGAATTCTGATGTTAAGCACGATAAAGGCATACATAGCATTTACAATTTGTTCTAAGCTAGTGCACATACACTTAAATACAAAAATCAAAGTTGAATTATACCGGTAAGCTTGTAGAGCTCAGGCGAGTATCAAGATTGTCTATCAAACTTACATCACATACACAAAATAAAAGAAAAATAATTTTAAAGACAATAATAGACGTATTTTTAGAAGAAACTAGCCAATCGCCAGTTTATAATTTGTGGAGTAATATATTTAATTTTCACAAACGATTTATTGAAAATTTTATGTGTAACCGTGACACACGATAATAATTAAACAACCCACGTACAGTACGCGCGCGAGTTGAATGCAAAGTGCGTTTCACTTTCTTTCTCAATATATCTTTTAAAGTATCTTAAAATGTAACTTTGTAAAAAAAAAAATTTAAATTTAAAACTGTTTATTTCATTGCTGTTTAGCATATAAATTTTATCTAAAAAACTTACGTATAGCTATTAAGTGAAACGAACTCTTTACTCTACATTCAACTCGCTCGCTTATCTTTTTGCTTTTTTCTGTTAAATTTGTACATCATGGAATATTGTGTGTTACGCAGGATACCTTCGGCGCCGTGGACCTCTCGGAAATGGGACCGGAGCCCTGGATCAATTACCACCACCCGGACCCAATTCAAACACTGGTATTTATAAACAACATTGCACTTTACAACACCCTTTACTTCGTATTTTTAAGATTAGATATTGCGTAAACAAACAGTATTAAGATTTCCTATGACCTATCAAATTATTCGTAGCGCTAGACTCACTTTTTTTCGTATTGACGTATTATTCTCCCAGAAATTTGGGAAAAACGCGCCTTTCCATTATTCTGCCCCATTTTATGTCTTTTTTAGTTCAAACTTGCATGTCATCCATACACTAACATTAAAAATTAAAAACTGGACGAGATCGAGTTAAACTCGCGCAAAGATTTCATAGGATTCGCGTGGGATGATGCGCGTACTTCATTACTATATTAGCCAAAATAAGTGGACGATTTAAGTTAAAATTTGTTACATGTATGTTAAATCTATGACCTATAGACAGACATGTAACAAAATAGTGGAGGTAAAGGGAAGATCTTCCGCCGGGCATGGTGGTGAACCCGGGGACCGCAATCCGACTGTCGGAACTTGTATTTAAATGTCTTTCAAGCTTCAGCTTCTACGATTAATTTTGGGCGCTTTTCTACGGAACCCTAACAAATTAAGTCTATTCTTTAAAAACCGAAATGTGGTTTAATCAGTTTTGTGCTAGATTAAAAAAGAAACTCATCGAGAGTCAGTTATTAAATACTGTGACACAAGACGTACTCAATTTTATAGGATCCCTATACGTCGTGAACATTTGCGAGCGAGAGGCGAACCAAAAGGAAACGACAAAATATTAAATAAACTATTTTAAAAACCGTTTATAAACAGTTGTAAAACATCATTTTCAAAAATATTAAAGTGATCCTTTGAAAATATTTCCGACACTTTTCAGAGTAAGTAAGCAAAAATGAAAGAAATTCGAATATCCGTTGATACAGCTACAAGTATGCCTATTAAGATGCTGATCACGTTATTATATGGATACACATTACATGTTGAGCTTGAACATATATTTTATATTTCAACAGCTTTTTTACTGCACGATCAAACCATAATTTTGTTGGGATAGCTTTTTAGTACCCATATTTTTTATCAAACATCCGTAGCAAAGTAAAGCATTGCATTAAATTCTTATAAAGCTGCTCGATGTGTTCCTAAGGAGATCTAGTGCATGTTTCCATTAGACAATTAAACTACCTAGTCTTCTTATCTACAAACTAAATGTAGTTTTATTTTGTAGATCTTTCCAGCCGTTGCAGGTGATGACATGAAATATTTTCTTCGTATTTAGAACACGTTAACTTATCTGCAAACAATATAGTACCACATCGTTAAATTCTACGAAGACATTTGAAACGTTCTCCTAAAATAAATATTTTGTCAGTAATTGTGGAAGTTTCATTACAACATCCTGAGCGTTCATTTATTCAAAGCAGGTTGAAAAGTTAATAATGAGGAATTTGCCTCTCGCATTGTTTGTTTGTTAAAAAAGTTTGATAAGTAAAAGCTTTTTGGCGTCCCTGCTGACTTGATAACTAAGAAGTATAATGAGTCGACTGGCAACAAGAAAATCGTTAACCTACATAATATATTAAAATAAAATCCATAAAACAAATAAATCGGTCAAGATTCCCGAAATCCCAAAACGGTGGCAGATTTTGTGGCCTCGTGGCATCCACCAAGGATCTTTACAGCTACAGCCGTTTATTATCGCGGATATAAAAAAAATCTATTCTCTCTTTCGAAAAATTATAGTACGCACAGAAATAAACTACGTAAAAAAATTACTACTTACACACAACTTGCCAATAAAAGTCCACTAAGTACCGATCTTAGGCTTCTTACTGAGGGAGGTGTTGTTATAATTTCTAATCTGCTGGTTTAGTGATGCAATCTGGTTGTCATATTATGAAAATATTACTTGTTGAATTTTACAATAGTATGGCTATTAAAAAAAACTTTATAAACATAGTAGAATTTCTGACTCAAACAAACGAGATACCAAAAATTTAATATTTTGAGTGAGTTCTAACCGAGTGCGTATTGGCGGACAAGGGTGGCGAGCGAGTGAAACGACGCATGCCGTCCCTCTCTATCGACATGCCGATGTCGGTGCTGCGGCAGAAGATGAGCCAGGCCCAGGAGCGCAAGGTGATGGCGCTGCGAGCGGCGGCCAACAGAAACATCTTCGATGAGATCGGCAAAAGAGGTGAGAATACATGAACACACACACAAGTAAATTAATTGTGCACTTCGCTAATTGCCTTAGTCGTGTCGGTCGCGACCAAAGATCGCCCAATAACTGAAAATACATGGAAGTCTACTTTTAGCTAGAATAGGCACCGTCAATACGACGTCACTGCGCGCGGTGCACAGTTAGGTTGCACGATATACGTCCACCTACATCCACACCACAGAAGTATATTATTGGTAACTAACTACCTATCCTCCACACCAAGGAATAACTTATCAGCCGAAGGGGTCACTTATACTTATCAGTAAGATTTGCAAGACCTTTTTTTCTCTCCTTCACCCTTGATTCAAGATAATAAGCTGTATTATCACTGGATACACCTTGAGCTTGGGTTGGGCGTGGACGCCTGCATAATTTACTGCTTTTGAGGTTAGCCCTCAGGATACACCGCATAGACAGAATAGCTCTAACGTATATTATAATCCCTAACTATCGGCTGATGATGGAAAATTTATTCCTGCTTCTTTGTTGATGTTCATCGTAGACATCAATCAATGGGACTTGGAGGGGAATGAAAGCCATTGGCGGTTAGAAGCTCTAGAACTTCACACATGACTTAGAGGATCGGAGACCTTTGCCCAGCAGTGATTTTTTAATATATATTTCATACTCTCGTTATATTTCAATTACGATACATCAAATATACCAACATTGATATGAATTACTAGAAGTATTTCAGCGTAATAATACGTTTACAGGGGATTACCTATCTTATCAACAAAAGCATCAAATTCAAGTCCTCTGTTATGTTAATTTCTGAGACTTATTCTCACTAATTTGATTCTAAAATCCACCGCGTTAATTAGCTTATAAGCCTCTTAGTATTCTAATCACAATGCTTAGCTTCTGTTAGTACTTCGTGATCGGATTGACAAATACTTTTATCTTGTCATCAGTGATAAAATATTATATGAAGAAACAATAGAATTAATTGTAAATTTCTTAACAAAATCGTTGATATTTTCACAAAATATATATTTTATACACATATTGTGAAGATAACAATGAATATGAAATGGTCTCGAATATGAATTAATTCTATTCTCAATAGATTATTTTATATTATAAAACAAAACAAAGATTATACATTGAATTGTCACTTTATAATATTTGAATATTTTTTCTTTTTTACCTGTGTTACTACCATTTTTGTATTTCTATTGATTAATTTGTTTTGTTGTTCAACAGGTTTCGCGTGGGCCCCAATGTCAAACTCAGAGAGATATTTCTAAAACTCGACAACAATAGAGTACTATACTGTGCCAATAAAATTACACTAATACCTGAAAACAATATTTCACTGAACAAAACTTGAACAAAATTAAAGATGTATCCAATATGTACTAACAAATAGAATAGATGACATTGTAAAAACTATTTAGAAGTAGGGTGTTGATTATGATAATATTGGTTGTAAGTAGTTGATTCGTATTTTGATCATTCGGCTTCGGAATGCACTGTTTATTAAAATTATGAATAATATGTACTTTACACTGTAATATTATAGACATATTTTAACTCTGAGAGTGCTCGTAGATATGATGGAAAACATTGTTTAAAATAAATCACCTGTAGATTATGCTCGATGTATCGCAATAAAAGTTGTTATAAAGTTATTTTGTTTTATTGCATAATACCCTAGTACAGTTATATTAGTTTTATAGTACTCAAACATATGGCCTAAACGGAAAATTCATTTAAAAAAATATTAATTTGCTCACAGTTTTTAAAAACTATACCTACATGTTGAGCAGGAAATCTTTGAAGCAACACTTTGCTGTATACGAACAAAAGGACAATTATTTTTATTTGTATTTGAATGTGACAAGACAAAGCGACTGTGAACCTTGAGACATGCTTTTAGCAATGGCTTCTAAATTGGACATGGCGAAAATACACTCTACATTACAATATAATTGGTTTTGTTAGGGTGTCCGCTAAAACAGGCGCGGAGGCATGGAGCGGGCACCCGCTTACTTCCGCTTACGCTGTTGATAAGGAATTTTTAAAGCTCACCAGTGTAAATAGACCGCTTAAGCCTACCCGTAAGCGGGCGCCCGCGCATATTTTAGCGGACGCCCTTAGATACTCAAGGCATATAAGATGTGCTATACTGTGCAGTACGTACAGTAAGGTCTGGTAAAACTCGAAAGTACATTATTAAGAAATTTTCATATTTTCAAGCAACTCAACAACTTTTTGTAAAATTCCCCTATGAAACTACTTAAAAAAATCGTATGTACACTGTAGGACATTCAAAACTGTGAAACTTCAAAAATTTGTAACGTGATGATGGCAGAGATCAAGTAGTCATGATAAGAGATGAGTAGAATATAATGGAATATACTTTATTGTACACAAAAAAACATTACAATATAATACAAAAATATTTTAAATATAATAAACCTACACATATTAAATACATATTATTTAATGCAATGCAATAAAGCGACATAAGAAATGATATTATAAATTTACTTTCATATTCAAGTTATTCCATTACAAATAAAATTATTATAACACATTAAAAAATTACATAGTCATATTTATAATCAAATCACAGTTACGCACGCTGCTGTACTAAAAAGATGACTAAAAATAATAGCTTGTTCTTAACATTTTCAAATCTTGAGTTTAGTATTTAAAGAAAAACGATAATCCAAAGTTGTTTGTATTCAAAAGGTCATGTAGGTTTAGGTTAACAGATGTTTGAAAGATAGTCCGCCTACAGTAAAATACAATGCAAATAGTATTGGTTTACATTGGAAAAAGGAGGAAAAGAAGGTTGTTCTGAGATCGCAACGAACATACGCTCTTTACAGGATAAGTAAAATGTGGATATTAGCAAAAAATATATAAGGCTTTCTAAATGATATCTTTAACATCCTTGGAACTAACATCTAGTAATTTTTTTTTGAGCTACGTTTACACCACACCTGTCTACGAGTATAGATAGAAATCGGCTGATATTTCTCATTAAGTGTATGTAATGTATTTAAATTGTATGTGCTGTAATTACGGTTATCACCAAGTTGAGGGTTTTTTGCTACTTGTGTGCATTAGATGGCATTGGTTAGCATAATCATAAACAAAGAAGGTTAGGAAGGAACAAGACTACTAAATGGCGAATGACGTCAAGAGGCATATTATTTAAAAAAACATATTATTCGTTGAAAGTTTTATAGTATTTTATCCGTTAGCTCAGAGTTTTTGAACGATTAGCTAATACACGTCTTACAAACTCAATGATTGATTCAAAGAGCCTCCAGGTCGCTTTACTTGGAGCTACAATCTACAAATCGCAAGTACCTACAATCCGAAAAACATCGCGTAATCGATATGACAAAACCTTGGTTCACATTTGAGATTAACTGGCTAACCAATTAACATCAAATTGTACTCGCAACTTGTTAACTGTCGCTTTGTATGATGGTCCCCATCAGTTCGGAAGTTGCTGGAACTAGACAATCAGTCTCGCAAATAAGCCATTGAACCATGAAGCGTCATATCTCCATTGAACGGGGGTCTTGTACTTGTGAGCCGGGATCCGGCCCGGGAACCGAGAGTGAATAAGGCTCGATACACAATACGGCCTTCGAAATACATTCAATCTCCTTAGAGCCCCCACATAAAGAGCTGAGCACGCGTGTTGTAAATAATGTCTACAAAATGCCTGCATGCAAAGAGTTGAAGTTCAGACGAAAGAAAACTACATTTCGCATTTCTGTAAAATAATATTATATTCTCGGGCTTAAACACAATTGGTGTCCTATGTGAAATGTTTTTAGAGACTAATTTCCTAATTTCATAAATTTCGAATGCCAGTTGTGTCCGAGATAGAATCGTTCAATTAAGATATCACAAAATTATGACACAAAACATCGAATGATAACTTCAGTGCCGTAGGAGGTTTTCCGTTTTATGTAAAAAAGACACCTTTTTGACTCCAAAGTTCTTAAATCGTTCTTTAGAAGAAATTATAGTATGCAATATGCAAAAATGTACAGAAACAAAAATATTGTAAAAGTTATAAAAATTAACAGGCAACCTTAATGCTCTCTACAAAACAAATGGAGGAGTGAAGCAGAACGGTCTTAGTGAGCATGTCACAAAATTAACGATCAAATACTTATTTTCTCAAAATCACAACAAAATAAACACCTTCTTTTCTTTAATAGATTTGTATTGATTAGTTTGCCTCAAATAAACGTTCAAATTATTTTTTGCGTAAGTCTCATTGAAGAATTGATTGAAAGTAGATTGGTTTTCATGGCCAGTAAATCTACGTACGCATTTGCGTATATTTTTTTGAGTATAGCAAAGACATACTCCAGATTTCGTCGTTAATTAGCCATATCAAATTTCAGTGTTTGTTAATTAGCTTGATTTTGTGATAAGAGCGAAAAGAACTACTTTGATGAAGCATAACACAACTTTCTTTTATTAATAATACAATATAGTTTTTTAATCGAAATCGTATTTTTTCTAAATTTTGATCATGGAGATAATAAATACACCGAGAAGTTGCTACGGCGTAGTAAATTCGTAGCAAAGTGCTACAATCGTTGTTTATGATATCTGGTAAATAATAGTTTGTGTTGTTTTAGTTGCAAACATTCAATTGTATATGACTTTCGTAAGTATAAATAGCTACTTGGGTTACTACTTGTAGTGGTATTTAATAAATAGGTATTAGTACTTATGATGCTGAAAATGGGCTACAAGCGTTTAAATATTTAAAAGTACACTGGACTGCAAAACTACGTATCTCATTTTCAAAATGGAATAACCATAAATAATAAATCATTTATTATCTGTGATGCACTTTTTTAGTACCTACACAGGATCAAGACATCCTTTTTATTGCTGATAAAAAGGTATCAGTGACCTTAGATTCCAAAGGGATTAAACAAAAAATCTTCCAATCTCTTCCCGCTATACTTATATGAATTCGTGTTATCCAGCACCGTGCTTATCAAAGGGTTGCAAATTTGGATCGCCACCGAGGGGGAATAAAAAGGAAATGTAACGATAGCCCGTGGTCTCCAATTACAAAACTGGTTGACCTTTTCTTTTGCCAACTATCCAGTTCGGTTCAGGGTATAGATATTGAAATTTTGATCGAATTTCTTTAATACTCGTATGTTACCGTCTCATACAACGCCTCCACTACGAGTCTAGAGCCTACCTAGCCTAGCCTACCACGCCTGTAGCCTACCACGCCTGTAGCCTACCACGCATGTAGCCTACCACGCCTGTAGCCTACCACGCCTGTAGCCTACCACGCCTGTAGCCTACCACGCCTGTAGCCTACCTTGCCTGTAGCCTAGCTATTAAACCACACCAATATATCTCTACGATTGAAATTCCAGTATTCCAGTTATTTGTAGAAATGTTCGTTTACTATACACACACTTTATTTCACATAAAATACATTAAAGATAACATACACAGGACAGTTGTGTAAAGGCAGACTTATCCCGTAAGTGATTTCTTCCAGCCAACCATTTATTTATCTAGGAGGAAAATAATAATTGTAGAAAAGGAATGTGCATTCAATTTGGCAAACGATAGGAAATTATTCCTCTAGAACTAAATTTAGTTTACCCAAAAACGTAAAAGAGTGTGGTATGCTCGGTACGTTTAAAGTTATGTAGGCTGTATTAATCGTTACAAAAAGAATTTTACCTAGTACCTACGTAAGTTATAGACTCTTTAATAAAAGCGTATGTATGTAGTGCAGTTACAAAAAACACGTTTATTAGTTAACCATATAAATGTAACAATTGTTTTACTACATACAAACAGACATACAGTTAAACTTTTGTGATTGCGTCTCATAGCAAGCACACAATTTCAATTAGAAATTAATTTATAACGATTGTTTACGGGTCTTAGCGCGATAATTTTAAATAGGTAGGTATGTATTACGTACGATATCTTAATCGTAATAATGTGTAGTAAGCGCGAAAGCTTCAAACAAACAGAAATTAATTTGTTTAAAAGATCTTTAGGAAGTTGTACAATCTCTGCAATAGACATAGAGCACCGTTGCATAGAGGTAGTTTAGTCCATGACATATGTATGGTTATAGAGGATGTCAGCCCTGCGCGACGGTCGCGCGCGCGCCAAGCGCAAGATGCCGTCGCTGTCGATCAACAACCCGATGGAGGTGCTGCGCCAGCGGCTGATGCTGGAGGTGGCGCGCAAGCAGATGCGCGAGGCCAGCCAGCGGCAGGCCGTCGCCAACCGGGTCTTCCTGCAGAACGTCGGCAAACGAGGTAACCACCTTAAAGGACGGTGACACTGACGCTGCGACACGAAAAAGGATAATGGATATAAGAATGAAATACTCAAAAGTGAGTTGCCGCGACGACACAGACCGCGGGAACGCCGCGTTACTGTCGCTTACCTCCAAAGTCCACCTTAAATACATTATTTTAGAGTCCATTATCCTTTTTCGTGTCGCAGCGTCAGTGTCGCTGACGCTCGGTTCAAACGGCTACCTTTAAGGATGTTTTTATCGTGTCACAAGCTGGATCCTATAAAGAACGAACGCGATTTAAAATACTATAAAACAACTGTCAAATGTTTATGAAAATCAAAGGAAAATGTCTTTAATGCTTCGTCGAATCACCAACACCACCCGGCCGAGTCAAGCGGCGCCTGCGAGGTACAGTGCGAGGGGGAACAGGAGGAAAACTCTTTTTGGTGCAGGGAGGTGAATGTCCCTTCTGTGCCTGACATACTCCACACAGCTATCGTCATTCCTAAATTGACATGACAGCGGCTAGACTTCAAGGAAATAGCATTTTATTCTTCATAGTTTTGTCTTTGCAAACCAGGCAAATTTTCCAACCTCTCCGAATTTTACTCCATTTTGCTGGGATAGGCGCTGGAGGTTGATCGGGCTGGGAACTCGATTTGCTGCTAAAGGGATGTCTGTCCTTATAAACAGACAAGAGACAGTCACATATAGAGAGACGACCCAACAAGTCTGCTTATTTCTGAAGAAATATCTTACATCAGACACAGGATACCAAATAGTAGTCTCATCAGACCCAGGGAAGTAAAAAAACATATAAGCTAGTCGCGTCGTCGGATCTGTTGTTCACTTTTGTGGCTCTGTACTCGGATACCACTATTCTTATTTTGTGCTGTTATATGTTAATAGTAGTCGTCTCCCTTTCGAGTATTAAATTTAGTCTTAGCTACAATTTGACTGTTAAATGTGAGATGCGACCAAAACTGGCTACAATATTTTCAATAAGAATCCACTGCCTCTTTAAATCCACTTTGTCCACACTTGTCTGGTGGATTGGGGATCACAGGTTGTGACTGCGAGTTTCATTTTTCCCAGGATTTCTGATGAGCCGAGAGTCGGCCCGCTACGGCAACTAAAGTCACAGATCAACTCCGCCACGCTGCCGCCGCTACGCCACGGCTGGGAGCGAGACGGTACCGAACGCTACTTCACTACATACACGTTTAATCATACATCATAGAATGGTCTTCTTCGAACTTAGAGGATTTTAGTCAGGCGAAAAACACACGGCGCCTTTTATCACGGGCAGATTGTCGCGAGCAGAGCTTACCTTACCTTGAAATCCACGCGAAGCTCTCACAAGTCTCCATGATGTTTTTTCGTATTGAACGTTCTAGGTTGACGTTCGAGGTTCCCTTGAACTGCCCCTTGACGAGTTGGTAAATAACTACTTTGGGGTACAGCCCTCCGCTTTCTCGCAAGTCCGTTAAAGCACGTTAAAGCTTTATACATCCACTTTGATTTTACGACCCAAGCGTACGTCAATTCAAATCAGAAAAGGAAAAAATAGGTTGCGCGCTTAAAGAATAAATATACATACATAGAGCACGCGCATCGCTTCGCTGCCTTTATGTCAAGCGTAAGCAAATTTTGGCAGATTTTGTATGGGCGGTGAAATCAATAACATTTTTCTTTTTTGATTTGTTCCTCGAGCCACTGCACATTTCAAAATATTCTCTTATTAAATTTCTTATTTTCACCGGGAAAAATAATCAGCTCCGATAACCATTTGATATTAAACGAACGCGCTGAAGATATTCGGACTGTTCATATCCGTGCTTACGGTTCATACTCGATTAGGCGTACTCTATCCCTCCCAGAAATTTTTCTATTTATACTCTAAGGTTGCGCGATTCGCCGCGTCCTTCTGAAGGGAACTTTTTATTTACGGTAAGGTCAGCTACGAGGCGCGGTTTGTCGCCGCGACAAACGACACAGTGTGTTCTCTGCCTTAACTGTTACCTAGTCGTACTAATAATTAAACTCTATGGTACTAAACTTGCAATGTATACTGGTAATTTGAAATATCGAATTGTATGTTAACCAGCTCAACATTAAATTGATATGTAATTGCCAGAACGCGTTTGTTTGGGTATTTGAATCCTGATGTTTTTATTTTATTTATGGAGTGATGGAAGTGTTTATGGAATTATTTATTTTTATATTGTAATTATTCAGGTGTAATGTTATCCAGCTCAGCATTCGCCTAGCTCCTGTACTCGTCTCGCTGTGGCGCGCGGCTCCCCTTCCCCTCGTCCTAAAACTTTAGCCTATCCCACACTATTTTTATACGCTTGTTATTTCTAATAAATTATATTTTTACTGAATCTATTAGAACAAACTATGTTTTTAGTAATAATGTCTACCTATTTGTCAGAGACTTCGTCTTGTTTTCATTTCAGAACATAGTACTGGTCGAAATGTATTATGTCTATTCTTAGGTCATAAAAATTATTTGTACTACGCCAAATATTATAACTATTAAGGTACGTTTATAAAGTGAAATATTGCTAGTGATCTAGCGTTATGTTTAATATTAATAGGTTTAATCAGATAAGGTGTACCGAAAATGCTGTAATAGATATTATGTTTTATTGAAAACTAGAAGAGCTTTTTTATAAGTGCACAAAATGTAACCCAATTTATTTTAATAATAATGAGTTTTAAAGAGATCGAAAATTATAGGAGCCCAATCTTTTGTTTAGTACATAAATTAGATGAGAAATAAAAAAATATGCACTTTTATAAATTCTAGCCATATAAAATATGTACAGAGTAGCTGTTACAAAAATAAATATTTTTAGTTTAAATCAGTCTTCTAGCGTCTAGACGTAGGCAAATGTAATAGTTGGTAAAGTATGAATTCCGTTCAATAAAAACGTTAACTTATTATTAATTGTTTTTACTCCTACGCACATTTTACCCTTCTAAGAAGCTTTGAGAGTTGTTAACTTATTACATTTTGGTAAAGCACGTACAATATAGAACAGAAACTATGTCTTTGATATTATCCTGAGAGTCTAACGTGGTATAACGGAGGTAGCAGTGTGGCGGAATCATAATTAAATTCCCATACATTGTGGAGCAGCTGCATATTGTAAGGCAGGTATTTAGCAATTAATATAGTTTGTGATGTGGGGTGATAGGTGACACGACCTCCTCCAAAACCATTATAAATCACTTGAGGTAAACTTACTTCTCTAAAGCTTTCTTTTGGCTTTTGTCAATACTGTGTCCTTTTTACAGGTCCTATGTTTCCTATGATTCCTTGGCTCAGCTGAAGGATTGATTTGACTAGTTAAATAATTTTAAACAGTTTCCAACTTGTTAAATAAAAACCTAGTGTTCAAGTTCGATTTATCAGAGTAATATTTTAAATTACAATGTTTGGATGTTTGTTTCCTAATCACGCAACTAAAACGGACAGTTTGACACGCGGGTATATTAATATCTGGATTGAAACATTAAAATAATAAGAATATTAAATTATTGTATCATCTAAATCAGAAGTATTATAATAAAAAGGAAAAAGTCAAACAATATTGAGCCGACCCTTTCTCCTTTACCGAATAAAAAGCAAACAAAGCCAACGACAAAAGAAATTACTTTAAGGTATTACGAAAACATACAAATACCTCCTTACAAAATTTTTAAACAAAACGAGAGGTTCTTTCCCATCATTCGATGGCCAAAGCCTCTTAGCAGAGTTCCTGGTAGGAGAGATAGTATAATATCCCACAACTTCTTTTATTATCAGAGAACTTCTTCCTAATATACGACCTACCCTGGCTGGCTGAGTCCTGATTTAAATAATATTCTCAACTAATTGAGAGTAGACGGAAAAATATATATTTTTCAGTCTATGCCTTACAAACGAATCAGTATGTTTTATTTTTGCCCAGTGTAACAGTTAACGCCTGACAAAAGAAATACAAAACCTGCTCTGGGGGCGCAATGTGTATATTTTTATGTTTATGGCAACAATTTCCATAATAAAATTAGTTTCATTGAAAATCCGCAATATAGCGAGGTTTTTTATTTCTTTGGTCAGGCTTTACGTGTTATTTAATATATACTTTAATTATCAGAAAGTAGGGTCTATCAAAAAATCACATGTAACTTTATTATCTTATGATAAAACGACTTCTTTAAGCCGATATTTTATTTTATAACTGGCCAGTGTTCCATAAATAAAATATCTTTTTCTACACATATTTTTGTTTATAACTGGCCAATGTTCCATAAACAAAACACTATTTCGCAAAACTGACTGGCCGTAAATTCATATACAAACTCAGCGCAGAACATTGTAGGATAAATACACGGATGGACATCACCATGCCCCAGCGAAGGACGTCAGTTCCTCGAACGGCGCTTCGCCCCGAGCCCCCAGGCTGCCTGCAAAGCGGTAATTAAACAGATCTAATTTACGGCGCCCGACGTGATTGCATTACTCTTCGACACTTACAGAAGATCGACACCGACACTTAGCTTATGCCACTAAATATAGCTGATATTCCAAGGCGCCAGGCGGGTGGATCACTAGCAAACTAATAAAATTATTATCTGGGCAATTATCTATTTTACCTTCGAAAGGCTCGAGGTTTGAATATATTTTGGATGTTTATTATCCCAAAAGTCAACACACGCGAGAAATGAGCAACAGTTAGTATACCAATTGTTTGTTTTTTATTGGTTTACACTTTTTTGTTTTTCAAGCATATAGCTGGGGATTTGAGATATGTAAAATACATTTCACTCATTTTGCTCTGTGTTAAATGTCATATCCATTGAAAGATCGATAAACCACGCGAGAGCCGCGGAGCAACAGCTAGTATTGAACACATTACCGATTTATAGGTTCCAACGGAATTCCAAAAATTCTTTGTAAAAACCACAGGTCTAAAAGTAAAAACCGCTGTCTTTTCTCTAATTACTTGAATGCATTTTATTTATCAAAAAGTATCTGTATTTACAAAAAGACATTATAATTGTTTATAAAATACAGCTACATACATAACTTTGTAACGTGGTGCATTACCATGCCACCTCGTTGCCTCATTCTCATCTCATTTACCATTCTCGCCTAAATTCGAATATATTCAATTTTGGAATTCAGTCAATAATCATCCGTCATTTCATTCATTTTTTTACTCACTTTTGGTTTACCCCTCGGCCATGTCGGCCGAGTCCTAAATTCTATGTGATATCGACGTTTCTTAGTACTCTATTCTGTTATTAAATTTGTCTGTTCATTAAAACTTTGTTATCAAGTTCATCACCAGTGTTCAGTGTTATCCCGTTTATCTCCTTAACTATCTTCTTGTGCGCGCTCGCTGGCTCGCCCCATACCTGGTGAGCCGCGGGTGTCACAACTTTAGCATCGTTACGGCAGTATGGACAAGTCCAGACCCCTAACCGATTTCAATCTCTGGTTCAACTTATATTCAGGCAGTACATGAAACTAGTTACAACCTTATCCGATAATCATCTGACCCAAAGCCCGCAGCGCCCGCCCTGATATTTATTTATTTATAGAAAAATTGAATAAGATCCAAACTGAACCAGAATAATTCAAAATCAAGTTACCAATAACCTGATTGTCCTTACAAATAATAAAACAAACCCAAATTTATTAGCTTATGGTTAGGTATAAAATAGGTACAATGAAATGATTAGCAGACATCAAAAGAAAATCTCCGAATAAAATAAGAATAGAATGTTACAAAATTCTTTTTACGAAACAATAGGCAATGAGGCGCCTAAGTCAAAGTATTTTTATTTGTTTGAATTTCGGCGTAATTTCTTTGGTCAAGGTGGAAATATTGTAGAAATCTAATTTGAGTTTCCAATAAAACGTAGTTACTCGCATATTGGATAGCTAGGTAGGTACCTAGATATTATTATTATTAAGTTATTTTACAATATCACGACCTTATATTCTCTGTTGCTTTCGTTTCATTTTACATGCCAACGATTGTTGTATAACATCTAAAAATAACCTTTCGAAAATTCAAAATTCAAAAATATTTTATTTATTAGAGGCTCCCTCAGAAGCAACCTTATCCAGGATGTACAAGTAAATGTACACAGTTACTAGATGTAGAGTCGCAGCTACGGACCTGTTGAACGGTGGAGACAGTTACTAGAATACTTCAAAGACAAAAACTAAGTAGGTTCTTGCCATAAAGAAAATTACAAAGAATCCGAGAAACATTTTTTGCGGAAACTTTTCTCATCGAGGCTGAAAAGGGAGCAAGCCGTGATACACCTGAGTGCGGTTTTTAAAATGGCTGACTCATTACTTTACGCCGCGCCGCGGGCTCTACGCATATATTCTTATAGAGATACTTTGAATTTAGCGTATTCTGGCGTCTCGTGGTAGTATATTTATAGCTAATGTAATCCAGATAACATAAGTTATAAGTAGGTTTTTGCACACCCGCCATTTCTTCCTAAAAGCCTGCTACTATCGTCCAATGGTTGCCTGAAGGAATCGCTTAGAAAAGAAGATAAAGCCGCCACTTGCCTTTTCCGCTTTGTGTATTGTACTGTACTTGTTCTTGTTTAGTGCAATAAAGAATATTTTGATTTGACGATGAACATAGAGACAGTTGAATTTATGTGTAGCTAACGAATTTCAGACAATACAATACTTGTTCGATATTTGGCCCAGATGAGATGCACCTTTATTAACAACATACTATAGATAAATATAAGATACCTATTTAAAATCACATTAACCATCATTTGTGTCATAAAAAAATCATCAACATTACAGCCAAAAGACGTCCACATGCTAGATAGACATCTCCTCAATCTCGGAGATCTCAGATCGTTTCTGAACTGCTCGTAAACTGCAGCGGCTTCCCGCGACTTTCGCCAGATTACCACTCATCATCATAGATCCTGACATCAACATGGTACTGCTTCTATTTAGTACTAGCTTTCCTCCCTGCGGCTCCGCCCGCGGTGATTGTATTTCCCGTGGGAAAGAGGTATTTTCCCACGGTAAAAAGTAGCCTAAGTCACTTTTTATCCTTTCAAATCAAATCCGAAAATTAAGTCCGATTGTTTGCTTAGTTAGCGCTTGAATAAAGAACAAACAAACAAACTTACTTTCGCATTTATAATATTATTATCGATTAGAACCTTGATAAGGTGTCAAGATGCGACATAGTGACTGCTATGTCTCGGCTTATGCCACATTGTCGTGTTTCTACCTCCTCGAGCTTTTCGCGCCTACGTGCTCTACCTACAGATATCGTAGATAAAGTTACCAAGTTACCATTGATTATACTGCACAATCAGAATCGTTGCTAAGGATTTAATCCAAATAAAGTTTATTTTATTCTTTCTTTAAGCAACTAAAGATAGTTAAGAGTAAACGACTAGAGCTTAAGTTTGTTACTTCTAGTAGAGACTATATCGGTACGATGGATACAGGAAAGTCTAAGTGAGTGTAATTTGTTTTGCCAATATTTGCTACGACTCGTAGCCATCTCGTAGCCCGTAGCACTTACCGTAGCCACCCGTAACTAAGCTACACATGCTACGCGAAGAGCAGCGCTTTTTTTAAATATAACATATTAATAGATAATAGATACATAGTATTTTCTTGCCTAGATATCTAATAATATTTTCCGAAAGTATAGGTTTAAAACGTTTCTAAATACATACTTTCTAATGTATATCAACGCATCACGTATGTGTGTGTGTGAATTACCTTAAAAGTGTTTAAAATTTTGTTTCACTTTTCTACGAGTACTATCACTCTGTGGTAAAAAATACTGCTTTTTATTAAAAAAATATTTTGTCCAAACCCATAGGACTAATCGCGAGTAAGCTTTATTTTTGACAGGCTTGAAACGTGTGATAAGACGAGAAAAGCCCATGTCGATAAATATTAGTGATACTATTCAATTAACATTATTTTCATTTTTCTGACAATGATGCGAATGATTGCAAGTTTCTTACTGATGAATTAATATGTGAACACAACAGTGCATTCACCCGTGTGGGCGAAGACGGCCCGCCCCTTATTTTATTACTCTCCTTTCTCTCGGGCACACTTACAAAACTTGTCAAGTAGTTGTGTTTATTTCATATTAAAATTGTACCTACATAAAGACGCTTTATACATCAAAAAGTTTTCAAACAATTTGTAATGTAATTCACGTCTTAACTTAACTAAATGCAGCACAGTGTAAAAAGTTAAAAACCGCTGTAGTGCGAGTTTAACTTAAACTTGAGTTTTTGAGGTCACTCTAAAAACCCTATTTGTACCGTGTTTATAAATTCACTGATTGAGATTTACAAAGTTTTGTGTAACGTCCCAGTGTATTAATTTTCATTAAAAAGAAGTGGTTTGGAAATGGCTTGTTGTGGCTTTTTTCGTATATTTTTTTTTTAAATAATGTTTTTTTGTCAATATTCGCCCCTTTTCGATACAAGGATGGACGAGGCTGTGCAGGTGTAATGAGTTATTTGATACCCTTATCTAGTATGTGCACTGGGAAAACCTTTATCAAAAGCTGGATTAAATATATAAAAGAAATCTTTAGTGAGGAAATTTTATTTTTGTATAAAGGTGCCTACTCCTTTACGTCGCTATTAACATAGTCTTGCTATTATAATGAACTTTTGTTCTGAAAACAATATTATGCTATGGAAAGTATCAATTTTAAATATTATTCCAAGAAGGGCAAACGTAGATATAGACGATTTTTTTCCTGTTACAAATATTTATTTAGTAGTTGCTAAAAATACATTTATCCAATTATGTAGTCTGTATAAATAATCTTGAGTCATCTCATCTCATCACACACAGTCAAAACTGTTGTTGTTCTTCTTTATTAAATTCAAGCGGATATTGCCTCTGTCTGCCACTCAAAAACTTTCCTTTAAATGTATCGTCTCATGACTCGTTATTTAAATAAGTAAGGTACTTAAGAACAAATAATTACATTAACTTTCAAAAACTGGAGTCGAAGTAGATTATGTGGTGAATGATTACTCTGAAATCAGGGAGAAAAGGCCTTATTCGACCATGCTGGCCCAGTGCGGGTTGGTCAACTTCACACACAACCTTTGAATTTATTTGCAGGTGTGTGCAGGTTTCCTCACGATGTCGAGCAAGAGCCCACGAACTTTTGAAGCCACTTGGTCACCGAAGTTTTCTCTTCTCCATACAAACCTGTCCGATTGAAGTAATTGTTTTCCGAGAAAAGTTTCTATGGGATATTGTTACAAACCGTTGACTGAGCGTCTCGTTCAGTATTTGCCGCATTAGCCACTTACACACTACTATTTGGTATTCTGTGCTTACACACCATGTTTATCGCATTATACACTCAAGCAAGTTAGACTAATAAGCGCTTACAAACTGCCCTAATAAGCTACGCGCACATTATGCCGGGCCACAGCGCAAAAATAGATTAATTTATATATTTTTTATGAAAACGGACCCATACGTGACACAGTGTGCCATGATAGTTCACCCAAATTGTATACAAGCTATTTTTTGCGCTGGGGCTCGGCATAATGTGCGTATATAGGGGTAGGTAATATACTTGGTAGATGGATAGGTCGTAATTTATTTTGCAATTAATTACACATTATCTGCCTTCGTCTTCAGCTCCGAAAGGATCAGCAGGATGGATGCCATACTATTTGCCATAGCTTTGGAAGTAGTTTTACTACAGATGCGGGTCCACGGTAAGATAGCCTTATTTCGGTGACATGACAAAGTAGGTGACATCTTTTACACCTTAAAATACAATTTGTTAAGCCTTTGGCCACAGCATTGGCGGCTTAACGATTTTCAACTTTTTCAATCGACTCACTTTGAAATTAGAAAAAAGTAATCTACGCTGCTCTGTTCATTTATCTTAGTGGGTATTTATTATTTAGTATGAAATACCTTGAAAGCAAGTGAGTTATAAAGTTTACCAACTTTACATTTCACTACCGTAAAAGTTGCTCAAATTCATGAAATTTTCTTATAGGTAATAGCAGCGCCATCTTCACTTTTATTATGATTACTAACATGAAGTGTGGTTTTAGAAGGAAGCAGCAAACTCAGGCTCTCGAGACTCTCCGGTTTGGACCAAACGGTACTGCCTCAGTACGAGAAACTCGTGAGGGACCGGTATGCTGCCGCTAAATATGTATAGAGGGCGTTTTTAAGTATACACTTATACCTGGCCTTTTTATTATTTCAGACAAAAACCTCTGTTATAAATTAACTTTTATTAAATTTTCACAATATCGCAAAGTATTTAATTTTTCTGTTCGACCTTTAGCTTCTATGATTATAATCATATGAGCTGAAGTTTTATTACAACTGAAATTAAACTACTATACTTTGATAATATATAAATCAAAGCTTATAGTATTGTAAATGTGAAAATTACCCTGTTAAGTTACCCTGTCCGACTGAAAACTGAACAGATTGCGATAAAATTGTCAGATTTATTGTATTTCGAGAAAGGATATTATCCTAGTAAGGTACCTACTTTCTACTGAGGGTAAATACCTAATTTTTCTTTAATTAAGCCTTATTTTATTGCAGTGAAATGGTAAAAGACATGGTGAGAGGCACTCTGGTGGAAGTAGCCGGAACTGGACAGTGGACTTCATTACAGCAGGCGCTAGAAGCTCTGCAAGAACGCATCTTCACTCCGCTGGCACGAAGGAAAAAACACGAGGAGCTTAAGATGTAATACTAAGTACACTTTATTAGAACATTGTTTTTTATCTTCATTTTTTATTTGTAGAGAAAGAAAATGATAATATTAAACCATTATGGCTCGACTAATATGTTTGTTGTGTCCATAGTTTTCTGTATAAATAAGACCTTCGAGCTACACAGCCTTGCGAGCCGCCCCTAGACGTGTTGGTACATACTACTCTGGGGGGGTTGGTAGGCGATTCGGTCGCTGAGTTTGGGCCGCTGCGACCGAAACAGGAATTTTATTATTTTTAATATTTTGGAGTAGGTGTTTCGGTCAGTTGGTACTTTAATTGAAAAGTAACGTTAGCAACAAAATATTAAATCTTTTTCTTTTCTCTTTATCTATATTTTTCCTTATACTCACAAGTATATATAAAAAAAAAACAAAAAAAATACTACCTTTAGTACTACTTATACCATCCTTGATATGTTTTTTTTTTCCTTCGCATTTCTGTTTCGGTCGCAGCGGCCGAAACTCAGCGACCGAATCGCCTACCAACCCCTCTGGGATAGAGCCTTTCGCTCCCCCTGAAGCTTGATTGGTCGTACCTTTTCGACACAAGCATAGGTCAATTAAAAATAAATAAATACTCGTAATTACCGCTGACATGCCTTTCGACTTAGTAAGACTTTAAGTCGGGAGCAAAAAAATTACAATACTCGTAATTAATAATTTAACATTTACCTACCACATTATTATCTTTTTTTATCTGTTACTTTTTTCAGAACCCGGGAAGAAACGCTGAAAGAGTTGAGTTCGAAGAAAGAACAATGTGTTGTCAAACTCCGTAATGCTGATTATAAAGCAGCTCTGCTACGCGACACAATCAAAGTTGGTAGTAGAAATTAATTTCACTTTGTTATTTCTTATGTTACTATGAAATTCGAAAGTGTAGTTTGTGAGTTTTTTTTTAACTTTAAAATCTGTAAGTTAAAATACGACTGCAAACCATTTTTAAGATGACCAAGGACGTGTAATTGATAAAAATTGCGTATATTCCTAAGTGATTAATATTAAGGTAAGGTTAGTTGGGGGAAGAGTAACACCGGGGAAAGAGGAACAAAACCAAATATCTAGTAAACGTGTGATAATTTAGATTAGTATCACAGTCGATAAAACAGTCAGTACGTAATAGTTTTCAAATAATCACACAGATGGCGTTATGTTACGTGAATGACGATGTAAAACGCACACAAAAATGACAGTTGCTAGCTATTTTTTTCTCTAGTAGGCACGTGTTGAAAAGTTTAATATTTTTTCCGAGTATTTTGCTGCTGATGGGATAAAAGTACTGTATTGCTAGCTGCGTTTACTATAATGCTTTCAGGGGTAAGTATAAATTTAATTAAAAACAATGTTATTCCATTATATTCTGTCAGTTTAAAATCATAACCTATAAATATCAAAGTGGGGCAAGAGGATCACTCGTTGCCGGGGCAAGAGTAGCATACGTTCCTCTTACCCCTTGTCAGGAGTATACAACCTTTTTGAAATAAATTTGCTTTTCTCCTATTTGCTCGCAAACAGAACTTATAAAAAAGGCGTTCTATCACCTCGTTCCGGTTTTCAATTCAACAACATGTAAAACAGTACAATAATATACATTCTTGTATTGTTTTAAATTATTGTCGTTTTATTTGTCGATAGTATGTCGAAGTTCCAAAGTCATCAAAGTGGACAGTGGACAGATTTCATCAATGTTTTCTCATGACGTTATCACCACCCCATTTCTTTGGCTGTATAAGAATTCTTTCTTTAACCTTGTTTTCTGTTTCCTCACAAATAGGAGAAACGTATTATACAAGTTGAGGCCGAAATAGCAATTATCGTCCTCGTTGACTTGTCTACGAGGACGATGATAATTGTTTTATTTTCGGCCTTAACAGTAATATAAGTACCTTAATCCCTCAACAAAGCACACTTTAAAAAACAGGCTTTTGTTTGAGTTTCCATTTTACAAAAAGTTCATTAAATTTTGTCCTAACGTTTTTCTCATTCTTTTTATTCATTTATTTAAAAACTAAAACTTTTTGATATGGTTCCTATTTGTAACACGTAGTTGTTTTATTTTAGATATTGTATCGAAAATGGTTCGAAACTACATAAGAAAAACGGACAGGGCTAGTTACCCTAAGCAAAATTTACTGGACGCAGTAGCAGCTGTGAAGAGAGGAGAGATTTCAGCATATAGAGCATCAATTGTTTATGGCGTCCCTCGTCCCACCATTGTAGCTCGGGTCTATGATAGGAAAGGCTTAAAGTCAAATACCATGGGAAGAGATGCGATCCTTTCAAAAGAAACTGAAGAAATTTTGGCTAAAAACCTACATGCTATGGAAAGATACGGTTTTGGACTAAGTAGAAAGGAGGTGCTGGAAGTAGTTGGACAGTATGTTAAAAAAAACAATATACCTAATCCTTTCAAGGATAATATACCAGGAGAAGATTGGTTTTTGAATTTTAAAAAAAGGCATAATTTGACTATAAAAAAACCGCAAGCTGTTGAAAACTCAAGGAAAAAAGCTTGTGATCCTTGGGTGATTTATCCTTACTTTGATATGTTAAAAGAAGTATTAGACGAACTTGATTTGCATGAAAAACCTTCCCATGTTTGGAACCTGGATGAAACTAGCTTCAGTAAAGACCCAAGCAAAACCAAAGTAGTCGGGGTAAAAGGTTATGCGGCCACAAGAACTATTGCATCACCGGGTAAAGACAACACTTCAGTTTTACTAGGCTGTAGTGCAGCAGGAGAAAAAACCCCACCACTTATTATTTATAAAGGTAAAAATGTATGGGACAGTTGGATATCTGCGAATAGCTACCCAGGGACAGTGTACGCATCAACAAAAAACGGTTGGATGGAAACGGAGGTTTTCGAAACGTTTTTTGAAAAGGTGTTTTTACCCACCGTAGGAACCAGACGACCGGTGTTGCTTTTGTATGACGGCCACTCGACCCACGTGGGTATAAACATCATAGAAAAAGCACGAAGTGCAGGTATCACTATATTGAAGATACCACCTCATACAAGTGATAACCTTCAACCGCTTGACCTGGCCGTTAACAAATCGTTCAAAGTAAAATGGGACGAACTTCTTGTTAAATGGCAAAGACTCCACGTAGGTCAAACATTACCAAAATCTGATTTTGCGACTTTATTAGGTCAAGTTTGGACTCAAATTGACCCACAAGTGTGTATAGCCGGATTTCGTAAAGCTGGTATCATTCCATTTAACAAAAATGCCGTACCAAAAGAGAAATTTCACGCTGATAAACTTCAAAAATGGGAGGCCCATTTGGCTAATAGATCACAAAAAAATGAAACCAAAGATCTTACAGATTCTGCTGATGTGATTTATTCAGTTCCAACATTACTAAAATTATGCCTACAGAATTGGAATTTAAATTCCGAAATTATAACAACGTGCAGAAATCCATTTGACAAAAATAAGCTTAATAGGCAAATTCAGACACACATTTCACAACAACACACGCTTCCTCTTGAAATAGAAGTGGTCCCATCTGTTTTTGCTTACTCACCGTCTCATTTTGAATCGGTTCATCTTGATTACGATATATCTTCAAAACATAAAGAAAATGTACCTAAGAAAGAACCTACGAATAGACAAACGACAAAACTACACATACAAAGTGACCAACGCGTCCAATTAAATATTACATTCGAAGATTTGCTGCTTCAAAAAATTAACGCTGGAACAAGCACAAAACAAAAACGCAAAAAAGTTGCAGATGGTGCTGAAGTAATAACATGTGAAGAGGTTTATAAAAAGAAAAAAAAGATGGAAGAAGAAAAAGAAAATGAACAAAAAGAAATAGAGAAACGTCGTCTAGAACGTTTAAGAAAACAGATGGAGAAAAAAGAAAAGGCAAAAACCGGTATGAAACAGAAAAAGCAAAGGAAAAAGAGAACGAAAAACACAAGCCGAAAAACCAAAAATAATAATACCAAGATAGAAAATACTGATACCGAAAGTGATGGTGACTACAGTGTTCATAGTGAAACAAGTAGTAATAATAATATGGACTATAATGACTACCTAAAAGAACTTGAACATAACACATTAAGCGACGAAAGCGTAAATGAAGATGAACAGAAAACGGTTCATGTTAATGAATATGATGACGAAGAACCAATTACTAAATTCACAAAAGATCAGTGGCTATTGGTAAAATTTACCACAAAGAAGACGATCAAACATTACGTTGGAAAAGTTTTGAGTTCTGATAGTTTGTTGCAACCTACAGTGAAATTTGTTCGCAAATATGGAACTGTAAAAGAAAACTGTACAACCTTTACCTTTCCACAAGTTGAAGACGTAATGAAAATTACACATTTAGATGATATTTTGTGTAAATTACCCAATCCGTCGATCGGCCGAAGAGGTCAAGTTACTTTCAAACTATCTTTTGCTAATTATAATATTCAATAAAAACTTAAAGCTTAAAAACTTGAATGATTTACAGTAAAATGTTACAGTTATTATTTTTAATTCTGTCTGTAGTTCTCATTTTTATGTATTAGTTACTCTAATATTAAATTTGAATTTTTTTACTGTTTTATTTCATTTATTTATATGCATAGGCATAAAAAGTGTAATTGCATTTAAAGACATCATGACCCTAAAGTAAAAACCAATCTAAAAACGCTATTACAAAAAAAAAACAACAATTGAAAGAGCCGGGGCAAGAGGACCATAGTAGTTATGTGTTAATTTTGAAGGTTCAAGACCCCTGAACAGGACTGGTATGTTACTCTTGCCCCAAAATAAAAAGATTGAAAATTACTATTAATTATGAACTTTATTCAAACCACTTAAGATGCAATTTTGTCTAGCAGTATAACACAATCCTTTTAATTTACCTGAAACTGTTAGTCGTTATACAATTTTTGTTCAACATCTTCACTGTTCCTCTTGCCCCGGGAGCTGGGGCAAGAGGAACAGTTTAGCTGTCTCCCAATGTTTACTGGTTTTTTATATATTAAACACCTTTAGCGTAATATGACTAACATTCCATAAAATTATAAACCTTATACTATTAGGCTGTACCAAAACTGTCTTAAAAATTACTTAAATAAATACCATAATGGTTATTTGAATTCATTTTACAATAAAGTATGTTACTCTTCCCCCAACTAACCTTACCTATAATACTGTAATGCTTTCATCTTTAAATGGCTGAACTAATTACGATCAAAATCGACAGAGTAAAGGTACAGTTACACATGCTCATTAGTAGCACGAAAGCATGCCACTATTGAGCAGTTGCTACCTAGTAGCATGTGTATCGAAGCATTGCTAATTATAAGCATGCTAATTTCGAGTTTGCTCAAAAATCGACAGACGTGCGATTTTTGGGCTTGCTACCTGCAGCGCGGGTAGAAGGGGGGGTGCTTTTAGCACGTGTGAACAGGTTTGCTTATTGAGCATGCTAGTATCGATCAATCGTTTGCATCAAGTTTTTGAACACACTGTATTGCAATCAAAATGGTTATTCTATTAAATTTTCTGGAGAGGGCCACTTAGATTTCCATTTTTCACGCACTGACACGGACAGAGAACTTGCTACTATGTCGATACCGAAGCCTAGCCTGTGCTCAATTAGCATGTGTGTTTAATCATTTGCTTTGAGCATGCTTATTTAAAAGTTTGCTTAAAAGAAGCATGCTAAACATAAGCAAATGTGTCAGTTCAAAGAGCATGCTCGCTTTAAGCATGCTAATAAGCATGACGTTTTATTAGCATGTGTAACTGTACCTTTATGATACATAGGTACCGAAGGAAACGATATAAAGAAATATTACATTCCCAAAAAAACGCGGGAAAAGCGGGGTGGTGAGCTAGAAGTTCTCTTTTAAAGAGTTTCGTTAAGTGTTGCACGACGACGAATATTTAAATGTTAATATAATACAATATTAGTTTCTTTTTTTTGCGTTTTGTTAGTAATTGTTTGTCTACTTTGGCACAGGACAACGCAATGAACGCCAAGCTGCGCCTGCGTTACGCGGAGCTGTGGCTGAGCGCGCGTCTGGAGGCGCAGGAGTTGAGGTTCCAGATGGAGAGGAAGACAGGCCCGATGCCCAATGCTGAGCACGAACACCGCGTCCACGACGAAATCACTAAGGCCATCGAACTGCAAATACAGGCACAGTAGAATTTACTTTTGGGAACAAAGTATTCGATGTAAAAAAGCTGTATCGACTCATCTAAACTGATTCGTTTGCAGTAAATGGCAGTGAATGATGATTTTTTCTAGATATGCCCGATGAAACCGAACGGTATGACTTTCATCCATCATCATCATCATCTCAGCCGAAAGACGTCCACTGCTTGACAAAGGCCTCCCCCAAACTACTAGACTTTCATTATTGATTGATAAATAAAAGCTACCCAAAGAGCGATGGAGAAGGTTATTCTTGGAGTTTCCTTGCATGTTTGGATCAGGACTGATGAGATTCGCAGGCGAACCAGAGTCACCGACATAGCTCGAAGAATCGAGCTATCTATCGGTGACTCTGGACGCAGTCAACGCAGGACTGATCGACGTGGAGACCTATGAGGGAGACCTTTGTCCAGCAGTCGTCTGCAGGACGTCTTTCACCTGAAATGATGTTGATGAAATAAAGGCTTTCAGTTTATCATATTTTATGAACATGATACCTACCTAAAGTTATTACATAATTTTGATATGCGTTATTTTAATGTTGTAGGAACGGGAGAAAGCTGTGGAGTTCTGGAAGGGTCGGTATGACGTAGATACCGTAAGCATCAACGAGCGCCTGACGCAAAAGCGGTGGCAACTCGCCGTGGCTACCGCCAACCGCGAAGAGTTACAGAAACTGGTACATTATCTTCCTTCCTCTTCATGCGGGGTGTAAAGTTATCGATCAACCTCATCAACCCTGATTTCAGAGTTATTAAACTGGCTAAGATTCTGACGTGACACGTGTAACAACTTCATTCGTAGATAGTAGCCGGACTAACTGCTATACGGGCCTTCCGAAGCATGAAAACTTTTTTTTATACAGTTGCACGCATTGTTCTCTTTTAAGTAGGTACCTATCTTTTAATCGATAGCGCCCTACCGGGATTAGAACCTGGAACCTCTCACAGAGGCAAGGCAGGAGACGCGCGATCGAGATCCGATATCCAAATTTATATGCAGCCTCTCCCATAAAGCGGGCACAATCAGACAGATTGCATAAAAACTCAAATTTCGTCCCTCAGTCCGCACTTACCTAATCCGGATGGCACCTTTAGTGACTTTAGCGTTGGAGCGGTCCACTTAGGTCTGATAATAGACTCGTAAAGTCTACAGACAGCTCACAGAGGTAGAGCTATTATTATAGTAGGTAACCCATTTTGTCCCATTTCAGTATGATCTTCACGAAGGTGAGATGCGAGCCTGGCGATCGTTCAAAGAGCAGCGAGCCGCTCGCTTAGCTCGCGAACAGCGTATCAGAGACGCAGCAACGCGCATCGAGGCTTGGTGGCGCGGAACCATGGTGCGCAAGGCCCTAGGACCCTTCAAGTTCCTGAGGAATATTAAAAAGACTCCTTCAAAATCCAAAAGGAAATAGTAATGTAATTCTGGAATATGTAATAAATAATGTATTTCTATCTCTTCATGAAAAAAGAAAATAATCACGTTTTGTATTTTAATATTACTAATAGGGTAATTATGTAAGAACTTCGATCCTAACTACCATAAAAATTAAATTATTAAGCCTGACCAGAAAATTAAAAAAACACAGGGCGAAGTTTATTTATTTTTCTGGTAGAATTAAAATATGAAAACTTACAGATTCACAACTTCACAAGGAATAAAATAGTTGACGGTTAATAAAAACACAGAGAACCTCATGTTAAGTGCTTTTGATTTAAATTCAATACCTACATAAATATTAGCTATGTATGTATGTATATATTTTACATTAAAAATATCGATGAACGTTAAAAAAATAAGTTATAATAACTAAATCTATAAACTAGGCTTTTGCATTTTTTCCTTTTGCCTACATCTTAGAGATGAATTAAAAAGTAGAAAGGCCAGTGTTACCATTTTTGGTACATTCCTACTTTTCTAGTATTTTTAAGGCAGAAAGAGAGAAAGTGTGAAATTCGCATTGAATTATTTTAGTAATTTTTTTATTCCACTGATTTTTTTCAATTCAATTCAATATTTATTATAAAGATTGTGGCTTCTGTCCATAAACAATTCTGCCAGTGTTGGGGTATTATAGTATAGCGCTTTTAATAAAATTAATGATATTTTAAAATGTGTTACTTAACTTCTAACTCGGATAAATCCATCTAATACGTCATATCGAGATATTTAGGAAAACCTTCTACTGACCATAGGTTTATGAAATTGAAGGAAATCAAGGTTTTGTCTTCCGTAGTTTTGTCTTAGCAAATATCTATGTTTTCCCTAAAAATGAAGCTCTCTCTTGTTTTCAATATGAGCAGAAAATTACACTACTCGTATGCGTAGCGTTACGTTGCTTGTTTATGAATCTTAGTGGCTAAATTATTTAATTTTTGCGCATATTTAAGGATATTTCTGATGATAAAAAAAATAATTTACAAATATTGATCAATAAGTTTTGATTTTACAGCTATGCAAAGTACAAGGTGTTTTTTTTAGAACTGTTAATAGCGGTTTTCGGATTCAGCGATGTCCAAAACTCCCGAAAAGCACTATGAGCAACTTGTTACAAGATTTTCCTCTGACAATCAGAATTTAGAGACTGTTTCCTAGTCTAATTAGCTTTATTCGATTTGTTATTCCCGCGATTGATAGCATGTTTCACTTTAACAATACAAAAATAGCAAAACAATATTTGGTAGATTATTTCAAAATAAAGTGGTCACACTGGAGCAATCGGTTTTCAAAGACAGTCGATTGAAAAAATTGACAGTTGCACGTCAGATTTCGTTTGGAGCGGTTGTTTTGTGTTGTGAAGCGTGCTGCATTTTTCTTGGAAAAACTAAAAACTTGTTAATTTAAACTGAAATATAAATTGTATTTCAATTATTATCGTGATCTATTGTTGAAAGGTGTAGTGAAGTAGAATGGACAGCGAGATATTGAAATATTACTGAAATTTGCACGTTTCGAAAGTTGGATTTCTCAGAGGTTCGGTGAGTAATCTTCCTTTTCAATTATTGTTTTTACCTGCTTTAGTATTGTGCTTATTATTTGGCAATATTTAATGATGATGCTAAGCAGGAAAGAATCTGGCCAAATAGTTGCACATCATGATTTAAAAAAAATAGACAATGTTGTAATTTACGACTTTCTTGGAAATATTACTAGGAAATATTAAAATCATGAATAAGAAAACCAACGTTTTAATTTTATGAAGATTGAATATTGAATATTACTTTGTTAAGATATGTAAATTACTGTATTTTGAAAACAAAACAGTTTTAAACATTTATTTATCATGTCATAAATTAAAAAATTGTCTAGTGTCTTCTGTTAACAAGTTCCAAATATTGAGTGGTTGCCTTGCCATCAGAGGACTCAGGCCAGAAGCCATACATTATAATTATATTGAATTGAATTTAAACCTATGTTAATAAGAATCTTGTTGTGTTTATGAGCTAATAAGATATTTTAAAACCCAGTTTTGACTTGTGATACTTTTATTTATTTATGTATGTTTTAGGCAATAAGATCCTCCATGGGGGCATTAAAGGTTGTTTTCAATATTTTTAAATAAATAGCATGTTTTTTTAATTAAAAATTTTATTTTGTGAATGACTATTTTGTTGTCTAAAACTCTGGCAACTCGAGTCATCTAACAGATTAATTAATATCAGGGGAGACACAATCATTTCAATTAAATATAATATTATTTACTTGAAATCTTCTTTTTATGTCAGCTTAATATCATCAGTACAAAGGCCTAGCTAGACAGTTCTTATGGTGTATTTAATTTAGGATCTGCACCATTATTTATTACATACACAGGTATTAGTAATTTGCTATTTTTTAAAATTATTTCCATCATCCACTGCAGTGTGAAATGTGAATGTGTTGAAGCTGATAACTACAAAAGCTTATATTAAATAGCTTGCAATTATACTTTATTTCCTGCTTATTGATCTTATGCAAAGTAAATAATTATTGATCCAAATAATTTACACTTATTACCACCAACTCTATCTATGCTCACTCATGCTATCATTATTGTTGGGATTCCTAGCACTTACTTATAAAAATTACTAGCGACGCGCCTCGGCCTGGTTATTGTGGGTATTCCCTAACTAAGTATTATGCATGTATTATATAAAACCTTCCTCTTGAATCACAATCTATTAAAAGACACCACATCAAAATCTGTTGCGTAGTTTTAAAGATTTAAGCATACCTACATAGGAACAGAGAAAACTACTTTGTTTTATACTATGTAGTAATTAATGAAAATAATAAAATATGAGTAGTGTAGAGCTACAGCAAAGCTAATGGAAAAGCCATGGATGTGTGTGTCAACACTATTCAGACAGAGAAATCATGAAATGGTGGATTCATTGTGCTCAAACAGATCAGATGCGCATGCGGCAACATAGTAGAGAAACTGATGTTTTTGCGCGTAATGGCTGTGGTCAACTAGGTGGTTTACAGTACCTGGGTTTGAAGTAATTAGTGCGTTAATCGACGCCGGCGCAGGATCGCGGCGGCGCGGGCGCAGCGGGTTCCGAGAAGCGTTCGCGAGCACCGGCAAATTGCTCTCAGATATGTGTGCTTGCTGGCTGTCGGTAATTGCAAAAATCACTCGTCGGCCAGCTCGACTACTTGGTCTTGTATAATATAACATGAGAGCGCAGGCGCGCAGGGTTCGCAATTGTTCGCATTCTAAAATGCTTGCTTATCTTGTGGGTTTCGTTCGAGGTTAACCTACCTCACAAACCCTGGTGTCGGAATTATAGAACCGCCTTAGGCTTCCGACATGGCTCCTATAACGACTACATCCGTAGATAGTAGCCGGGACCAACGGCTTTACGTGCCTTCCGAAGCACGCAATCATCTTTTTTTTTTCGGACAATCAAGTGAAGCAAAAAAAATTCTACCTCTATGAGTGATTCAGCCTGCAATGTCCTAACCAAACTGAGGAAAGTCTTACATATTGATATTTGTTCGACGAGTCCCCAGAGGGATTCGAACCCGGAACCTCCGTAACGTCGGGCGAGCTTTTGACCACTCGACCACGGAGGCTGTTGCTGCATTCTAAAATGATAATTATTCTTGTACCCTAAATAACTACTAATACTTATTATAAACGCATAAATTTGTGACGATGGATGTTTGTTACTCCTTCACGCAAAAACTACTGAATGGATTTTAATAAAACTGTACAATAATATAGCTTATACATCAGAATAACACATGTCTATCTTTTACCGCGGTAAAATCCCTCATTCCCACCGAAAAAGCTGACAGCGCGAGCGGAGTCGCGGGGTTGGTGAAAGCAAGTCAAACATGTTTTTTGTTATTAAATAGAACCGCAATCTTAAATCAATTCACCCTCTTCTTCAAATCTTAGTTGTAAACAACTCGTACAGGGCATTTATTTTGGTACAGACTTCGTCTCAAAAGGCACATTGATACGCAGCACCCGTCTTTAACTCTATCAAATATGACTGTTTATTATATTGATATGTACTAGGTACAATCTCTGAATTAAATGCAAAAGAACACACATGGCAGCCCTATACGATTGCGAACGGCCACAGATACATTAACTTAATTACCTCCAGGACCAACGCATACTTGTCCGCAATCATTTCTTTAAACGATTTACGAAATTCCCCCTTTATGGTTTCATTGACAGCTCTTGCGACAGTTTCTCACAAAATTGGAGAACGTTGTAACGAAAAGCGGTTTGATAATGTTCCACGAAGTTCGGACGTGTATCGGTTGGAAAAACCGCTTTAATATAACCTAATTTGTGCCAGTAACGTACTACATAAATCAATTAAAGGACAGGAAAAAAATCGTATGGGGCGCGGTCTTTTATTCACAGAAAAATCTAACCACTATATAGAAAAAATATATAGATTCTAGACATAAAACTGAGTCCACATGTCCAGTTGTAGAATTTAAGTGCCCCCCGTTTAGGAGATATTAATTTTTTTCAATGTGAAAAAGTTGTACACTCAGCAAGTCTATAAAACGCACCTGCCACTACCTATCTCTTTCTAACACCTAGCTAAGGCTACTCTTGTCTTCTCTTTCTTACAAGGTTATTAAAATAGTTAACTAAACCGCGAAAACTATTTTCAGTGACATTATGCGAGACATTTACAGCACATGCTATGCTCATTTTTGAAGTTTTGAATACAGAATAAATCGTTTTCGCGGTTTAGTAACTATTTTGTAAGAAAGAGAAGACAAGAGTAGCCTTAGCTAGGTGTTAGAAAGAGATAGGTAGTGGCAGGTGCGTTTTATAGACTTGCTGAGTGGACAACTTTTTCACATTGAAAAAAATTAATATCTCCTAAATGGGGGGCACTTAAATTCCACAACTGGACATGTGGACTCAGTTTTATGTCTAGAATCTATATATTTTTTCTATATAGTGGTTAGATTTTTCTGTGAATAAAAGACCAAAAAAAGCCATGTCCTTTAAGTTAGTCTTTTAAACGCACCGCACAACCGGACACGACATAATATTATGTGCATTGATTGATCAATCACACACACATAGGTAATTTAACGTATAAATTACGCGGAAGCAAGCGATGACGTAACTTATTCTTCCTAATGATCAGTTTGATAAAGATAAATTAAATACAAGTTATGATCTTAAAACAATAAAGAGTGTGGCATGCATGTAAAGGTGTGCCACGCTCATTATTTATTTTTACACTAGTTTTCCGCCGTGGCTCCGCCCGCGTTAACAGTTTTTCCTGTGGGAATGATACATTTTGTCGCGGTAAAAGGTAGCCTATGTTACTCAGGGTGAATGTAGATTTCTAATGGTGAAAGAATTTTTGAAATCGGTTTAGTAGTTTCTGAGTTTATTCATTACAAATATACACACACACTTCTTCTTCTTCTTCTTCTTCTTCTTCTTCTTCTGCCTCGCCTTATCCCGTTACACGGGGTCGGCTTTTCCAATCATGCGGCGCCATTTACACCTTTCTTGAACGTCTTGTTCGTGGAGTCCCAACACATTCATGTCCCTTTGGACATTTGTCATCCAAGTTGTTTGGGGCCTTAACACACACAAAAGTATAAATCTTTCCTCTTTATAATATTAATAATATGATAAATTGTATACGAAAACAAATATATGTAAATAATCTAAACATGTAATCAAAATGTTATATTATAAGTCGACATCAACCAGTAAAAACGTGTGGAAAAACAGTCATATTAAGTATTAAGGCAAATTATGAGTTTTCCGAGAATATAGGGCCCATGCAGTCACCGTTTTCGCAGAACTTATAGGTCATACAGTAAGCGCGCGATTCGTTCACCTCGCTCGAGTCTACCCCGCCCGACTCTTAAGTTCAACCTTAAAAAGCCAACATCGTTGAAAACTTTTGAATGAATTCGATTATATCTTTGCTTATTTTATTATATTACGGTCTATTGCACATTATATCAAATTTATAATACCGAATGCTATCTAAGTTCGTGGATTTCTTATCACGATTGCAACGCATTCTTCTAATATGATGTGTCCAAAAAGGTATAGAAATTCATATTGATCGTTTAATAAACAAGTGTTACTGGGTGAATCATGTCACAGGCTCTTATCGGCTTAATAAATTGTCTTGTCTACTTATACTTTGTATTTTCTTGTCATTGCTACGAAAATAATGTACCAAGAACGGGCAATTCTTCATTTGTTTTATTAAGTGACTAGAAGTATTGTGGTTAAGCCGTTGTTATCATAATCCTTGGACTTTCTAAAGCGTCATTCAGACATTGTTCTCTACTTGTTCCCCAGGTAGGCCATTATTTTGGTTCTTGGTACAACCACAGAGTCATTATGCAGTATATCGCGGTGAAAAAAGATTATTACTTACTGTGTTAAACGCCACGGTTGTCTTTAATGAGAGAGATTTTTTTTTTTTTTTTATCAAATTTTGAATTTTTACACAATAGAAAATAATGTTGATTTTGGTGGATAGATTTACGGTATTCATAAGATTTATCTATCCTAATGTTTCATTTCATGTACTAAGGTCCAACTTCTTAGAAAATTATCTTGTCATTTCATTATCATAAAACGGCTTAATTTTTTTACAAAATTGTTACCTGTAGAAAAAAAAACCTTTTTTTAATTTATCAGAACCGTGATAAAACATGGTCTCCATCGGAAAATTAATTTGGCAATGATTTGTTTGTAGAAATTTATTTAGTAAGTAAAAATGTATTAACCCCTTATTGCATGAATTATGAAGGATATGGAGAAAAAATTTTTTTTTACTGAAAATACCTTTTATTTTTTATATATAAACAGTATGAATAGGAAAAAAATATATTGTGTAATTATTTTAGAAATTACTACACGAAGCCATATATGGCTTTATATGCATTCCAGTGAAACTTTGCTGATCCATATTTGGCTTCGTATGCATTAATAAAAAAATGAAATTATATTTCATGGTAGTCTTTGTAACAATTTCTTTTATCTTTGTAACATAAATTAACTTTACATTTCTCACATTTGGTACACAAACGGAATTTCGAACAGTTCTGGCAAATTTGACGACTTGATTTCGTCAACTCGGGGAAATGGTCCACATTATCTGAACGAACAGAACCTGGTGGTAGATCTTGATGCCTGGCTGGAGATTTTCGTGCTTTTTTATTGGGTACAGTCGAGCTCGGCAAGCTGGTAGAAGTAGCGCCTGCCTCGGCTTGTTGGGGTACCGACTTAGATGCACGTTGAACAACCACGTTTTTTGGCCACCAGATATGAAGGACTGTCGACTCGGCTGGTTAGAGTATCGGCTCGACTTGAGGATGGTGTTCCTAATTGCTAGTTTGACGACCATGTTTTTTGCCCACAACTTTTCCTGCTTTACGCATATTATCGGAATAGATTGACATGCTTGGAAGTACCATAGAAGCGAGAAGGGTTCATTGCTGTAAAGAAAATAAAAGTCATCTGAATGCATACGAAGCCACATATGACCCAAATTTTTTTGACCAAAACGCATACGAAGCCAAATTTGGCAATATCAAAACAAGGCTCAAAAACAGACAAAAAACAAGAAAACTGCCAAAACGACAACTATTTCTTATTCAAGTACATATAAACATTCTGTTTTGAAATTATAGACTTTTTTACTTACCGTTTTATTAGTATTTTCACATTTATAAAATTCGCACTAACTAATTGCACTCCAACGGTCGGCCACGCTGAACATAACCCTCAATATTTCGACAGATTGCACTTACTATTGACAGAAAAAACTATGTTCCGTTAGACAAAGACTTTATTTATAGGAATTCAACGTTGGTTGCGAAAAAACTATATTTTAATAAGTATAAAAAAAAATATATAACTTTTAAAGCCATATATGGCGTTATATGCGGTAAGGGGACGTAAATAATTTTTGGAAATTTATTTGCCAACTCAGTTCAATAAATACAAACTGATTGATTCAAAGTTATTCCACGTCTTGTGAAAATTGAAGTCGGCGAATTATGTTTTTTCTAGGGATGCCTCGATACGCCATTTTGCCGATACGAAACCGATATCGATACTCTTGAAAAAATATCGGCAATACTGATACCGATACGCTTATTGAATTCAAAAAGGAAGGTAGAATAAATAAAATACAATTAATTAATAGTTTTAGCAATCAAAATAACCATTTATAAGATTTTTATTTAAAAAACAAAGTATTCTTAAGTTTTGCGGGCAAAGGCGATTTCGCAAGTCTGAATAAGACCTGCGGTGGAAAATAGTTTCTCAGATGCGACAGAACTCATTTTGAAACTAAAGTACTTTTGCGCCATTTTTTTCAAGTTTGGGCTTTGGTATTCTGTGGTTTGGGTATGTATCGTTGAATCTGCCATAAAAATATCGCCGATACCGATATATCGGCAAACCCGAAGTATCGCTGATATATCGGTATCGGATGCATCCCTAGTTTTTTCCTTCCCACGCGCTTCCATCGCGTTGTTTTTAGATATTTAAAATGCATTAAGGTATTATTCAAACAAATGAACGAAAAATTAGTCATATAGATTACGAGTATAACCGATTAAACTTCTCTAGATAGCGCGTGGCGTGCGAATAGGAATTACCAGTCATTGCTTTTCCAGCAATACTTAGTTTACAGCCACAGTCAAACACAGCGGTGGTGGTGTACCTACACAGAGGTGGTGTTGTTTGAACGACGATCTTGCGGTACAAGCTTTACTTACACTAGTAGTACAACAGGGTACAGTTATGTCTTTATTAGTTTTTTCTTTTTTAATTGAAAATAACTAGAAGTAGACAGTGTAAGTGTAATAGGCGTAGATATAAGTGGAAACAATATAGCTTTAAAATATATTCTACAGTTTTTCCCAAAGGAATGAGCTATTTCCTGCGGCATTTTCCCAAGGTCTATGCTATCTCTGAAATCGGTTCAACAGTGGTTTTGGTGTGACAGCGTAACAAACTGACAGACAGAGTTACTTTCGCATTTATAATATTAAGGAGGAATTCTAGATGAAGAGTGGTATATCACCAACAGGCTCTTTACCGTTGTGTCATCGTTTCAGAATGTGCGCGGTAACGATGTGGCTGGTGCTGGCGTTGAGCGTGGTGTCGTCGTCTGCGCAGGCGCTGGCCGGCGGCTACTGCGCACAGCACACCTTCCCCGTCAACGCCACCTACATGCGCTTCACCAAGGAACCAGTGCCTTACGAGTACGGCTTCGTCGACAAGTTCAAGAGCATTCACTGCTGTGTCAAAGGCTACAGGAGTATTGAGTGGTAAGTTTATTTTCCTATTCGCTAGACAAACAATCTATTGTTTCCGCCGCGAATTCATTCAGGATTTGTTCGGCGGCGTTTAAATTCTGATTTAGCTGCAGAATTTCCGAAGCACCAAACTCACGAGAAGGTAGCGGAGTATGATTTCAACATGGAGCCTATCAGCCTAGCTAGGGGCTTCCAGAGGTAGGGTTGATCTATTACGTTGAAAGGGAAAAATCGGGACGGGTTGATGCGTGTTACTGTTTTTGTTTATATTCCTTTGTTGTATTGTACTACAACTACAACTACTACAACTACTATTTTCACGTCTTCATCCGTTGCTACTACCATTCAAGGGATTAATAAAAAAAAGTCAGTTACGAATGAAATAAACCTTCAAATTTGAAAAAGAACAATGTAGTGACAGCGACTAGTAAAGTGTATTAGAAAAAAAAAAGTCCGTGTTAACTGTCTGTGTACATTATAAATAAAAGTTCCATAAAATGGGTTTTCGGAATCTATCAATGAGTTAATTACTCGTTTTAATGCTTTTCAACAATTATGGCGCCTGTCTGGAATTTTAACTTTGAATTGCAATCAGATAACTCCGATAAAACGATGAAATCATCGTTGTCGAGTAGCAATACTAGCAATAAATGAATTTAATTGCGAAATCGCACGTTGTTCCACGTTTCGTGTGAATATTATCTTCTACATAATATAATTTAGTGCTTCGACTATTTTGATTAAGTATTAAAATTATATTATTATTATATTCGATGTTCTAAATTTCGGCGAATTTTAGGACCAATTAGCGAACTCGGGTCTCGGATAATGGAGTTCTTGAAATTGAAAATATTATTTAGTAAATTCGCAGGAATATGTAACAAAAGGTCTTTCAAATAAAAAAGATGGAATAAAGTAATGTTTTGAAAGAATTTTTCTAAATACTAGAAATCGGAATCTGAATATGTTCGAAAATTTTTTTTTACTTACTAAATGAAATATTGAAACATCGATTTAGTAATTTTCAAAATTGGTCAGTTTGCATCGAAGTCAGTTTATTTTTCAAATTATGTGAAATTTGTTTGTTTTCATCATTTTTTTTTCTTCTTTGCGTATGTTGATCCTATTTCAATATTTTTTCTGGGTTATATAATATTTTTTTTTTTAATAAGTTGATTCTTTCCGTGCGCGTAGATAGCTGCCAGAATAATTATTATATGAGCTACATATATACCTCTATCTACTAAATAGTCAGCCAGCACTAATATCTATAAGCATATATATGTACTATGCAGAAGTGTGTATGTATTTCTGGTTTCTAAGTCATCGTTTTATACTTGGCTTATGATTAAGACGGGTAGAGGTAGCAAAAAGACATATAAAACCTTTTGATGTGAGCTATAATAAGGAATATTGTATGTATTCATCAAAAGTAATTGTTCTTGAAGCAAGTGATGCTGAATTCTGTTAAATAGCTATTATTAACTTGAAATAAAAAATCTATTCCCATCGCGTTTAAAATATTATTTAATTATAAATCGATGAAAATGCTTGATATT
The DNA here is from genome assembly GCA_948473455.1 of Teleiodes luculella. Classification (NCBI taxonomy): domain Eukaryota; kingdom Metazoa; phylum Arthropoda; class Insecta; order Lepidoptera; family Gelechiidae; genus Teleiodes; species Teleiodes luculella. Next base: position 8,899,737 of record OX419585.1, read on the forward strand.
TCCTTATTCTTCCAAGAGCTCGTTTCATAAAACTACAAATGTTTGAGTTCAAAGTAAATTAGTAACTATGTTATTTGCATCTAATTGGATTCTCGATTTCAACTTGTAAAGAAGTCCCTAAGACGCGTACCCACCCACAGACGCGGGAGAGAGCGGACTGGGGGGCGATATCCGAGTTTATATGCAGCCTGTCACAAAGAAAGCGCGTGCAATATGTTACAGGATGCATAGAAACTCGAATATCGTTTCACAGCCTGCGCTTTCCGGCGTCGTCTGTGGGTTTACTCTTTAATAAAGTAGTCGCGTCGCGTTTCTTCCGGTCATACCATACCTTGGGCTACAGTGGTCAGCTGATCAAAATTTCATTCACGACAAATGTCGCCATATGAAAGATTGATTCCACAAATAGGCACCACCACCCACTCAGTCCTCATCGTGAATGTTAATCGCGAAGTGATATGTCACGAAAACAGTGCAATAATGCACACTTATTTAAACCTGTAAATTTCATCGTAGAATTTGGCTGATTTATTGCATTATCTTATAACTCCATTAAAATTAGACTATACATAGGTATTGTGACTTTTTTTTATGTTCATTTTTGTACTCGTAGATACAACCATAAAAACCGTTGACGGCATAAATAAAAAAAGCGGCCAAGTGCGAGTCGGAATCGCCCATGAAGGGTTCCGTAGCAGCCAGTAACATAATATAAAAGTTTTTGTAGTTCGTTGTGACTTTGATCGATGTTTTAATAATAGTGAAAGGTAAATTGCGGTTTACGATTTATGACGTATTAAAAAAAAACTATTTACTAGATCTCGTTCAAACCAATTTTCGTTGGAAGTCTTCATGGTAATGCACATCATATATTTTTTTTATTTTTATCATTCTCTTATTTTAGAAGTTAGAGGGGGGGGGGACACACATTTTTCCACTTTGGAAGCGTTTCTCGCGCAAACTATTCAGTTTAGAAAAAAATTATATTAGAAACCTAAATATCATTTTTGAAGACCTATCCATAGATACCCCACGCGTATGGGTATGATGAAAAATTTTTTTTTAGTTTTAGTTCTATGTATGGGGACCCCCTAAATTTATTGTTTTTTTTTCTATTTTTGGAGGAAAATCTTAATGCGGTTCACAGAATACATCTACTTACCAAGTTTCAACAGTATAGGTATTATAGTTTCGGAATAAAGTGGCTGTGACATACGGACGGACGGACGGACAGACAGACAGACATGACGAATCTATAAGGGTTCCGTTTTTTGCCATTTGGCTACGGAACCCTAAAAACTACATCCGTAATACTGAGCTGTACAACAAACGTAGCAAGAAACATTTTTATATAATGAAACTGGTGTGAAGTTTACATAGTTACGTTCGCATTAGATATTCCCGATAAGCAGCCACGTGTGAACTGTGAGCGAGCGCAGAACTTCTCAGAATCGCGCCCATTGTGTTACTTGTGCGAAAGTAATCGTCACTTCACCAAGGGCTACGACTTGGCTACGATGACGAAGCCTTTTCGTTCCTAGCAAAAGAAAAGTTCTATTGTAATTGTATATACATATATTATGTATGTCAGCTGTCTAACACAGACTATAGTCTTTGGTCAAATGTTGTGAGATGTCCCCACATATTTATCATTTATTTCTATTACACAAAATTGCAATTTTGTACCGATTCTTTACAGTGTACAATTTTAGAAGTCGTCATTTTTATACTGTGTCATTCTTCTAAGTAGACTTAGAAGTAAAGGTGTACTAAAATAGAAGTTATACCTACTTATTATTATACCTAGTAATTTTTTCTTATGGACATTAGTCGCCTAAATCCCAAAAACAACCCGCTGAATATTTTTCGTCTGAACGATTCCATTTTCGTTCTAGTTATTGGCTTTAGCACTATTAGTACTAGCTAGTACCTAGTGAGTGATTCAATTTCAGTAGCCAATAATTCGCCACCATTTTCATGCCATGCACGAGTTTCACAGATAAGTTTACCGATGTATTTTTCTGAACTAGGCTCTATACCACTATACTTTCGGTGTCTGAGTAGATGGAATATAGTTATGTTATGATTATGAAGCTGTAATCATTAAAAATAATAATAAACGACGTTTTAACTGTTATTCTCTCAAAGGCATACCAATTTACAAGCAGCTTGATTTCAATTATTAGCGTTATTACATCATTACATTACTATTGTAATATATTTGAAAAGATGCGACACGATGTGAAGTTTCTCCTGGCCGTTCTTCTCCACAGACAAACGCCACTTTTGGACGGCCAACCATGGACAGTCTGTTCCTGGGTTTTTACCTATTAGCATTGACGTCGAAAAATGATTTTCTAAATGTTACTTCCAATAATAAGTACTCGTTGGATGTGGACTCGTCTCCATCCACCAGAGAGCACTCTGCAATCACGTTTATTACCAGCATTTCCTGGAATTATCTGACGCCCACTTCCAATAACTACTTTAATTACCAAGTACCTACCTATTTATGATCGATTGGAATACAAACCAGCAATACAGATTGACTGCATATATAATATCTGTCTATTTATACTCCCTATTTGCATTATTATTAAAGGTAGTGCTCAACTGTCTTCGCTATGTTTATGATATAATTACACATACAGTTTTTTTCATCAATACATTGTCCTAGCTCACGATCACGAATACAAAAAAGTAAAAAAAACTAAATAATCCAATCTGTCGGTATCGAGCCGTTCTTAGGTGACGATTACTTTTAAACTCTACATAAGACAAGGCTATAATTCATAACTAATTGCATAAAGCTGATTTACTCAAACAAGTCATATGCATAATAATATTCTATTCTGATTTTGCTCGTCCTATTTGGTAGCAGCAGTAATAATAAAAGTACGTTCGTAGCGTGATTGCACCTGGCTGAGTTTCAGTTCGCAGAATCGGTGATTGCCTGCAACTCGCTGCGTCCGCTGCACTGCGCTGCGCCCGTCGCTCGCCAACCTTCATCTCCGCTTTATAAAACTTAAATTATTTCAGATAAATATGTGTCGCAGGAAAATATGGAAATCAGGGATTTCACGAAATCCCTAGGGACATCACGAAACCCCGGTTAATGCCGAATTCTCTTGTTTATTACGTCTTCTTACTAAAATAATCTAGTGATATGACAATATACCAATTCATCGTCAGTGATATGTCGTTTCACTAAACGAAATATAGTAAAATGTTAGAAAAGCGAATACAAATCATACACTCTTGCGAATAAGCACCCGTAATAAAAATACCGAAATTTTAGCTAGAAAAGAATTAAAAAGTTTTGGTGCTGTCAAGAAACTGCTGCAAAGACTAGAATTTTTAGCACTCGGTAGTAGAATTTCTGGATTAGTACCTACAAAATTTTACTTTTAACCTTGCTTTTTTTTAATGATTGAATGGCCACAGAAGAAGCTGCGTAGAAACACCTACTCTTTAAACAGCGGTTCTTTTTATTCCTACTACTAGTTATTTCCAGCTTCTATCTAACTTTACCTGTTTTCTAGTGTTGATCTTAGAATAGGTGAAACAAGACAAGACACGATTTGAATGCATTATGTGTGATAATATTTAAGAGAATATTTATAATATATACTTTCTCATATATTTTAGACAAGATGTTTAAGTATAAATGGGCTAAATTCAATTGCGTGACTCACAACTCTTGTGATAAACTAGAGTCTAGGCCGCCGGGCCATTTGATTATGTCATTATCCACTTGTTCCAACTTGTTAAATTGCAAACCGTACATCATCACATGGCTCGGACACGCACTTAACAACTTGTGTGTTTTATGTAGCCACTAAGAGAATTCCTAGAAATACCTACATAAATAGGTGTTGGTTCACTGTTTAAGAATAATAGCCCACTGGTTGTATTTTTTTACAAGTCTAAAAAATCCAGTACTAGACTTGATTAACCAAGTAGTCAACCAGACTCACCCACCATGATATCTTAAATGAAGTTGGTACGAAAACCGGGTGATTTGCGCAATATTTTGTCATTTATTTTATTTGAAACTATTTAAAGCTTTTTAACAAAATTGTTCTCTATTTCTGGAATTCCACTCTTCAAAGCTTCTTTTCTCGTAAATTTCATCCACATTGTTTTCCAATTCATCCTTTTGTTTCGTTTTAATTTTAACAAAAGCATTTATGCTTTAAAAGTTTCAATTAATTTTCTCTTTATCTGTTTATAAACGCGAAACGCTGGAGCTTTAACAAGTAAACAATTTTGAATGAAATTAGGAAAGCAGATTAATGTCACTTTCAACGTGGCAAAAATCTTCTAGTTTTATCCAGAAAACCAATTTTCGAAGGACTATTTTAGTGCAAAGGTTTATTTTTAGGTTATAACGTTGATGGTGGCAGATAAATCGAGCACGTAGATTGGGGTCGAGTAAGCGAGTCAGTGGGGCACGTTGGTCATGTTTTGATATGTTATCAGTCGGAATGACATAAGGAACGAGAGTGGACGGGCTGACAGCGCCGGGTATCATAAAATCTTCGCTGGCCGGCGCGCGGCGGCGAGGCGGCGGCGGCGCCAGAACGGGTTGCTGTCTCTCTGGAATCTCATTTTATTACCCCACTTTTACTTTTACACTTTCAACTATTATACCTTTAACTTTTTTGTTTTTACCTTCGTGTAACCCCGCTACAGATGCATTTGTATAGATGCAATGGATCTATAGCAATTTTCTGGGGCTAGTGATGTCAAACCATTCGGTTAAGTCTAACAGTGAGTTTTCCCGACATTTCTGTGAATCCCTGTTATATATTTCATCGCTAGGTGACCGAGTCTTTATGATAATAAACTAAGCACTGCATTTAACATACTCTATTTTTTATCACGAAATATCTTAGGTATTCCGACTGCAAAAATCGAAATGTATTTTTTTAATTCTTTTGTTGCTGTAGTAACATACGGTAGCTGCGGCAGACAAAGTTCCAAAAATAATTTAATAACTTTAGGTTCATTTTTACGAACTATACTTACTTATAATCGAATATACGTTAATTGTCTGAAATCGCTACTGCGCGCTGCGTCTCATTTATATATTTGTTTGTTACGCCAGGTCGCAGGTAGGTAGGTTGGTTAAATTGGTTGCTTACACTCTTTTACGCATTGTATCAAATTTTAATCCGCCTGTAGCTTCTGTAATATTATGTTTATATTATATACTATGTAATATATTTTATTGGGTACTCCTGCTTCTATTAAAATTATACCTTAATTATATTGAAACTGGAAACCTTGGAAATTATAATTTTCCTTCGCTGCAGTTATTCGCCTCGCTACGATACCACGAAAAGATTGTACAATATACGCGAATTCCAGTTGAACATTTTGTAACATACCATAAATACCCAAACCACAGACTAATGAATAGTTACTCTGCCCAAACAGTTTAATGGTACACACATGGTACACATTACCTTTTTCTTTGCTATTCGTATTTTACATAGAGTTTTGCTTAGCCATAAATTTTTGAGCGTCAGTCAACAGAATATCTCAATTTACCGTTGTTTGTATTTTGTTCATTCTTATTTGGTTGACAAAGGGCTTCGGCTGCTATTGTATTCGTTATCGTCTCATCGGTGGTTGTTCTTCAAGTTCCGTATACATTGCTTTCGTTCCAAGCGCTTAATTTAAAAGTGACAATAGTGAAGAAGTAATGTAGAGGACGCGCATGGTGGTTCTCGCGAGCGGATGCAGTGTACCTGGCGCGCCGTATCTGCGAAGGTATCGCACGTCGCAAACCTGTATTGTGGCGGTTCCCGGAAGGCGCTTTGTTGCTCGCCGCTGGTCCCCCCTTCTCCCCCCTCCCCTGCTGCATCGCCACATCCAGCCGACGAGCTGCATGCTGCTGTGGGAACTGATCTTTTTAACAACCGCTCACGTATGCCCTCATTTTTCACGTCACATAAGAGTTTTACAGAAACTTAGGTACTTATTTTCTGAGATCTGCAAGTAACTATGATGTAGTTTCTGTCAACTTTCAATATTTTTTTTTGTTGAACTCCATCGTGTCGTGATTTGTCAGATATCCCTGATATTTTGGGGAAAAAATACATTTATCAATAACGGGCCTATAACATTGGCCGTTGACCTTTTTTCACACGCTCCCTTTATCCGGTTTATCGACAAACCTATTGATGTTCTACATCTGCCGATTCACACCTGGCGTTTTTAACGTGTTGACATAAATTTACTTATTTTATCTACGACCACTAACTACTTAACAAATTAGAAACTTATCATTAAACGTGTCGCTTCACGCCTCCCCGATATTTCAACGACCGTTGACGTATCAATATTAGAGCATCGAACCGGGTTTACCCGGTCCGAAAAAAACCGGGTTTTCCCGGGTTTTGGGGTCGCAAAAAAGCTCGGTTTTATAAAATCAAGACCCGGGTTTTCGGGTTTTTCCCGAAATAACTTTCTTGTCGTTATTTGTTAAGAAGCGGCGTCTAACACGTTAAAGATTGGAAGTAACGTTTATTGTTTTTATTGATTATTAGATTATTAGCTTTCCGTCCGCCCTGTGACATCGCTCGCTTAAGAATGTATTTCCCGTATGAATCAGTAATTTCACGGCGGAAAAAATCATCCTATATGTTAATCCAGACTATAACCTATACGTATGCTAAACTTCATTCAAATCTATTCAGCGGGTTTTGTTTTGCATGATTGAGTAACATACAAACTTTCATATTTATTATTATACAGATTACTTCAGAAGTATCGCCGTTAATTGCTCCGTACTCCGGTTTTGAAATCCCTGTTAATATCGTTCGAAAAACAGATATAATTCCGTTCCCTAAGTAACCGGCAATAGATGGAACTTAATGAAACAAACCAAAAATATTCTGGTTACCCGGTTTTTGATAAAGAACGGAATGAAACCGGTTTCAATCGGTTTTGTAATCTTCTTCTTGTGTCGATGACAAATTCATTGTTTTGTAATTATTAAAGTAATTGTTTTTGCGGCAGGCGAAGGCCAGGGCTGCCAGTTGCTTTGCATATTATGTTCCCCCAGGACTAAACCTACCCTTAGTGATCTTAGTTAGAGCTATAGTCGGATAGGGTTTGAACTAGCGTGATTTAACAAGTGTATGAAAAACCGGTTCCGATCCCTGCTTTACACCCATCAAGCAAAGCAAGCTGTACGCTATACGCGCGTGTTTGGCCCATCATTCCTAGTCATAGACTCATAGAACGAACGGGGTAATTGTGGAAGGGGGCGATTGTGATTGACAGCAGGAAGTGGAAATATACTTAACAAATTCAGAAGAACTTAACAAATAGTTGAGTCAAACTGTTGATACACAGCTCCTGACACTGGATGCCCAACAGAGGGTCTGCTTTCTTCTGTGAGGGTAGAAATGGCACTGTGGGAAAATGGCGGACACCGACAACGAGGTCGATACCTATCGCTGATCTATGAACATTTAAAAACCATTTCACCCACGAGTGTGGAGCCAGAACGGGTATTTTCTTCGGCTGGTGTTGTCTGCAATAGAGTGCGCTCGTCTTTAAGCGATAAAACGTTCGATGCTTTAACTTTTTTTACGCTTGTACTACTTAAGTAAGACAGACAAATTATCAACGTTAAGGTAGCTAGTTCACATGTTTACGACACGTGAACACTCATTTTCATTTGTCTAAAAGACTTTTTTGATATTAAAATTACTTTAAATTATATCCAATACTCATAGTAAATTGAAATATATCGTTTAATTTATATTTTTCGTTCCTTTTTCCTTATTATATTCTACTCATTGTAGGAAACCGATACATTCTGTTTTTTTTTTTAAATTACAACAAAAGGACCGAAAAGCTCGAAAAAACCCGGTTACCCGGGTATCCATTATGCTTAAACCCGAAAACCCGGGTTTTTAAAATGTTCCGGGTTTTCGATGCCCTAATCAATATGAGTTCGTTCCGATACCCTTAATGAAGTGCCCATAAAATACACAAAACAACCATAGACAACCCACTGTGCCACAAAAAAAATCTACAACTTGTCCCGACACGTCTGAACGACTCGATTTGTTGAACCGATTATTTTTAAAGGCCGCCTTTACAACCTGAGCTACCTGCCTCTGCTCACATTGTTTTACGAATACATTGATTGGCTTATCAGGTTACAATGGCTATAAATAAAATCTTGAATGTAAATGCGGATGATGATACAAATAATTTTAAGATTGGGAAATTCGTTTTAGGAGTTGTTCTTGAAAGGTGATACTTTATTTAGCTGGTTTGTTATTGAATGTAAGGTATTGTTGAAGCATGCGTGTAGGTAGGTTAAAAAGCTCGTGATGTTCATGCGCAGAGGAGGTCGGGTCGAGGATGCTCTCGAGTCTCAAGCGCAGGGCGCACGCGGCCAACTTTCACAATAGCCCGTTTATTTATCTACCGTATTGATCTCGTCGGCTTACTGTTCCTTTTTCCATGATTCCTCTGTAGGATACAATCCCATTGTAAACGTTTTTTGTCCACATATTTGGTTGTTGTTGTTACGGTGGGACAAGAAGGTGTGCCCGGTGAATAGGGACCTCAATTATACATTATTGTCCCACACGAGAGCTTCTGGCTCGATCGAAGGTGTTTGCGTAACTTTTGTCACGGTTTATTACCTGCTACTTAACAGATTTAACACTCCATCTAATAATATGTCCGCTCTCCAGCTTACTTCCTTTTAAGATGATCTGTATTTCCATTATAGGTCTCATTAGTTATAGCGAACAAAACTCCAAGCTCTTCAAATATTTTGAAAAATTTATGTGGATGGAGATGTAACTCGATAGGAGCTCCATTCATGTTTTTTTCTCAGGGGAACAGCCTAGGGCCCAGGGCGTGTTCACATTCCGAGACAGACGAAATGCCACACAAATTAATGTTAGTAACCACATACCTCGGGCTGACGTGTGATCTCACGATCTGTCCTTTGTTCGCCGTCAGATTAATAATATTAAGTTTTTTTTAATACATTTTCTTTTCTTATTCAGAAGCATACAAATAATCTGCGACATTTCTGAGAAATGGAATAATTTTTTTAAACAAACAAAACGTTTCATCAAGATCAATTGCACTCAATGAGGCTACAGTACAGGTACTCAAGCACTTGATAAATAAATTGAGGAATGTATTGTATGAGCGAGTTTGTTGAACATTCGCCCATCCATAAAAGTTCAACAGGTAATGTGGCGCCAATGGTAAAGATATTACGTTAGCTATTTACGTTCCATATTCTCGGAACAAATACTCGTCCATACTTACTTGATCAAACACTGCGTCATCCTGGTGACACGTGACGGTAATCTGTGCTGATAGACTAGAATAGAATATACAATAAATAGTCATTAAATAGTAGTGCATATTAGGTTGTTAAGGTTTAAGTATCTACCAAGTCATCATCAAATCCTGTAGTCCCTAATTAGGGACATAGGCTCTCAGCATACTCGTCCAACGCGACCGATCGTGCGCCGCAACCTCTAACTCCGGCCAGCTCATGCAAAGCTAGACTAGACTACCTATACCTATAGACTACCTACCAAACCAAGTAATATAAATTCTATTCTATAACTAAACTATATTTTACACTTTCCTACGTATCGACGTAAGAAAACATATTTGCTTTAAGTAGCAAGAATAGCGTAAGTAGATTGAATACACAGCTAGATTCATTTAAAAAATCTGATTCGAATGGTCTGGGTCTCATATCGCTACGAGACGAAAATTTTGAAAATAGTGTATAAATTTTAAAAAGCTTACGGGTTCTGTTTGCTGTAATGTATGTAAGTCACTAAAAATGCGTTGTTCTGGAGGCTTTTTTACTTACAGCAAAAGTGCAGTTTATTATTTAACATCTTATTTAACTTACAACCACAGATAATATAATACTAGTTACACGCTTACAACATTCTATTGGTGTGCGATTAGTAATTACAATATTACTTACCTACATTATTTTTATGGTGTTCAAATTTTACACAAAATTACTTACAGCAATCTTTTTTGTTACTTACAGCAAATACGTTTTCTTACGTCGTTGTCGGCATGTACCGCATGTGCTGCAATGCAATATGTAATAACATTTATCCTAACGGGGTACGCAGCTTTAGTAAGCTCACAGGTCCCAATTAGACGCGGTACAAAATGTAAAATGTTTTCTACACTGATCGATCATTGTGTAAATGGGTTTCGTAGCATCCGTAGTACATCTAGTGAATCACCATAATCCCTTGATCGCCTTCACTCGTCGCCTTAATTTTCCACTAAAATTCAGAGTATCACGTATTACAAACAAATTGTACGTTTCAAATTTCTCAACCAGTGTAATCGACACTGGAAACATAGCCGCCATCGGCTGAGTTTCCAGTGTCCAACCATTTCCGCTTACATGAATGATTAGATTTTTCATATTTTCAAGCGGAAATGTCAGTTTGTCGAGAGGGACTCTTGCGCTGCCCACCGGGCGGTTCACACGGCGATACTTTGACTTGACAAATACATTTCTATACAAACAAGTCGTGTTGACACGGCCGCGAACCGTTCGACCGGCACCAGCCAACGACGACTCAGTTTAATTAGTGAGATTTATTTTTTGGTGTTCGTGGAAACACTATTAGTCTCGGCTCTTTGACATTCTTCTACGAACAATTGACACTGAGCAAACGACGGGATGTCTGGCGAATCGGATCGTATCGTATTTCTATCACGTTGTGTCTAAAATGAGATTCAAAATAATAATATGAAGAGTCCGTGTAATGAAGACCACCTTGGTTGGCAGTCGGCAGCGAGGAATGTCGCATGGGAAACTCGATCCCAGCTTCGGGAATTACCGATATGAATGGCCAGACGCACGCCGCTGTTGTCGGGTGCGACCGGTGAATTCAATTCTATTGTCTTCATTGCTTTATACTTATCGATTTTGCAATTCCGACTAATTCAATTATGCATAAAAAACAATACGGTTGCTTGGAATGTATCTTGCTTGCGACAAATGTTCAAAGCTTATGATGCATACAAATTCAGGGGTGATATTGCCAAGCACGAAGTTTATCTGCATTGAATTGAAATACCGAATCTATCTATCTAGCACATGCAAGGATAAGACATTGTAGGTATCGTATGGGTTTTGAGAAATGTAGTGAGTGCTTGTTAGCTCGTCGGGGCACGTTCACAAATGGCTTTATTGTGAAAATGTAAATATGCGAGCAGCGTTTTTAGCGTCGCGCGCGCGTCACTCATCCGCCGCGCCGTCAGGGTGGTGGGAGGCCCCCAGAGCAAATATTGAACCTTTCCGAGAGACCTCCGAAGTGGAGCCCCTTCCAAAAACTCTCCAAATTACCCGTTTTCATGAGAGTGCCACGTCATGCCGTCATCTTCCAATTCAAACCGATGATGTTAGGTGTTCGAAGGCGGTGCTACACTCAACAAACTCTTAATACATTTTGTATTTAGTACAGTAGGTAATTAATATAAATGAATTTATCTTGTCGACCGCATTGAGAGCAAGAAAGATCCGTGTATCGCATGCGCAAGCGCTACATTGTGTCAGTAGCGCACACGGTCTGAGGCTCTGACTCACCGCAGACCGCTTGACGTCACTTTACTCGAGGACCAAAAAAATTATTTTACCACTTGTCTTTGATAGTTGTGATAGTCTGACAACGTTATGAGCTAATCTTTATTTTAAAAAAAAAAATTAACAGTAAGTATTTTCGGATATAACAATCTGTTATTTCCCCATTTGGAAAAGCTCTCTTACTTAAGTATTACCGCTAACTGTAACAGTACTGAGAGACTTAACATCTTCTCGCTAAGTGACGAAACCAGCCGCTAAAATCACAAAATGAAACATGAGTACTACCTGTCTAATTATTGCCTAGTTATTTAATAATTACCCAAGACATGATCGCAATTTACATAAAGCTTTTTGCCGGTGCTGTCATTGTCTATTATAATAATAAGTGTCCGTGTATCTCGAGCCGGTCTGCATTACAGGGAAATTATACTAATTCAAGGTTGCATGCAAGGGTTTTAGCTTGTTGCTGCTCCACATAGCAACTTACTAACAATCTGTTATGGGGTGAATTTTAAGACCAACTTTCTCGTAAATGCCGTAAAAACTAAAAAAAAATTGTAACTTTTTTCTCCATTGTATCAAAATTGAAAGCTTACTTTTGAATAGACACCACAGTATGTTTGAAAATAGTTATAATGTAAGTAATCCTTTCCTGTCCGCCACAATAACCTGCATATCCGGCTGATGGCACACGGCTGACGGCTCGTTTTGTTCGTCCTCAATCAGTCGAAAGCTGGTCGTAATTTTAGCTTAGCTTGTGGGCGTAACTAGTACATGATTAGTAGTTGCATTTGCTACCGAGAAGCCTAATAATTGCGCAAGTGAGTCTGTCGATACATGTGTCGATTAGCGAGAAGGCGGTTGCGTGCGGTAAGATAGCCGGTGGCCTGCCCGCTCTGCCCGCCGTCGCACGCAATCACGCATATGTGCATCCTAACTGCACTTCGCTGTACCACCACTTGTTTACCTCCCCTGCGTTGTGTGCTTACATGTTTTACTACTGCGATGAATTCGCCAGAAAAAAATTCGCAATCATAGTGCAACAACACGCTGCGAATCAACGGTATTTGTCTATGTCTCTGAACACTGAAAAAGCACTACATATACACTACAATTTTCTTGCAGATTGCTTTACTAACTATTCAAGTGGAAACAACAACCATGTATTTTTTGTTATATTACTGGCACGACTGTTGAAAGTCTTTGTCGGCATTATTTCAGGAAAGGTGAAGGGACGGGTTCGCCAATGTATTGTTTTGTTACAAAACGCTAAATGTATATTGATGAAGCCATCGAAAACTAAAGAAATGTTATCGTAAATCAAGTTTATGTTATCGCACGTGCATCTCGAGACTTATTTATTATGCTGTGGTCGTCTGCCGACTGGCGCAACTCCGCGGTGGCCAATATATATATTAAACACGCTCGCATTATGCCTGCAATGAAATAAATACGCTTGTTTGTTATCCCTCAGACTAAAAAGCCATTAAATTTTAAATTAGAATTACAAATGGCGTTTCTTATAAATCTGTTATTTTCAAGAAAGCTTGTCAATTTCATTAACCTCTGGAGGAGTGCACGTCCGTTCTTGTAAATGATGTTATCAGGCGGTTGTGAGAAGAGCGGGGCCGCAGTGCGTGCCATCCAAATCGATCATTCCACGCACCCGCCGCGCATAATGAAGGGGTCATTTCCGGTCAATTCGGGGAATTGGACATTTAGCATGAGCTGTGCGTTCGCCAGAGACTGCGCCGGCGCCGCCATAGGCGACCACGCAGCATTGCCAAAAATACTCTAAAATTATCCTATTCGAAGTTTACTTTTAAATTCATCATCCTTTTTAAGTAACAAAATTCGTCATTCTTTGCTAGTTAAAATATTTAATGGTCCACCGAGATCCCAGTCTCAAGATTAATCTTTTCTACAGATGAGTAATTTGATCGGCTGTATATGTTTTCACCAAATTTATCTGTGACACCCATGTAATTTTTACGATGTAAAAAAAAACTGATTCGTTCGATGTTTAATAGTGTGATGCTAAACTATAATTTTCCAAGAATACTGGCCACATTTAGGTATAGATAGTGACAGGAGAGCACGTTTCAACTGTGCTTAGTATTCCTGTCGTGAGTGTTGCTTTGCTATTATAAATTCCTTTGCACTTGCAGTTTCGCGCAGTGCCAAGAAACCGCGGCTACCGAATGCTAAATGCCCATTGTTCTTCAATATCGAACTCTCATGGCGATCGTGTCGTCGGAATGTCTAATTCACAAGAATAATGATCACTAAAACTAAATGCATAAAAATAAAAATATTTATATAGCATTTCTATCTTTGTGTTGGTATTTGACGGAAAGACATAAAATTTTATCATCTTAGGGTATTCTAAAAACACTATAAAATTATGGAAACATACAAGGTACAAACAAACACGACTTTTAATGAAACTTGACAATAATATAGCTTAACACAGAGACTACTTTTTACCGTGGGAAAATACTTCTTTCCCACGGGAAAACCTGATAACGCGGGCGGAGCCGCGGCGCGGAAAGCTAGTATGGAATAATTTCGTCTCCATCGAAGAGCTCGAGCGAGCCTACCCTGATATCAGGCAGGGTGAATAGGCCTTAGTCGACCACGCTGGCCCAATGCGGGTTGGTCAACTTCTCCAACCATTCTGATTCTTCTTCAATGGTTATAAATTTGATTTAAACTATCATCATCTGGAACTGTGGTCTGCTATTTGTAAATTTCAAGTCGATATAAAAATGAAAACATAAAAGGGCGTTAAAACAATCAAAAGTTAAGTGTTGGAAAATATTCGATATCTGATGTTTCATATTTTTTAGAATGGTCTAAGACTTGGATCATTTTACTTAGACTCTAAGTGCATTTGATTAGTTTGTATAGACTCGACCGTTTTCAATCTAATCCAAACGATACCTACATTTTACCTTTGGTGTATGGTTTTATATTTACATACTTCTATGAAATGTTTTGTTCCCGTGAAATGTAACTAGGAAGGACGTTGTTACATTTTATGTTTTGTATTTTCTGCCGGAATATATCGTGTAATACAATTAAATACGTATGTCGTATACATACCTACAGTAAAATTTTGCAGAAAACTTTTGCTTTGCTGCTAACAAGCGGCGGCGGCGGCGTAGTTTGAAAAATTTACAGTACAGAATATTCAAAATAACTTTGTTTTTCCACTGCTACTATTTATTTATTTGGATCACCTACAGCAAAATACAATAGATGAGATTATTAAAAATATCACTAAAGCCATTTACAGGTGTTCGCAGATAGAAATCTATACTATATACTATCCTTCTAATATTATAAACGCGAAAGTTTGTGAGGATGGATGTTCACACGAAAACTACTGAATGGATTTTAATGAAACTACACACACGTATACAACAGAATAACACATAGGCTATACATTTTAAAGATATTTTATAAATTGTCTAAAATATATCACAATATTAAATTACAATGTTTATTATTTGACGTAGTTACATCATGTTTATTTATCGATGGGCAAGAAGAAAGAGTCCAGCAAGGAAAGTTTATTTCCGTGAGCGGAGCTGTGGGGCGGAAAGCTAGTCTAATATAGCGATAGTATAATTGGGCTATTTTATCGTACTGTTTTATAGGGGCCAATTCCTAAAATATCGAGAATCTTGTACATAGAACTTCCTGTTTCCTATTACGCAATAGATACATTCACTTCATTAACATACAAAGAGCCTTGTGTTATTATATCGGTATTTTCAATAGGATGCCTATACTCGTAAATAGTTATACTCGACACTCATACTCATGACATGACACCTGCGTTGATTCCGGCCACCCAAAATTAACGATATGGGCATTGGTTATTGTTGCAAACCTATTAGTATGCGACACACCGACACATCACCATCCTATATGAACATTTTATACATATAATGTATAAAATTCACCCGTATCGTTTGCGATATTCGTTTGTACGTTTCGTTGAAATACAGGGTGAGATGTGAACATGCTCAAACAATAGATGATCAACTTTTCCAAAAAGACTTATAGGAATGGAATAAAAATATTCGGACTTCTCCAATTCTCCATACGATCTCTCCGATACAAATAATATTATTTAATTTTGAGTGTCGATTTTTTTTGTCTCTGAGAAAAGTTTCTTTACGTAAGTTGTTTAAAAGTGTCGAGTAGCAAGTCCGCGAGTAGTATTAGTATGACGAGTATTTAGTGAAGCGTGATTCGTCATACTTTAGCGACACAAGCATAGGTCAATTAAAAAAAGTATTTAGTGAAACCCAAGTTCTGTTTCCGACAAAGTTTCCGTCAGGTTTTTCTTACCGACAACGAATAAGTATAATTTGACCTAACTTTTTTTATCCATGACGGTACCACCGTGATGAATCAAATGTTTTACAAATAGCCTCAAATACCGACATTAAGTAGTTGAGAAGTAGGTAGATAGATATCTTCATTATTCCAGAGTTAATGACTTAGATTCTTCTGACTAATTGATTTGATGATTTCCTTTGACGTAGGGATTATCTGATTTGATCGTTTTTACTCCTATTTAATCAAATTAAGCTATTGTTTTCTACTTAGAAACAGTCATTGCTTTATGCAAAACCTAGATGCCTATCATTCATTATCTCCAGTCTTATGTAAGTTTACATGCAAATAGTTGATTTTTTTCAATGGTCGGCCTCTAACGTAAAGTAGCAGGATTTTGAACCAGACGAAAATTTCCACAGATATTGTTATTATTTCACATTATATTATACATTATGATTAATTACATATTATGAATTAATACGTATCAATATGTACAATTTCATAAAGTCTTTCATAAATACATGTACATAATTACAAATTATTATTTATTTATTTTTATTTCGATTTCCTTCGATTATTTGTTTGCAAATCTGCCTTTCTTGGCACGGGTACA
This sequence comes from Teleiodes luculella, assembly GCA_948473455.1. Taxonomy (NCBI): domain Eukaryota; kingdom Metazoa; phylum Arthropoda; class Insecta; order Lepidoptera; family Gelechiidae; genus Teleiodes; species Teleiodes luculella. The sequence goes on from OX419585.1 coordinate 8,916,335, forward strand.
GTACATAAAGTACATTCGACATCGCAGCACGTGATCTTTATTATAACCTTTGGTAATAACATTATTTCCAATAAATTTATTAGCCTCTTAACCTCAATCACTTTCCTGAAACACTTTAATTTTGTTCAATTATCTATAATAAATGGTGAATATAAAAAAATAGTAAGAAACGTCGAATTTAATTATCGTCAATATAAATCAATTTTATGGCACGCGATGCAATTTAGACTAGCGATTTGGGTTTAAAATAGTTAATAACTTTATTGATTATGCCCTAACTTCACTTTGTTATGTGGCATTGTGGTGGTGAGATAAAAATATTACAAATAAATATTACTATATTTTGAATACTGTTATAACAATTATAAGCGTGTGATAAACATGATATTAATTCATAAACACAAAGCGCGAAAGCCTCAAGCAAACTTTAAATGTCTGCAAAACATATTAGTAACTACTATTTGGTATTCTGTGATATTATATTACTAAACAAACAAACTCAATATAGGGCCCGAACGAATAAAACATTGTAACAGCAGTTTTCCATTCATATCCATCCGGATCTTGTTTTAGCAGTAACAAAGAGTTGGTTAGTGCTCTCGCGGTCGGTAACGAGCTTGCTGTCATGGTGGTAGCGCGGAGGAAAGCCGTTAGTGGCTGGTACTCGAATCAGGTTTAGATCTAGCCGCGGCTGTGGCCACGATCTTCCCAGGCTTGTGTCTGCGGCATTCCTTGCCCTTACCGAGCACCCACCTGGCTGTTCCGGGACGAACCGCACATTCCCTGGACAACTGCAAACTACCGTCTTCCTTTAGATGGCTTTTTTCCACGCTCTTCACCGGTACACGACTTTCACAACGTAATGTAATGCTCAATTTACGCAGAAATATATTACACGAAGATTGCTGAGAAAAGTTAAACGCGTTTTCCAAACAGCGTTGCCACCATGCCAGTTTTTCCACTTTTTAGTTGAATATTCGATATTATCGAATATTCGATTTTTGAATTCATATGTACGTTTATTCGACGCTCTTACGGTGAAGGAAAACATCGTGAGGAAACCTGCACACACCTGCGAAGTAATTCAAGGGTTGTGTGTGAAGTTGACCAACCCGCATTGGGCCAGCGTGGTCGACTAAGGCCTATTCACCCTGGTTTCAGGGTAGGCTCGAGCCCCTCGGTGGGGACATGTATGAGCTGTTAATGATGATGAGTTGAATATTAGGTTGATGAGAATATGTATAAATCGTCTCCCGTAATTTCAACTGACGTAAGGGACAAATATGGCAAAATGAGGTATAATATTTATTTTGCCATTACGGCGACGAAATAATGTTGTTTAATCCTTATAGAAAATATATTTTTAATCAAACTAGAAGAATAGATTCTGTCTAAATCGCAATAAAAATTAGAAAAAAATATGTATTCATCAAATTATATGATATCCAGGTAGGTAGGTATAATCGATCGATGCATTCCTGGAACGAGCATCGGCTCAGCGCGATGGCTGCCGCCCGGTCGGTGACGCATCGCCAGAAAATTGAATCACTTCCTAAACCCTGAGCATATTTGGAGCCAGGTGATCATCTTGCTGTTCCTATTCTAGTATCTAAACAAGCGCTTTGTTTCTTACTTGGAACACGCTATTATTAGTTTGAGCGATATCTTTATCTCGAGCTATTCCACAAAATAATTGAGCTGGATGTTCTGCGCTATTGACTGCTTCCGTCTAAAGCGTTTACACAGAGCAGTAACCGTTCATCACAAGAACTAGGTAGGTACCCATAAACAGTGCACGTCGGCAGGTTGTGTTGTACACGGCCGGAGCCACTCGGCCGATGCTGCGACCAACTTTTTGCCCTCACCCTGTAGTTTGCGGTTTTCTAATCGCTCCATTGAATGTTTGAAGGAAGTATTCCCATCTAACGTTGCGTCGCGTCCCTAAACCGCGGTAACTGTATGAAATTGCGGCGCTCGCACCGCAAGAACGCTCGTTACACGTATAACCTATTACTCGGTGCAGCACTGTCATTAACATGAAATGGAATTCTTTGAATACAAATAATTACATGCACTACAAACAAGCAACAATTAAAGTCTGCATTAACATACTCGTATTGTGCGGGGTGGTATAATAGGTAGTGCAGTTGGATTAAATTTAATGACGGCCAATATTTTATGCTTTAATGGTTTGCAACGACAGCATGTAACAGTACTTCACAAAATTCGTGGGAGGAGGTAGTAAATTATTATTAATTAATTAATGAAATCCGTGCGGCGTCGATTATGGCTTGGATTCGCATGTGCGTTACCTTGGCCGATACCGTTACTGGAAGTAGGACTCTCCACACTGTCCGGTTAAATGCATTTTTCTTGTAAACACGCACGGCTCCGCTGATAGGGAATCGTGCCTGTCGCATGTTCTCAATACTTTTTTCCTTGAGTAAATAACTGGTTGTATATAATCAATAAAGCACATAAATATCCACTTTGTACAGTAATAATCATATCGTAGTTAGCATAAAGTACTGTAATCCACAAACTCGAATCCCTTTGAGATCAGAAAATAACCCATTTTTTGCGTCTGAAATATAAATCCGTTTTCCAATTTTCGCCCAGCATTTTTATCAGTGCAAACTTAGTCCAAGTCCGGCGGCGGCGCAGGAAATTTAAAATAGGAAAATAACTGTCTATAGCGACAAAAAACAGTACGGAAAATCACTCGTTTCCAGAAACTGCAGATCTTGTGGTTAGGCTTACTCTTACAACTCTACATTTGATTGCTATTACACTTCATTAGTATTCGATGTGTACTATAGAAGGGAAATGCGTTCGTGTATAAAAAGTTTTTCCTTGTAATACCACGTCGCTGTTTACAAAATTTGAACAATCAGTACGATACGATATGAGAATGTCAGTTTTCCTAGTAAGTTGTTACGATTGTCGCCGATGCGTGACGCCGCGGGCGCGCAACCGTCGTCGTCGGGCTGCGGGGGGCATTATTATTTTATACACTGCGCCATGTGTGACAACTGCTGTCATAATTGGCGCCGTTTCACAGAAACGATCAGCACTGCTGCCAACAAAGCGCACGTCGTCGTCGCCGGCGCAGGCTCGAAGCAGTGTCAAATTGACAGCGGCACGACCGGCCACACTAGTCCTACTTAATTGCTGTTCGAGGAACAGCCGTGCGACATTCATTAGTTTTCTCGCTCATCCACCTTTTCTTTGTCTCTGCACTCTCCAAATGACATGGAATTATGACGTTAGGAAAATTACACTTCATCTCGAATTTAATCATCGTACCTATTTGCAGCAGGCGAACAAGATACGATCCGCTGACTTTTTGCTCGGGTTCCGGACCTCATGAAATTTGATATCCAACCCAATTAGCCGTGCCTCTTTAGATGTAAAAAACTACTTACCTGTTTCAAAGAGGCTGCATTGTTGCAGTGCAGGGTTCATTAAACTCGTGATCAATTCGGTGAATGGAAATAAATGTAAAAGATTAAGCGCCGTAGTAAAAATTATAAAGATAATTAATTATAATCATTACCTAAAGCCTGACCAAAGAAATAAGAAGCCTCGCCATATTGCGGAATTTCAATGGATTTAATTTTATAAGGGATATTTTTGCCATAGTCAAAAGCGGCCTTATTATTCCTAACGTAGCAATTTCTACCAGGTAACCTTTAGGCATGGAAAAGTGTAGATAAAGTGAGATAATCTATTTACTTACACCATAGCATAGGTAACTAACTATCTACCATCACTACTATCTTTAGAAATAATATTATCTATCTATTAATTAATTCGCATCACACCTCCCACGGAATATTCCGATCTGGCAATTTTTCCGAATCTCATTAGTACATCCCGGATGTAGCCTAATTATCAGACAAGTATATGAGGGCGATCATCAGTTTCGTGTCGTTTGTTTTATTGGTCGTTATATGTATAGATAGATGATAAAAAACACGTTACCGGTAAATATTATTTTCCTGTGGATTTTCCGGTTACTGGTCAATGTGACATTATAATATATTCTTTATTGCACATTACTAAAACAACGATTCACACACACAGACCATATAATAGTAAAAAGTAAATAATGTATTGTTTTGTGATATAATTAAGAGATATGTAGTATGTTTTGAGTTTTCATATTGCGAGTATAATACGTATATGAAAAGATCAGAATGTTTATCTCACTAGCAGAATTTCTCCAAAATATACCAGATAACTTAATTTGCTAAATACAATAAAATTATATTCACTAACACATATGTATACTCTACTGTCTACATTTTAGCTATCTATCCTTAATTATAATAGAATTGGATATGTTCGACATCGACTATTTCAATTGCTCTTGTACAGTAAAGAACAGATCAATTAAACAGGTGCCTGTAACGAACGGTGTAAAGTGTAAAGTACTATAGCTTATCTGCGCCTGACCACAGCATTCAAGGTTTATAAATGTGCATCATGGGATTTGGGGGCGGGGTTGCAACCCAAGTCGGCCGCAAACTGCAAACTCTGGGTCAAAGACCGGTTCGCGGGAAATATGCGAGCCTCTTGAAGAGGGCCCGGCCCAGATGACCTCACCGACACACTTTTTGCACGAGATTTAATAATACTTACTTTTTGTCTAAACTTCTCCTCTATTTCCTCTCTACCTGTTCAAACGATGACGCGTATTTCCAACAGTTTCGATAGATTCGCTTCGGCTACGCATATAATGGGCTTATTGGTTGGCGTGTTTCGTAGTAACTGGTGAACAGGATAAATGTATACAAATTGTTAGAGCTCTTGTTGTGGTTTTAATATAGATAGAGGTATTTTGAACAATTTAAAATCGTCTTTATTTAAGAAAATCACTTGTCCGTACGCATCGTAAATTAATTTAACTTACGAATTCCAAAGTAATTTTTAAATGTAGGCCCGTTTTTAAGCGTTCCCTTGTATAAATGGCACAGTTCGTTATGTATTACAATATAATACATACTTTTTTTTAATATTAATACGTGAGAATACACATACCTAATACTTAGTTATTATTATAAATAAATATTTCCTTTTTGTCGGTTTCAAATTGTTTGTAAATTAATATAATTATATTTTTATCTAACTATATTTGCCTTGTGTCATTTATGTTTATTATTTGCACTTGTTTGTCTAGTCTGTCTGGTGTAACATGGTTATTCTATTTATAAGGTAAATAAATATGCAGAGAAATAATTTAACAAGCAGTTTTCGTTAAAAAGCAACATATGTACGTACATCCAAATTTAGCACATACAAGAAAAGTGTACGTATGGATTTTTATCTAAAAAATATTCTGCACGGTACTAATTAATAAATTAGTAAAATAAGACTACGAAGTAAATAATACTATGAAAATACCCAGAAATGAGAAGATTTTTCAAAAGCTTTTGTGCTCCGGGGTTATAAAAATAGGTACCTACATAATACCAAGCTCTTTTCCTTTGAAAATCCTTTGTGTAATGTAACTAGATCAGACTAGATCCCGAGGCAAGTACATAATCGTATTGTGTACTAAGCTTATTAAGTTTCACTGTAACTTGAATAGTATATCCCAGATTTTCTGTGCGTGGGAGTACTATTATTTTCTTCTGTGGCGTGGGTTTAGAGATGAAAATGATGCAAAATCCGTATTCGATTAAATTAATATAATAGGTACGTATTATACATGAACGCAGAATTATATCTACCCGCCCGCCCACGGTCGTGCCTGTTACTAAGAAAACGTAACGAGATCATATCATCCAATTTGTTTTACTTCAACTCTAGTCATTCATGTATAATTCCACCTACCTATATAATAATAATTATACAGATCTATAACATAAATATTATTTTTTTATGTTTTGTAGTTTTTCTTTTCATTCCTTTCAATGATTATATCATTGTTATTATTACTATTCTTCCAATGTTTCTAATATGTTAAGTAAAAAAAAAACTATGATTTTTGTGACATGGTGACATCTCGTGTTTTTTTTATTACGTTTCTACGTTAAGCGGGTCACTATTTAAATATAACAAACCTTTTTTTCTCAACAATAATAATTTTAGAAGTTATTTATTTGGTTAAGACGCTCTGCAGAGTTTCCGCTTAGCAGCCTCCGTGGTCGAGTGGTCAAAAGCTGGCCTTTGCGGAGGATTCAGTTCGACGCCCGGTGGGGACTAGTCGAACAAATATCAGGTATCCTAAAACATACCTATTTAAAATGATCGCGTAAAGACCCGTAAATATATAAAATAATAAATGTCACTTTGTGAGATTTTCCCCAGTTTGGTTAGGACATTGCAGGCTGAATCCCTGATTGTCCGAAATGAAAGAAAATTCCGTGCTTTGGAAGGCACGTTCAACCGTTGGTCCCGGCTATGATCTACGGATATAGTCGTTACAGGAGCCATATCAAAAGCCTTCGGCGGCTCAATAATTCTGACGCCAGGGTTTGTAAGATAGGTTAACCTCGAAACCCACACGGAAAGCAAAGCAACCGCTTTTTTTACAATACTTGGTAATACACCCACACAGATCGATCGACAGCTTTCATGGAACAAATACATCCGATTTTGAGCTTTGACGGATTTCCTTCCAGGATAGCGATTTCTTGTTTGCATTTTAAGGTCTTCACATTGTCACAGACAAGGAAAGTTGAGGAAACGGTAGGATTATAAAAGATAATATACGGATCAGAATTTTGAAACAATTCAAAGTAATATTTTACGTCTAAACAAAGTGCTGGGTTTCCTTACTGCGTAAACAAAATGTCTCAATCAAACAAGAACGCGTGTGAGTCAGTTTCTGAAAAAAGTTAAAAATATTCGCGAATCACGCTGCATACGCCTCGTGTGCCCTGCCTGCCCACTACTGTGCCACTAAACAATACTTGCACTACATCGACGATTATTACATTTATTATAAAGACTTTATGTTTACTTTCTGTATAAAAAAGGTTATTTTATAACTATTAAGATTTAAAACGGGATATTTACCGTGGTATTTATTTTGTGTGTGGTTAATTTAGTGTTACTGAAGGGGCTATAATTCTTATTTATTTATACTAAACTAGCGACACGCCCCGGCTCCGCACGGGAAAATGGTTATTGTGGGTTATCCTTAAGCATATTATGCATGTATTTATACATATAAACCTTCCTCTTGAATCACTCTACTATCTATTAAAAAAAACCGCATCAAAATCCGTTGCGTAGTTTTAAAGATTTAAGCGTACAAAGGGAGGGACATAGGGACAGAAAAAGCGACTTTGTTTTATACTATGTATGTAGTGACGATAAATAATAATGAACGTGATGTAGGTACTATATTTCAGCGAAAGATTGTACTTGCTCAAGTTTCTGACCTTTTCAGTCCTTTGGGGATTTGAGCATGGCATTTGTTTTGTACTAGGGGTTTAGTCAAATCACAAAGGATATAAATTCTGTATTTGTATTTAAGAAATAGATCTATCATAGTAAATTTATAAAAAAATTACATGTAATAAAATAAGCTATTGTTAGTGCAGTGGAGAATTTGTATGTATTCTGAATATTGACTACGTTGGATACCATTTCTGGGAACTGTTCCCGCACTATACCCCACGGCAGCAGCGGCCTTGCTATCAAACATATTTTACATGTTTATTTTACTTTCAAACGATTCAACGTCGTCGGCGACGTAAGCTTAATCTTCACTGGAATCGTTAGTCAGTTGCGTCGTAGTTTGTTTGAACGAACTGAATTCGCTGAACATTTTACAGCTACTCTCGAAGTTAGCGCGAATCCAATGAGTCTCAAATCCTAGCAATGGGATGGGCTGTTTACGGCACGACTCCTTGGTTATAACTGTAGCATTACGAGAATTGCTGGAAATGTGATTTCCTCATTTATGCCAGTGAATGTAATCCCATGTTCGCGGAATTGTCGCTGTCATCGACAGCTGCATTACCCCCCGCTCCCCGCCCCACGCTTCGGCCGCAGGGCTGCCGACACCCAAATTACTAAAATCCAGCCACTGACGATTGCTTGAAGTAATAATTTAGAGGAGAGAATGGAAAGCTAATTTAACTTGTAATTGTAACTTTGAGGCTTCTCCTTTGTGATCAAAGATCCTTTGTGATCGACATTTTCTCGATACAGCTTCTGTGATACAGCTGGCACGCGCGGCGGCCCTAGCAGTGTGGTTGACAGTCCATTAGCTGCAAATGATTTCCAGCATGCCTCGGGTATGGGTGACATTACCCCCTGCCGCCGAGCTTTTATATCTCGCGTTTGTAGATTACTCTCGATAAGCTAGAATAAAATTGATTTGATTGTCTTAATACAGAGACGATTAAATTTTGGAAGAAGTGTTGAATTAACGAAATGCTTTTTTAATTATAAGTAAAGTTGTCCTATTCCATAATTCCATTTTTCTACCTGCCAATTTTCATCGTCTTAGGTTTAGCGGACCAACAGCAAAACCGTGATAGCCGTTGATCCGGTAAAATAATTATAGTGAAAATTGGCCGGTCCAAGTTTCTATCACATGTATAATTTCAAGTATAGATAATAAAAGTAAACCTCTATGTTTCAAGTTATTTATAGTTCTCAAAATCTGTGCGTTATATACTTTTTTGTTGTTTGTATTGATTTCAGTCGTCACGACGACACCTACGTAAATTTCTATTATTGGTCTATTACCACTCTTACTTAAATCTTTGGGATTAATTATTTTTGTTCTTTAACCAGAATAAGTCTTTGTATTATAGAAATTATTATTACTACCTTAAAATAAGGGTATTTATCATGATTTATTTAGATGGACATGGCGGCGCTATAATCACCACGCTCTGGAGCAATGTTTCATTCTTATACCCTTTGTTGGGCCAACTTTATTCGTTCTATTAGTCTGTGTTTCATTGGAAGTCAAGAGGTGGGAAAAGCGGGGTTAGAAAGTGAAGTACTTATATTTTGTGTCGGCATTACAGAAACACGCGCCACCTAGCAGTAGTTTTGGTCTGGAAGTAGTGCGGATTAAAAGATTTGTCCTTTTTGTATTTGACCTAATTAAATTAGTGAAAATTAAATTACTTTTTATATAAAAACAATTATCCAGTAATTAATATCTTGTTTTTGGCTTGGAAAACCATTAAAAGTTTGGCAGACGACAATGAAGGATCACACCCAGATATGAAAAGTATGTGTATTGTCGTATCTAAAACGGAACAGTCGAAAAATTGAATTGACTCAAAATACCTGATTGGTATTTTTAATTAGTACTTGTTATGGCGTTGTTTTGTACTAACTTGTAATTGTTTTGTATGTAATAAATGTCAAATATGATAACTTGTGTCCGGAACAGAAAGTAGTTATCCTACACCACTTGGACCATGTGAAATGGTATTGTAAAAGTGGGTATCTTTACATTTTCGGTTTTGTGCTGCTTTTGTTTTAATTCCAATGTTTGTTTGTCGTACAGGTTCAAGGATGGTGTGGCGTATCCGTGGTCGGCCGGGGTGTCGAACCTGATCCTGTATCCGGAGGCAGCCAACCAGACGCTGTATACTCGCCGCGCCGCGCGCTCCGACGGAGGCAACTACACCTGCCGGATCACCAACGATACGCACAGTGAAACACACACTGTGGTTGTTGAGATACTCGGTGAGATATATATCTTATTTCATCATCATCATCATTATCATGATCAACATGATCATCAGTAAGTACTGGGACTCCTCTCAACTCGGTGGGTGATTATTGCAGTAACACCTACCACTCAAGGAAGAGCTAGAGAGAGAGTAATATAAAATAAAATAAGATTAAAACTCATTATGATAAGTTTTATAAGTATTTTTTTACCCCTTTCTTCATTTTTCTTCTTATTTTGTTATCGTTGAGTTATGAAACTCCGATTTCGCAGACAAACTGCTGCAGTTTTACGGAACTATTTTTATATACAATTTTCATTTTTTTAATAAATAAATAAATAATAAATATAACATTCCATTGCTGGACTAAGATATTATAACGATCAAAGAACGATTTAGATCTAAACCTTGGACCATGATCTAAACTGAAACTGTGTTGTGAATTAAGCTAGTTGTTAGTTATTTAAGCCTATCTACATTTCTAAAATAACCCTACATTTAATTATTTCGTCGAAAGAAATTACGTCAATGACGAACGAATTATCCACATACTAAATTCTAGCTGGCGGTAAATGTTTAATGCACTAGAGTGTTTTATTCGTGGAAAGTGTGGAGGTACGCCGCTGCCGCCACACCGCCTGTATCGATGTTGAACGTGTGATTGTTTCGCAGAAAAACCGGCGGACGCGCCAAAAACAATGTTCATATCGAAGGACCAGTGGGTGGAAGAGGCGAAACCCCTCCGGCTGTTCTGCGAGGCCCTAATCGGTGAGTATTTGGAATTCACTTCCAAGGTTTTAGTTTAGTACCTATAATAGTCGGATTGCGTCTTTCCTCGAAAATGATAGGAATAGAGGCGAATAGGAATGTATCACGAATAAATTACTACCGCGACGTTAGGTATGGTAATACTGCAAAAGCAATATATTGCAAATTAGCGACCCGCCCCGGCTTCGCACAGGAAAATGGTTATTGTGTGGTATCTCTAAGTACATTATACATATAAACCTTCCTCTTGAATCACTCTATTATCAAAACCCGTTGCGTAGTTTTAAAGATTTAAGCATACATAGGGACATAGAGACAGAGAAAGCGACTATGTTTTATACTACCTATGTAGTGATAAGGGAGTGAGATCTTCTTGTCTTTAAAGTTGTATTCTATGTCAGGCAAATGGTTCCTGAATTAAGTGTGAATATGACGCCTGAAAACATTACTCTCCTTTATTGTGGCAGTCGTATAACTAACGTAATGATTAAAAATAATACCATAGGCCATAGGGACATTAGGGACTAACATTACGGAGAATATGGGTTGAATTGATTTAATAAGTAAATCAAAATCAACATTTCTAGAAGCGAAATCGCATTTTGTCATTAAATATAAACGTTTCATGGAAACTCAACCGAGACCAACTTTCACAGAAAAACAGAATATCTTAGTACCTACCACTCTTTTATTTCATTTCAAACGGCAAATTGGTTTCATAGTAATGTTTTAACAATTCTTATTTTATGTGATTCAATGAATAACATCACATTTAAACGAAATTGACGCATTTGCGGTACTAGTAAAATATCAACATGCATTCCTCACAGACCTACTCATACATAACGCATCCTTGAAATAAGGTATGTTCAATTTTAATGACACCTCACAAACAATTTCTTAAATTTGGAATATGAAAATTCTAAGTACAGAAGCCAACACACGCGACCTGGATACCTGAATAATGGCGATCTCAATGTCAAAGTGTCCAGCCGCGTATGCTAGCTACTGTACATAATTTGTTTTTGTACTACTTTGGTCACAGTAGTGTGGAGGACACGATGATGATGTATAAAATGCTAAAGATGTCGATATCGTTTTTCATCAGATGATGTGATGATGATGGGGTCCTATTTAATATAAAAAAACTGAAATAAATTTGCAAAATTAACTTTGATTGCTTCGTCTTTTGTATTAATTAATCTCTCGTTGCTATGCGAAAGGTTTCAGGCATGGTTTGGTAATATATTATTTCCTCGAAATGTTTAATTGAATGAAATTATAAAACCAAATTATTAATTTGGTTGCTACAGTGTATGCACGAATAAGCCAGAGGTAAATTAGTTACTTATATAATCACATATCACGTTGTCTCCTTTTGTATGAAAACGATCATCCTAAAAGTCGTATGAAAGTTACTCCAATGTCACGTGTTAGTTGTACTGACAGACAAATATTTGAATGTATGCAACTTGTATATTCCAGGAAATTTCCATATCTCTAGTAGCAACTTATATTCTATAGTAAAATTGTACTCTGATAAATCATACATGAAATCCTATTAAGTATATAAAAAACGATCTTCATTGTATTGTGAAATTGCACGTCAGAAATAAATTTTAAATCGGAGATTGGAGTTTGTGATGGTTATAGCAACCTGTACGGTAATTCTTTGAATATTTATTGTATTATGAAATAAATAGAGCAAAACTACTCTTTACGCATGTACAGTAGCCAGCACATGCGGCTAGACACGTTGACATTGAGAGCGCACGTAATCCGTAGCGGTAGGAGTAAATTTAGTGCAAATGTCCAACCGCATGTTCTGACTTCTGTACGTACTTCGTGTTAATAGTTTATTGTCAAATCGATCCTTAAAGCTGTAAATAAACAAATACCGAAGCGTATTTAAGTAATTTCATAAAACTTTAAGTAAAATGTAATTTATGTTCTATGCTTAGATCATCTATGATTCTATGAATAAAAAATCCTCAATATTATTCACTACAACAGCTTAATTTTTAATATGGATTGTTGTTAATAACCGTTGTTGTTTCACAATAAATACTTCTTGTTATTTTAGGTCAAGTTCCAATCTGTCTCAAGTGTTTTCGTATTGTGAAGAAAATCTTGAATTCTAGGTATTACAAACGTAAGCCTGGTGATTGGGGGCTCAGACATTTATTCAGTAATAAATTTTCCAAGAAATGAAGCTTAGGAGAGAACCTTTACAGTCAGAAATAAAACACTTGGGTATGATTATTATTTTGAAATTTTAATGAAAGTTGTTTACACAGAGAGCACCGAGATTCAGTTTTGTAGCGTTTTGGTTAAATATAATAAATAGTGCTATAATTTATATTATTTATTTAATAGTGACAATAAAATTATTTTACCAGAAATCAGTTTTAACAAACTTTTATAAGAAATAGTGTAAATGAACCTGATAAATAACTATTAAATAACCATCATCTTTTCGGCTAATACTTAGATGTCTAGGAAAACGCGAAGTGTCTTACCACAAAAAAGATAAACACACATTGAACGCGTGTCTAAAAAATATTGTTATTTCGATGTATGAGGTATTTCGTACGAGATTTAACTTTTTTTACTGTAAAACTCGATGACTTTGACCAGTCGTGTCGTAATATCTATTACTCGTGTTTTCTTAACGAGAAGCCTTAGCGGGTGCACATATTGAAACGCTTTATTTAGTGAACTATTTTTAACCCCCGACGAAAAAGAGGGGTTTTATAAGTTTGACGTGTCTGTCTGTCTGTGGCATCGTAGCTTCTAAACGGATGCGCCGATTTTGATCTAGTTTTTTTTTTGTTTGCAAGGTGTATCGAGAGTGTTCTTAGCTATGATCTAAGAAAATATTTTCAGCCATTTGATTTTTTTTTTGCCTTTTTTTTTCTAGTTGTTGAAAGGATCAAGTAACGGTTTTGTGTCGGTTGGGGGTTATTAATTTTTTTAATTTAGTGTTATATTGGTCTGCAGGTCACTCTTACCTAGCGGACGCCCGTAGCGATCTCCGCTGGTACAAAGTTTGGCCCAACGCCTCTGAAGGGGAACTTCTCCCCACACAAACACAGATAAGGACCACCAGGTGAGAAACTGAAATGCCTATGTAACACTCAAGAGGACTAAACTTTGCACCGTCCTTGTGTCCATTGAACAAGGAACAGAATCACGGTGCGCGTATTCAGCTCACCTTGTGCTTGACCGTACTATTAGACTGAATGGCTTACTATGACTCATATAAACATGACATAATAGATATGAAATTATTTACTGTTATTATAATTAACCGTCAGTTCAGCTAGACATGAATGACGCAGGTGCGATGTCTTGTCACAAGACACCGTTGCAATGCAAGCAGATGTCGGTTTTAGCTACCATGTGTATTCTGTTGTTATATTATTATGACTTTCATCAACTCTCGGTAGTTCAGAAAGCAGTACATGCGGCTAGACATTACGACCTTGAGAGTGGCCGTATTCCGTAGTGGCACAGAATAAATAATAATTAGTGGTAGGGTAGGGGTGAATTTCGTAGTGCAAAATTAAATGTGTGTCCAACCGCATGTGCTGGCTTCTGTACATTGAACTCAATGGAATGTAAATACAAAAAAAATGATGTCAATAATCTGACTCGGAAACGATTATGACTGAGAAGTGAGATTAGATTTATTGCCACTATCTTAAAATAATAAAACAACTTGAAACTCATTAAAATTCTGCACATGTAAAGTTTTCATCTCTTTTAATTTTTGTACTACCAAGATATATGTTATTTTGGTTGGCGTACCCGGAACGCATATTTAGGTTACGAATATAAATTTCAGGAATTGTATCTTGCTAGGAAAACTGTGCTTTTTGCTGCTACTGAGAATATAAACAATGTATCTATTATTTCCCTCCTTCCCTAGCCTCTCGGTAGGGACGCGTATATGAGCTGTTAATGATGATGATTTATTATTTTTCTTAGAAGCGACTTCAGCTTATTGCAAATCTCAATGAAATGTTACAGCAGGTGCTATTATGTTTTCAAAACATCCTACAAACTGACTAGTAGTTTATATAAATAGTTGTATAGTGGATTGGTTTGGCTCGGATGTTCACGTAACAAAACCAAACTCTAGTCGCGTGAGCTTATTTTGAATTTACTGGCTTGTAAACTAAATTTGACATCCTGGGTTATTTATTATCAGTTTTTGCACTTTATTAATTATATTTTGTATTATGTATGCTTCAGGGAAGACGTGGACGACATATTTGGCGCCTATTTGATTGTGGAGCAAATGTCTGCGCAGGATTACGGGACGTACGCATGCGTCGTGCACAGCAATGATATCGTCTCCAAGAATTACGTCACTATTCATCACAAGAGTGAGTCCTTTTATATGTTATCATTCTGCTGCAGAACGATGGGAGGCGTTGTTACAGAGATGAACACTGCCGCCGTTTCTTAGGGTGTGTACCTTTAGTTGCCGGAAAACCGAAAGAAAATGTTGGGTTGGTTGAAATTCTAAGTCGGAACCACAAATCTGTCGACACAACAATTTTAAAAGACGTTTTTGGTGCATTGAAGAAAATCTTGGCTTGATTTTATCAATATCGTGGCACTCCGAATTAATTTCATGAATTAACTGAGTACAAAAACACTTGTAATTTTCCGTTTTTTTTTTATTGGTTGTGTTCATATTATTGGACCGATGCTGTTAGTGCAAGATTGCTAGAACTAGTCTCATTATTTCACTGCTAGGATAATGTCTTCACAATGACCTGCCCTACGCTGCCCGCATGCAGCGACATTCCGTGTTCGTTTGTACACCGTGCCTTGTTTGTAGATTTCTCACATTTGCTAGTTGCGGGTTGGCTTGAAGAGATCTTTATATAAATAAATATACTACCACTTAAATGCACTGCTTACTTGTGTTTTTGTGTACAATAAAGAATCTACGACGGGACCACTTGGACGCATACGATAAAGATTGGACCGCAAATGCGCTTGATTGCGATGCATGGCATAATGGTGGAGAGGCCTAGCAGTTAGAAAAAAAAATGCTATAAAAAATCTATACTAATATACTCGTACATTATATAAAAAAATATTTCTTTGTTTGCATTGAATAGGCTCCGAATCTACTGAACCTAACTATTAATGCAACTTAGTACAAAATACAAATCTAGAATAGGCTTTCCTATTCCTAGTGAATTCCTTATTCCTACAGAAAAATCTGTAAATGCGGGCGGAAAGCTAATTTTAAAATGTTTAGTCCACATATGAATAGTGTTGGTTGCCCCCAGACGGCGGCGCGTCAATATCGCAGGGTCCGTGGGGCAGCTCCGGCGGGCTGCCGTGGCGCAGTCTCCTGCTGGGTGCGAGCGCGCTAGTGGCGCTGCTGCTGACGGCCGCCGCTGTGCACGCGCGCTGCACGCCCCGGCTGCTGCTAGCGGCCAGGCACGCCAGGGACCGCGCGCGCACGCCCGCGCATCGCGCTAGAGGTAGCATTCCCGTCTCGTGTACTTTACGACCTTGACGTACATTTTGTATGCCGTAATAGGGAAGTGTCCTGGAAATCGATTCTAATTAGTCCGTCAGTTAGATTATCGAAAAAAACTGAACACTCTTTTTTTTTCATTTTCATGAAGATATATCGCATCAAAATGTAAATGGCTTTATAAGTATTGTTGTTATAATAAAACGTTGTGTTGTGCAGTCCTAGAGAAGGAGTTCGACGTGGTGGTGAGCTGGACGCGCGTGGACGGCGAGCTGGTGCGCGGCGCGCTGCTGCCCACGCTGGCGCTCAAGTACAAGTACCGGGCGCTCTCCGTGCCGCTGCCCACCGCGCCCGACACCTGTGAGTGCTACCATACTACCAATACTACCATACTACCATACACATTATTGGTGGCGAGCTGGTGCGCGGCGCGCTGCTGCCCACGCTGGCGCTCAAGTACAAGTACCGGGCGCTCTCCGTGCCGCTGCCCACCGCGCCCGACACCTGTGAGTGCTACCATACTACCAATACTACCATACTACCATACACATTATTGGTGGCGAGCTGGTGCGCGGCGCGCTGCTGCCCACGCTGGCGCTCAAGTACAAGTACCGGGCGCTCTCCGTGCCGCTGCCCACCGCGCCCGACACCTGTGAGTGCTACCATACTACCAATACTACCATACTACCATACACATTATTGGTGGCGAGCTGGTGCGCGGCGCGCTGCTGCCCACGCTGGCGCTCAAGTACAAGTACCGGGCGCTCTCCGTGCCGCTGCCCACCGCGCCCGACACCTGTGAGTGCTACCATACTACCAATACTACCATACTACCATACACATTATTGGTGGCGAGCTGGTGCGCGGCGCGCTGCTGCCCACGCTGGCGCTCAAGTACAAGTACCGGGCGCTCTCCGTGCCGCTGCCCACCGCGCCCGACACCTGTGAGTGCTACCATACTACCAATACTACCATACTACCATACACATTATTGGTGGCGAGCTGGTGCGCGGCGCGCTGCTGCCCACGCTGGCGCTCAAGTACAAGTACCGGGCGCTCTCCGTGCCGCTGCCCACCGCGCCCGACACCTGTGAGTGCTACCATACTACCAATACTACCATACTACCATACACATGACGACTTTTCAAACTTGTAGTAAAGTAGTAGCAAACAAAAGCCATACTAAAAGACTTTATGGCTCAGGCTATTTGAACCGTGATAGTGACTTGACATGTGTGTATGTGTGCAGGGTACAGCGTGTTATCGGGCGAGGTGTCCCGCGCTCGTTCGCTGGTGGCGGTGGTGTCTCCCGCGCAGTACTCGGCGCCGCAGCTGCTCACCGCTTTGAGGCAACTGCGCGCGCTGCCACTGCCGCCCGTCGTCGTACTGCTGCAGGTAATACTTACACTATACTGTTTGTAACGTGGGCATATTTTAATGTCATCGTGGTAAACGTTAGAACAAGTAACACAAGACAACCACACCTACACACAACACAACGACACGACTACACCTACCAAAACCTAAAACACTCATATTAAGAATAAGAACTAGCTTTCCGCCGTGACTCCACCCGCGTGAACAGTTTTTCCCGTGGGAGTGAGGCATTTTCCCTCGGTAAAAGGTAGTCTATGTTACTTAGGGTGAATGTATCTTTCTAATGGGGAAAGAATTTTTGAAATCGGCACAGTAGTTTTCGAGTTTATTCATTACAAACATACACACACACACAAAAATCCAAATCTTTCCTCTTTATAATATTAGTATGATATGATATGATAGACGACTCTAAACTGTGACTCTAAATCTTCTTCGAAAAAGTACACTACTTTTATGTTATTCAATTACTCAAATATAGTATGTCTTTTCCAGGACCTACCAGATTTGAAGCGTTGCGCGAAGGACTCCGGTGAGAGCCTGGTGGCGGTGCTGCGGCGCACGCGGCTGGTGCCGTGGCGGCATGTGCACGAGCGGGACTTCTGGACGCAACTGCGCCTCGCGCTGCCGCTGCCGCCGCCCATAGCGCACCGACACATTGCCACGGTATACCACACGCTCTTATATATACACAGCCACGGTATACTACACACTCATATATCTACACATAGCCACAGTATACCACACAGTCATAAATCTACACATTGCCACGGTATACCACACACTCATATAACTACACATAGCCACGGTATACCACACACTCAAATATGTACACAGCCACGGTATACCACACACTCGTATATCTACACATAGCCACTGTATACCACACACTTGTATATGTTACACATTGCCACGGTATCCCACACACTCATATATCTACACATTGACACTGTATACCACTCATATCTACATATAGCCACGGTATACCACACATATATCTACACATAGCCACGGTATAACACACACTCATGTGAAAGTATCTTGCATACTCTGGCATGTGGAGGATGTTCACACACAGCCTCCGATCCCAAGACATAGATCGTAGGGCTACCACAAAGTGCACACTTCCTCACCTACTACGAATTTATTGATATTCAAAGACTGTTTAATTTAGTACACATATTTACATAATAATACACTAATACTCGCATAATAACACTGTATTAACACAAGTTACACAGCCGCTCACTATATACTATACACCAATATTCACATAAAATCACGTTCACTCACCACACACATGCTCTCACTCAAACTTACCTTGTTATGAAATGTTATGTATCAAATGCGTTATGTACCTATTTAAATAAAGTATTAAACTTATTGTTAGCTTGGGGAACACTGTAACCTGTAACACAGTTTAAACTAATACAGGCTGCAGGGCTTCCGATTATTTTGTATTCCTCTACTTTTGCTAAATAAAGTTCATATATCTACACATAGCCACGGTATACCACACACTCATATATTTACATAGCCAACACACCCATATTCACCTGCACCTGCCGCTACCGAAAATATTTTAGTTCAAGGCAACAATGGTGACTTTTACACACCAACGTATACATACATACGAATATACGCTCAGACAACAATTTATATAATCGACGTATATCGTAATTACAACAGAAAATAATTATTAACAGCAGCATAAGTAGTTTCTCCAATACAATACAGTAGATAGTTTAATCATCTCTTCTTTAGCCGTAATAACACCATCATTAAGCATCCACCATCACAATATATCATCACAATGCTGTAAGTACTAAACTTATACCCATTTGTTATTGAGGATGATTAGTTTATATCTGTTTTATTGATTGCAGGCTAAACCTACTGTCGAGGAGACCGAAGAAAGTAAAAACTCTCGTTCCGGCAGCATGACTGCGCTCGTCTGAACCAACCAGCGCTCTGCACAACGCCGTGGCACGTATACACTATACACCGCTTGATGACCACAGCACACGTTCCAAATGAGCTAGTCTTGTCATTTTTATTTCGTTAGTAAGGACCTAGTAATCGTAATGTTAATGTTTAAAGTATAGCCAAAATTTCTTAACTTAATTAATGCCTAGCATATTAGCTAGAAAGATAAAACAAGACTAGCGTTAATTTTAGATTAATTTTAGTGCTATGTGGTCATCAATATGCTCCACTTAAACTGACTCGAATATGCTCGATCCAAAGTAATTTAGATGTGCACGCTTGCTTGCGTGTCTTTATACATTTTCAATCTCTGTTACTCATACAAACAGGAGATGATCCCTGTCAGTTTAGGTAGACGTAACGGGAACAAAACGTGTAGCAGTTTAGTTGGCGTAGCTCGTATGAACGCAGCGTGTGAAGTGATAGTGTGAAACACAAGACACTGGGGGGTCGGCCCTTGTATAAGACTGTGTGTAGCTATTAGACGTGCATCTAGGTATGAATATTGTAACACATTACCTTGTTTTTGTGCTTGCATTTGAAGAGAAGTGGTTGCGAAGCACAAACGCGATATGTGACATAGTAATACGCTTCCTGCCGTTTTGATGAAATATACGGACAAACAAGCACAAAATTGTTGGACTGTAGTAATTTTAACCTACGCTCATCAATAAGGTATCATTTTATTTAAAGAAAATCGTTTAGATTATAAGGTTATCACCTTTGCAGCTTTTTTTGATTTCCTCTTCAACCTTATTGATGTGCATAGTTTAATTATATTTAAGTAAAAAATCTATATGGTTTTCTAAGATCTCAGCATCTTTCATTTTCGATAAGCTCATCAAAATTACACTCTAACTCTTTGTGCCAAAAGGGTATTTTTTCATGACACTATTCTTAATTCGATTTCTTGTAGCTATTATTTTCCTATTTATTTTATTTATCTTCGTGTTTATTTCATTGGCTAGTGTCGCGGTGGTCTTGCTGAACAAGATCTTAGATTATTGTATTATTAATTGACACGTGTTAGCCAATTACTTATTATTAGTCGATAGCTTTCTAATATTTCGTGTTGTTATTGAATGTGGAGTTGAATTACAACGGGTATGGAGAGGGTCTGTGATAAGCGGTGAGAGATCAATGGATCAGTGTAGGGGCTATCTTTAAGTTGGCACTGTGTAAAATTCACGGTAGAAATAAGACTGACATTGCAAAAATAAGCACTTAAGTATTATAAGTCTCAAAAATAACTGCTGTGAGTTCTACACAATGACTATCGTTTATTTTTTTACCTAATAGTCTAAGTGTTTCAAAGGTGTAAATATATTAGAAAATATAGGAAAAGAACAAAGTATTTTTCTCTAGACGCAAGCTCGTATAAAATATATTTAGTGTTTAACTAATACATTCCATAGAAATTGTTCTTGTTTGTTTTAATCATTATGTCAATGTCTCAAAATGTCTTTCTTACGCTAATGATTGTGAATACTTATCTAAAATAAACGAATTAAATGCGATTTTTGTTTATGTTATGGTTGCATAGTAATTTTCTTTTGAAGAGAAAAATAAACGAGGTATTAATGTTCACATGTATATTTTGTTGTAATAAACAACAAACCACAGATTCTTGTTTTATTATCTAATTTGAATAACAGGCACTTCATAAATTACACATTCATTATACATCAGTTATTAATTAATCATATCACACAAAAATTAAAAATCACTGAATAAAAATGTTCACAATAATAATATTATCAAAATTCGATCCAACTATTTAACTTGAGGATTTTAAATTCAATAAGTACGTGAAATAGGTTTATTATTTTAAAAATGGGTCTAAATTGCTTTAACAGTTCCTTGAACGAAAACATTTGTATAATAAAATTGCTTAAAATTAAGTACACGGTAAAGTTAGCACCTAGAATTGACTAAGCTCGAAGTAGTTCAAGTACATAGTTTTAAGTAAATAATAATTTTACAGGATTAATTAATTTTCATTTCATATTCGAGACAAATAGGCAGATTCGTATAAAATAAGTATGTTATTTTTAACTAATTCAATTTGGTACCTCGTATAACCTTAAAAAATCTCACTTGAATGTTTGCAACATTCCATAGGATTGAATACAAGATTCTCTTAAAATATAATTGGTTTTGTATAAATATGGGAACCACTAATAAAGTACATATATTTTTACAACACCTAAGGAAAACGCGGTTTTATTCGTGCTTGTGTAGGGTAAAATGTACTTATAGAAGACTGCTTGAAGATGTTTTGTATAGAAACAAAGTGTTGCCCTGTGTCACAAAATAATGAATTCTTTTTTTTGCTATTAATGTATTTCGGGTAATTTTCAGGCTAATCCTTTGTCTAGTCTAGAAAGGCAGCTTTGATCACGCGTAATATCATAGAATATAGTTCGTTTCAGCATTTTTCGCAGGTGTTGTAAAAAATTTTTCTTTGATAAAGGGCATTTCATTCACTCTTGTGGTTACAGCCCTCGCATGCCGCGCTCAAGCCATAAATGCACATCCATTTCTTTCTACCCTAAATGAAAAATTACAATTATGTATGAGTCTTGCGTTCGCACAAATTGGTACCGTTTACTGTATTTGAACTTAGCTTTTGTTACCTAAAGCTCTGCTATACCCCTTTGGAGTAAGAGCATGTCTAATGTTTCTATATTATCGAACTTAATTTGAACTTTAGGGACGTATATAATACGTATAACAAATAACCATAATATTATTGTCCTTATCTATTGTGATGATTGTGATGCTCCCTGCGCATTCTTCCTTTCATATGCCTGAAACATAAATCACTTATTAGAAACAAACTTTTTGCCCGGCGGCATTGTTACTTACAATACTTGACACAAAAAAAAACTATCATCTCGACGATTTACTTTTAATTCTAATTGAAACCCACTTTTTTATATGAGATAAGACGGCATACATTAATGTATTGGTTTATATACGCAGCTGCTGTCTCAACGCGTGCAAATGAGCATTAATCCCTCCTTCTTCTTCTTCTTTTCGTGTCGATGGCAAGTCAGATTAACTCCCTAATAATCCCTGTCTTGCGGTACTTATTGCCACACCCTCTGTTTAGACAGTGTCCTGTGTTTGTGTGTGTGTGTGTGTGGTGTTGTTGCTCGACCTGTTGCGCGACGCGAGCGAGTGTCTCGGCCATGTGCCGGCCTGTCTGGTCCGCCATGCCGCGCAGCACGCCCTCTGGTTAGACAGTGTCCTGTGTGTGTGTGTGTTACCTGTTGCGCGACGCGAGCGAGTGTCTCGGCCATGTGCCGGCCTGTCTGGTCCGCCATGCCGCGCAGCACGCCCTCTGGTTAGACAGTGTCCTGTGTGTGTGTGTGTTACCTGTTGCGCGACGCGAGCGAGTGTCTCGGCCATGTGCCGGCCTGTCTGGTCCGCCATGCCGCGCAGCACGCCCTCTGGTTAGACAGTGTCCTGTGTGTGTGTGTGTTACCTGTTGCGCGACGCGAGCGAGTGTCTCGGCCATGTGCCGGCCTGTCTGGTCCGCCATGCCGCGCAGCACGCCCTCTGGTTAGACAGTGTCCTGTGTGTGTGTGTGTTACCTGTTGCGCGACGCGAGCGAGTGTCTCGGCCATGTGCCGGCCTGTCTGGTCCGCCATGCCGCGCAGCACGCCCTCTGGTTAGACAGTGTCCTGTGTGTGTGTGTGTTACCTGTTGCGCGACGCGAGCGAGTGTCTCGGCCATGTGCCGGCCTGTCTGGTCCGCCATGCCGCGCAGCACGCCCTCTGGTTTCTGCAGCAGTATGTGCGGGTGGTCGAACTCCACCATCTGACCCGCGTCCATTACCAGTACCTGCACAAACGTCATTCATCAAATATGTCACGTTCTCTATGAAAAGGGACCTTGTCGGTTTCAGTTTCTGTAATATTTAAATAGGTACATTGGTAAAGATATAGGTGTATGTTGCTTACGGAGATATCAACAAAGCAATATCGGCAGTAACATCCCCTCACTCTGAATCTAACCAAACAAATTGGTTTCTATTTTATTATTATTTTTTTATTTATTTATATAACAATTTCTATTCGTGATAATGGGGCTGAAAAGTAGTTAGTCATCAATGGTCATCATTCAATCTCGATAGATATCAATATTTTATTAAGAATAAATGTTAATAACCAACTCAAGTTGGCCGAAGCAAAAACAAGCTTCCGGTGGGGATTCTCGGATGGGTCTGCATTGAACCTGCGATTGAGTACCGAATGACCGCACAGACCACGGCCCACTTAACATATCGTGTCCTGCATGCCCTGATAGTTGATCGGCGCTGCAGCTGATAGATGTGCGAACAGGGTGCCAAAATAATGGGCCAACAAAATATATTGGATCACAAGAAAAAAAAGAATAAGAATTATTTAAAAAAAGTACCTTATCTGAATCCATAACAGTATGTAGACGATGAGCTATCGTGAGCACTGTGCACTCCGCGAATTTGTTCCGTATCGTCGTCTGAATCAAAGCATCAGTCCTAAAAAGACAAAATTGAGTACATCGATAAATAACACTAAATTAAAAATTTTAATAACCCCCGACACTATCCGTTACTTGATCCTTTCAACAACTAAAAAAAGAACTGATAATCTTCAAATCTTGCCTGCGCATGAGTGTGCCTGCGAGCGTGTGTGTATGTACGTACGTATGTGTGTGTTGTGTGTCGAGAGTGCGTGTGTGTGTTGAGAGTGCGTGTGTGTGTTGAGAGTGCATGTGTGTGTTGAGAGTGCGTGTGTGTGTGTTAAGAGTGCGTGTGTGTGTTAAAAGTGCGTGTGTGTGTTGACATTGCGTGTGTGTGTTGAGATTGCGTGTGTGTGTTGAGATTGCGTGTGTGTTG
Organism: Teleiodes luculella; assembly: GCA_948473455.1. Taxonomy (NCBI): domain Eukaryota; kingdom Metazoa; phylum Arthropoda; class Insecta; order Lepidoptera; family Gelechiidae; genus Teleiodes; species Teleiodes luculella. Next base: position 8,940,516 of record OX419585.1, read on the forward strand.
AGAGTGCGTGTGTGTGTTGAGAGTGCGTGTGTGTGTTGAGAGTGCGTGTGTGTGTTGAGATTGCGTGTGTGTGTTGAGAGTGCGTGTGTGTGTTGAGATTGCGTGTGTGTGTTGAGATTGCGTGTGTGTGTTGAGAGTGCGTGTGTGTTTTGAGATTGCGTGTGTGTGTTGAGAGTGCGTGTGTGTGTGTGTTGAGAGTGCGTGTGTGTGTTGAAAGTGCGTATGTGTGTGTTGAGAGTGCGTGTGTGTGTTGGGATCGCGTGTGTGTTGGGATCGCGTGTGTGTGTTGAGAGTGCGTGTGTGTGTTGAGAGTGCGTGTATGTGTGTTGAGAGTGCGTGTGTGTGTTGAAAGTGCGTATGTGTGTGTGTTGAGAGTGCGTGTGTGTGTTGAAAGTGCGTATGTGTGTGTGTTGAGAGTGCGTGTGTGTGTTGGGATCGCGTTTGTGTGTTGAAAGTGCGTGTGTGTGTTGAGAGTGCGTGTATGTGTGTTGAGATTGTGTGTGTGTGTTGAGAGTGCGTGCGTGTGTGTTAAGAGTGCGTGTGTGTGTTGAGAGTGTGTGTGTGTGTGCGTGTGCTCACTGCGGGTCGACGTTGGCGGTGGCCTCGTCCAGCACGAGCAGGCGATTGCGGCGCACGATGGCGCGCGCGAGGCACACCAGCTGCCGCTGCCCCACTGAGAAGTTGCTGCCTCCCTCCGACATGCGCGAGCTCAAACCTGCCGGCAACTCGGACATCGCTTCTTTCAACTCCACCTGGGTAAACGAATGGTATAAAATAAGAGATGAAGGGGAGGATTTAGATGCTTTAAGCAACAGCTATCCAGAATATGCTCAAGAAAGAGGGAAAGTATTGGAGATGAAAGAGACTTTTACCCAGCATTAGATACTGCGCCAATTATTCTTCTAAATCACGTAAAGTTGGAACGTTCTACGGCATCACCGTTCTAACCTTGGCTAACCTGTGTTTTTCATTTTTGTCTATCGCTGATGAAGAAAAACGCCGCGTCACATCACTTAAGAAAAGGACATTGTTTTGTTAGACTTAGGTAAATGCACATCGTGAGTTGAAAAAGATCACGATTAGTTTTAGCTTCTTAAAGCGTCATCACTTGACCATCTGTGTCAAAACAAATGCAATCCTCCCGTGTATTCATTCACATTAGGCAGACGCCATGGATGCTTTACCCAGCTGTCATCTCTTTTACACGCATGCAAGATATCAATCTTTTGTTAGTCCTGTTTTGCAAAATTTATTCAAAATTTAGCAAGAATCGTGTTAAACCTTTACAAGGCAGTGACCACTATATTGCCACCTTAATTTTAACCTTATACCCAACACAAAGTCGAAAACGAATGCATTTTATAAAGTTGTTATGCATTATAAAGGGTTAATTTGACCGTGACAAGACAATACAAAAATATCCAATATAATTTAGATAATATTTTAAGTACATATTAGTGTAGTTTACCTCCTCAAGCGCGCGCCAAAGCACCTGGTCAGGATACTCGTCGAAGGGGTCGAGGTTATGTCGCATGGTGCCTGAGAACAGCACTGGTTCCTGCGGGATGATGGAGATCTGGCTCCGCAGCTCGTGTAGCCCGAGGGTTGACGTCTCGCGACCGTCGATTATGATCTCGCCTTCGATCGTCGCTAACCTGAAGTGAAATTCGAGAGGTTGAGGAAACAGTCCAGTAATATGAGAAAAGAAGTGTAAATTACGTTAAATCGAAAAGAGAGGACATATTTTTCACCGAATTTATTTTTACAAATTTTGGGAACATTCTCTCCTTGAAACTAAACAACTTTATTAAGGCGAAATGTAAACGGGAAAGATGATTTTTCATAAATTCATGATTGAAGACGTGAACCAAGTTTGGATAAATTTAGATTTTAAGTGTTAAATGTACATACTAACATAAAAAGGTATATTGATTCATTATTGTAGACGTGAATCAAGTTTGGATAAATTTAGATTATGTGTTAAATGTACATACTCCACAAAAAAGTATACATATTGAAAACTGGCTCGTAGAATCCTCTCGATATTTATGCGAATTTTAATTGAACAACTTTCCCATAGCCTGAAATCGCAAAAAAAAATCCACCAGTGACCGGCCACTTTGTATGAAAAGTAAATATTTAATTTTGAGATTTCAAATGTTTCTTAGGGAAAGTTGTTAATTTGCCCTCTGCAGGTTAAAGTAACGCGCGAGAAGTTCGAGAAGGTCTCAAACGTGACATAATGACAGAACTACTACGGCTCTTATGTCATTATGTCGTGTTCGACACCTCGAGCTCCTCGCACGTTACGCAGTGATCTTACTGCTACAACAATAAATGTCAATCTCACCTGAAGAGCGCGTTGATAAGCGAGGACTTCCCAGCTCCAGTCCTGCCCACGATCCCGACCTTCTCCTTGGCTTCTATCGTGAGCGTGAGGTCTTTTAACACGGCGGGTTCTCCCGGCGCGTAGTATAGGAACACGTGGCGGAATTGTAAATGGCCTTTTTCTGGCCACGACGGCGGCGGCTTCTTCGCTGGCTCCGACTGAAGGGGCGGCTCCGAGTCGATTTCGGAGTACTCTTGTATCCTAGTAATAAATGTTTATGTTAGAAATAATGCTAATATTAAACAGTCGAAACGTGGATCGTAACCTAGTAACGTATTTATTGTTTTGTGTTATAAATAATTCAATGCGCGATTCCCTGCTTCGAATTAAACAAATCCAACCTAAACTTAAACTGATAGATAGTCCGTCTTTATATTATGGATGTTCTACGAAATGACAAAAAATGAAAAGGAATGCAGCGTTCACCTGTGTAATAATTATAATTAACAACAAACTGCGCTTGATTCGTCAAACTTATTTGAAACAAGCATACTGCATATGTTTTGGCCGCGCCCCCGCCGGCGGGTACGGGCGTTGTTACCTGAAGGGTATTCGCTACCAGAAGGGCATTGTTAGGTGTAATCTTTTCTTTGGCTGCTTTAACTGCATCACTAATTCCGTCGTCAGGTTCGGAACGGATATGTTTGACGGCGGCGGCGAAACCGCGAAGTAGGGTGTGGGAAAATAGGGATTGGGATGGAAAGAGCCTTCATCAAAGTAGCGTTTGGATGCTTCTTTCATGAAGCCATTAACGGAAGGGGATAAACTAGTAATAGGTATAGTGAGTACTCTGACCTCTCGACGCTGGTCATCTGGTTCTCGAGCTCAGTGGACTGGCGCATGCCCCACTGGAACATGCCGGTGAGCCCCATCGCCTGCGTGATGGCCAGACCCACGTTACCGCCGTACTCCTCGTCTAATAACGCACACAACTACAGTTTAGTAATACAGTATTCCTGATTAAGTATCGTTTTGGAATAGATGTGACATGTGTAAAGATCTGAAGAGAATGAAGTGTAGAGCGTCCATTCGAAAGTTTGCAGGTTCGAACCTCGGCACGTACCAATGTTTTAGATTTTCGAATTCATATGTACGTTTATTCGACGCTCTTACGGTGAAGGAAAACATCGTAAGGAAACCTGCACACACCTGAAAAGTAATTCGAGGGTTCTGTGTGGCCAGCGCGGTCGACTAAAGCCTATTCACCCTGGTTTCAGGGTAGGCTCGAGATACTCGGTGGGGAAATATATGAGCTGTTAATGATGATGTGTGTGTGTGTGTGTGTGTGTGTGCTTTGTGTACAAAATGAGTATGAACTCAAACGAAAACCAGGTGAATCAAAAACTTGCAAGATTTGGTTACATAGTAACAGATAAAGATAATAAGTTACTAATTATTCAAAAGTAAGTAAAGGAAGCGAGACAGGAATTTCTAAATTTAGTTACGGTCCATCATTCTCTTAACTTTTTTCAATATCTTAGGCGATGTCTTCTGACTTCATACGCTTTCTCTTGCTTGATGATTGATTGGAGTACTCACCGCGGCCGAGCACGAGGAAGCTCATGGTGACGACGGCGATGTAAACTACACACACCAGGTCCAGCCAGAAGCCGAACGCGCGGGAACTCGCGATAAACAGGTACCTAGGAAACGATAACCCGCGAATTAACACACATTTTCACGGGTTTTCTCCACGATTTAGTTTTAAATTGAGCTTGCCGATATTTCGACCGGGTTACACCGATCATGGTCACGGCAGAACTGTACTATTATTGCAATTAACAACCGCGAAAATCTAAGAATGTACAACCTGCGTTTTGATGAAAAGTCCTTGTTCGAATCAGGAATGATGAGATCCGCAGGCGAACCAGAGTCACCGACATAGCCCGAAGGACTGTTAAACTTAAGTGGCAATGGGTTGGGCACATTGCGCGTAGAACCGACGGCCGTTGGGGCAGAAAGGTTCTTGAATTGCGGCCGCGCGCCGGAAGACGTAGTGTGGGCAGGCCCCCCACGAGGTGGACCGACGATCTGGTGAGGGTCGCGGGAAGCCGCTGGATGCGGGCAGCGCAGGACCGATCATTGTGGAGATCCTTGGGGGAGGCCTTTCTCCAGTAGTGGACGTCTTTCGGCTGAGATGAACGATGAATGATGTGTGCGAGACAGCGCGTGCAAACAACAGTGGCACGTTTGTATGAAGATAACTTTGTGGTTTAACTGTGGGTGTAGCCTGTACCAGGCCCGTCGCACTCCGCGCCAGAGCTCTAGAACGTACAGTCGCGCCCTAAGGGTGGAGGCTAATCCCTATCTGAATGAAAATGCAGTAATAGGGAATACAATGTCTAGTTTATTGATAGAAATCTTATCGAAATATTACATAAGCTTTGGAAATTATAATAATGGCGTCAGGCTCGTAGCACGGGCTACGGCCATCCCCTCTCATCAACGAAATTCAAACTGATATTACTTTACATCTTTATAAAGCCTCAAACGCAAAAAGAGGCTGCCAGCATGAAACGGCGCGCATGAAGGACACATGCACACCACAGTACCTACGCCGCCGGGCGTCCGCGATTTCGGGGCCATTTAGTAGGAAAAACGCACGCGCTTGTGAAGACGCTAATACGTAATACGTAATACGTCTGTGGTAATACGGACTATCGCGGCGCGGTCTTAAGGTGCATTTTGTAGGCTATTATAGCCAGGGTCACGTTCAACGCGTTCAATGTAATTTGAACGTTAGTGGCGTGGTAGCTAGAATTAAATAAGTTTGCTATCAGAGAGTGCGCCTTCTGTACCTAGTACTGTAACGAGGTGCATTGCATGCTACCTCGTTGCCCCGTTTCTACTTCATTTCTCATCTTATTTACCATTTCTTTCTCTAAATTTGAATATTTAATTTTGGAATTCATTCAAAAATCACCCGTCAAATCATCCATTTTTATTTTCACTTCTTCCTTCTGCCTCGACCTAAAAACAAGGCCTTTACCATGTTAAATATTTAATCCAATAAACTCTGTAATTCTATTTATTAATTTGTGAATAAAACTGTGTACTCTCTGTGCTAGTGGAAATTTTGCTTCATTTAATAATCATCGACGAGTTTACTACTTCTTCAAGAGTTTACGCCGCAGGCTCGCCCAGGAGCAAGGCGGGCCGCGGGCGTGACAGTACTATTAATTATTCTGTGTCTGCACTCACCACGCGGAGCTGTGTAGATCCTGGTGGTTGTCGAACTCCCGGATGAGCGCCTCCTGCGCGCCGAACGCGCGGATGGTGGTGATGCCCTGCAGGGTCGCGTTCAGGTGAGAGAACACCGGGCTGCGAGCTGCACAACACACCGTGTTCATTACAATCGTATTTTAAGAATATTATGACGTTTTTATTTACCGTTCCATGTTGGCTTAGAGTGCAAAGCAAACAAACCAAATAAACTATTCTTTCATCATACTAATATTATAAAGAGGAAAGATTTGTATTTTTGTGTGTGTGTGTGTATGTTTGTAATGAATAAACTCAAAAACTACTGAACCGATTTCCAAAATTCTTTCACCATTAGAAAGCTACATTCACCCTGAGTAACATAGGCTACCTTTTACCGCGGGAAAATGTCTCATTCCCACTGGAAAAACTGTTAACGCGGGCGGAGCCGCGGCGGAAAGCTAGTTTAAAGTAAAGACACAGGTCGGACCCATACAGCAAACGCGTTTTGACAACCTACTGCTTTTTGAATAACAACTGAATATCAATTACAAGTCAAACACTGAAACGCTATATAAAACACCCCTGAATACCTCCGTCAGAGCACAGAATACCAAATAGTAGTCCCTACAGAAGATGCACTAGGCGACATAATTCAAATAAATAGCAAGCCTACCTCCGTTACAATAAAGTGCAATTTAGATCGCACGGCGCTAGCCGAAAAGACGATGTTGCTGCATCTCTTTCTCTCGCGTATCGCGCCACTCTACAAACACCTTTAGGGCTGTCGTCTTTGAGAAAATAAAACATCCGATTTAATAACCTATAAGGTAGGTACCTACCTTTTGCTCGAACAAAACAAATTCAAATAAACCAATGCTACTACTATTTAATGTTTGCATACGCTATATTTACTCGTCGGTAGATACTGTAGTTTGTGAAAATACGACATAATGTAGTACAATCAAGAGCACACTAAGCTCAACAATTTCAACTAGTTCAACCACAGAATACTAAATAGTAGTACTAGTTATTATTTGTTTTGTTATCTCATCTTGACAAACCCCTCTTAGGGAATTCATAAATAACAGTAATTAAAAAAATAGTTTATTGCTAGTACCGCCAATAGCAGGCCTAGCTGAACACGCGCATCGCGTCTCTTTTCGTTAGGTAATTACGGACATTAGAACAACAACTATGCAAAGTCCGGAATAGTCAGCTTAGCGTGCTCTTGACTGTACAATAAGAATAATAGCCATCGAAACCAGTAATAAATAAGTTCCTACTTATAAACAAATAATAATAACTGAATTCTTTCATCCTTATTAATACCATTCGCTCAATGTATTAATAATAATTCCTCTCTTTACGGTCAAGTAAACACGCGGCCCGCGATTCTCTCCCTTATTCAACAGACATAAGAGCGACGTAAAGTCTAAAGTTCAGCTTAGCTTGCTCTTTAATGAACCTACATTAAAATACTTACCTACTTATATTATGTACGTATTTACTTTCAATGTTCACCTACTAGGCGGTATTGCAGACTATTTAATGAAAAATATAACAATGGCTAATACAAATTACCTTTCATTGATTTTCGGAATTAAAAAAAAAAAGACACGTCCGATCCAGTCTTTTTTCTTCTATTTTTGCACCCATAATATACACAGCAGCATCTGTCGCTTCGTCCAAAAACAGATTTTTTTGAAGTCATAATTTGAGCGATCGATCCGAGCGCGGCGGCGGCGCGGCGGCGTAATAAAGACACGTCACGCGCGCGCGGCGAGTGTTCGCGGACTGATATAGCCCTGCCTTTTGCCGGCCCGGCCGGCATTTCGGCCGGTCATACCTATTCTTCAGAGTGAATCCCCCCTGGTCAGAGTCCCGCGGCGCCTGTGGGGTGCGGGGCGTGGGGGGCTCGGGCGGGCGGGGAACTCATTTTAGCGCGAGGGTGAGTGTCCTTTCTGTACGGATTAGTACTATTATTTTCTTCTGTGGTAAAGATGCGACGAGTAAGAATCATTTGGCAAGCAAATGCATTTTGACATCCTTTTTCTTTTTGAATAACAACTGAACATCAAGTACAACTCAAACACTGACACGCCATGTAAAACACCCCAGTTAGAGTCCTGCAGCGCCTGCGGGGTGCGGTGCGTGCGAACTCATTACAGCGCGGGGGGGTGAGTGTCCTTTCTGTACGGGTTTTCTTCTGTGGCTCCCCCGCAAGTCCGGTGAAGCTTGATTGCTCGTACTTTTTCGACAAAAGCATAGGTATCTACTATCTATCATCTTATCGTATCTATAATCTTCTGTGGCATTACTGTCTTTTATTGAAGACGTGTAAAAGCTAATACATGCCGCTGTTGCATAGCACAGGAGATAAGCGGGTGAGGTTCACTAAGAAGGGCCTGGGCCTGCGAGATGACTCACTCACACCCTCGAGCCGCTTGATGCTGCGCGACGAGGACAGGTAGAAGATGCGCAGCACGTAGAACACCAGCCCGATGGCCAGCGTCGGCACCAGCAGCCAGTAGTTCACCACAGCTACCACCACCACGATACCCACCAGGGATAGGCCGATCTGCGGATGCCAATAAAGCGATCAATCACAAAAGGCATGTTGTCGGTTACAGACCAGCGACAATGGCGTCTTTCCAGCGCCGGCTGTCGCGCATACAATCATAGGTAGGAAAGTGAGTGAAAACAAAAGAAACTTCATCATCATCATCATCATCATTTCAGCCAGTAGACGTCCACTGCTGGACAAAGGCCTCCCCTAAAGATCTCCACAACGATCGGTCCCGCGCTCAAAATAAACTTGTGTTGGTAAAAAAATGTTGTTTAAAAAAAAAGCAGCGCTGATCGAAGGCATGCATTTAACTACCAAAAGTCGAAAGGTTTTTATTTGAAGTAAGATTTTACAAATCACTTTTCGACGTCAAATATAAATTAAGTTACTAAGTTTTGCTCAAACCAAACCTGCCTTTCATCTCACACTAAAGAAAAACAAACTCTTAAATTATTTAAGATGGCGATGCGATATTAATTTGAACAGTACAGAACAGGCAGGTTCGCATACAATCAAAAGCGCGATTTAGCATCACATAGGCTGCGTCCCCATCTATACGTCGCGGCGCCGTGCCGCCACCGTGTAACGTCACGGCGCCACGACACAGCGCCGTACCGTGATACGGTGCCGCGGACGGTGTGCCTTAGCGGGCGCCAATTCTAGTGACAACACGAGAATAATCCTTTCGCGATCCATATCCATGCACAAGTACGTTCGTTACTAGAATTGGCGCCCGCTGACGTACACCGTCCTCGGCATCATGTCACGGTACGGCGACGTCCCTTGCCCCGCGCTGTAGAGATGGGGACGTGCTGTAAACCCACCTGTAACACATCCAACAGCGCTGAGGGCAACACCTCATCGACGGCGCCCATATCCTTGGAGAACCGGTTGAGGATCCTGCCGGAGGGGTTGACGTGGAAGAAGCGCATCGGCGCGCGCGTGATCGCCGCGAACATGTTATTGTGCAGCCGCGTCGACGCGCGCATCGCCAGCGAGAAGAACATAAACGAACGCAGCAGCGATATTATCACCAGCGCTATCACCATGCCTGTATACATCAATATAAGGATATGTTACTATGGCAGTGTGGAATATGCGCGCGCGTTATAGCCGCGAACATGTTGTTGTGCAGCTTTAGATTTAGTGTGGTAATCTAGAACATGTTTATAGACCAAATAGAAAAAAAAGCCTTGATATATTGCGGAATTTCAATAAAGCTAAAATTATTAAGGCGATTGTGTCATAAACATTAAAAAGTGTGGAGCCCCCCGAGCCTACCGAGCAGGATTCTGGTCGGGTCTGGTCAATATAAAAATACCATGCCTGTATGGACAAAACTAAATTTTTACGGCAGCTATTTGAGTACAATATATTTTTATTTTGGTCTATTTTTTGTGTATGAATCAAACTGATATTTCCGTTTGTTTTGAATCTATCAAATATAGACAACTTAGTAAAAGTACTATTAGACTACTATTAAACTTACGCTAAATAGCATTAATGCCACGAACCCGTATAGATATAGATGCATATCAGCCGGTTGAGGCCGACGGACGGGAAGTCTGCGTTCTCCATGCGCGCCTCGTACTTATCGCTCATCTCCAAATAACTGCTGTTCTTGCCAGTTTCCTCGTTTAATGTCCGCAATGGATATTGTTCTTCTAAATTCACCCTGTGGACATGAAATTGAAAACAGCAATAATATGGGAGATAAAAGGGCGACAGTTTCAAACACAAATGTCAAATGCATTTGGTATTTTTTTTATTGTCATCATCAATATCTCAGCCGAAAGACGTCCACTGCTGGACAAAGGCCTCCCCCAAGGATCTCCACAATGATCGGCCCTGCGCTGCCCGCATCCAGCGGCTTCCCGCGACCCTCACCAAATCGTCGGTCCAGCTCGTGAGGACCCTGCCCACACTACGTCTTCCGGCGCTCGGCCGCCATTCAAGAACCTTTCTGTCGTTGTCAAAACATAACAAGCATGTCATAGGATAATGTAAATTGCACTTAAAATCCTACTGAATAAGACATTGTTCGTTTGTGATTGCTTCAAGTGACGTAAAAGTGATGTAAAGGAATGTACTATTTATTAGTGGTACTTAGAGAATAGTTTTAGTAAATATAGCTTAGCGACCGACGCCCGATCGTCACGGTCGCCTCGCCAATAATCAGTTTTACCCCTCGACTTAAAAAAATTAATAACCCCCGACACAAAACCGTTACTTGATTCTTTTAACAACAAAAAAGAGGTGATAGATAATCTCCAAATGGCTGAAGACAACTTCTTGGATCATAGCTAAGAAAACTCTTCGATTGTGACCCCTTGCAAACAAAAAAAAAACTAGATCAAAATCGGCGCATCCGTTTAGGAGCTACGATGCCACGGACAGACAGACACACACGTCAAACTTATAATACCCCTCTTTTTCGTCGGGGGTTTACGGCCTCATAGCCTAGTTGGTACTACGTCTGCCTACGAAACACAAGGCCGCGGGTTCGAATCCCGCCCAGGGCAAACATTCGTGTGATGAGCACTTGTGTTTGCCTTGTGTCTGGATGTTGTATATTTATATGTGTATATATATCAGCTATCTGACACCCATAGTACAGGCTCTGCCTAGTTTGGGGTCTGATGGCCGTGTGTAAGATGTCCCACATATTATTATTATTACGTCATAGACTTAAATCCTACAGAATAAGACATTTTTATTTGTTTTCATAGTCCGTTTGTGATTGCTTATACTGGCGTAAGTACAAAATGTAAACGAATATACAATTTATTAGTGGTATTTAGAAAAATAGTTTAGTAAATAGTTTAGAAAAGAATAGTTTTTAGGAAATATAGCTTAGCGACCGACGCCCGATTGTCACATTCGCCACGCCAATAATCAGTTTCACCCCTCGCCTATAGGTGTATAACATCAAAAATATAACATACCAGAAGCTAGTCCACCAATCGGAGCCCGACCCCAGCAGCTGCGCCAGTACGGCCACCAGCACCATGAGCGAGACGATGACGGGGTGTCCCGCGGCGCGCAGGTACGCCCCGTACACCGCCCCCGACACCGCGCCCGCCGAGCGCATCTCCGCCTCCTCGCGCGTGCCCGGCGGCGGCGCCGTCGCTGTCAGGTTGTCTACTGAACTCACCTGCTCAATAGACATAAAGTTATTACAAATCATTGAACTACAAAGAGATAAAAAACCTCGCCATATAGCAAAATTTGGGCAGGGTTTTTATTTCTTTGTTCAGGCTTTACTAATAAAGCCCCACCAACAACAGATACGTACACAATAGAGAAATGTTGATGTGCAAAGAAAAACATCCGATATTACTCGTGTGCAACATAGTCTAGAGCTATTTTGTACAATTTAAGGTTTATTATTGCAATTAAAGTTATTTTTTATTGATTATGCGAAGGGGACATTTTGCGAAAGGGACATTTTGGGAAAAGGACGTTATGCTATAGGGACATTTGGGAAAAGGACATTATTTGAAAGGAACATTTTGCTACCTAGGTAGCGGACATTTTGCGAAAGGGAAATTTTGCGAAGAAACTGATTTAATTTGACTAGCCCTCAGAATAACGATATACTTACTTCTAAGACTAGCCAGTCCATTCTGAGAGCCATTGAACATCCCTATTATGCCTTTAAAGCCTGACCAAAGAAATAAAAAGCCTCGCCATATTGCGGAATTTCCATGGAACTAATTTTATAAGGGAAATTGTTGCCATAGTCGTAAAAATATACACGTGGCGCCCCCAGAGCAGGCTTCTTATCTTTCTTCTTCTTTAGTCAGACTTTAAATAACTGTTAATGTCTGTCTATCATTGTATTTGTACGTAATTTCTCAAAGTTAAAAATGCTGTAATTAGGTTTTCAGATTTCATATTGAAATTAAACCGCGGATTTTTTTTGTAACATCTTTCATTACCATGTGGATTGCAATAAATATCTTATGTTATCTATTAAGTGGCCTATAGGTGCTAAGTGGCGCCCTCACATGAAAAAAAATAATAACTCGAAAGATAATCTAAATTTCAAAAATCTAAAACGGCGACTATCTAGACGGTGTTCTGTGGGATATATTGAAGCTATTAACTTTATTTATTATATCTCGCTAGTAGTTATTGATGGAACAATTGCTAAAAGTGGGCGTTTTCCGCAATTTTTAATGGTACGTACGGAGTGTATGCTCATCTGCCGCTTGCGGAAGCTGCCGTGCAGCGAGAGCGCGTCGTCGTCGGGCTGCTGCGGCGCGGGCTCGGGCTTCTCGTCCTCGGGCTCGTCGCGCGCCAGCAGCGTCGCGAAGTCCAGCCCCGACGCGCTCAGCGTCTCGAAGTCGCCCGCCGCTGCGATCGCGCCGTTCTTCAGTATTATTATCTATGGAAAAACACATGTTTCTGTTCAGTCCACTTCAGTAGGCCTACTATGTAAGAAGCGATAGGCTCTAATGTCACTATGTCGCGTTTGACAGCTTCTCGAGCCTGTCGCTACTTACATAGTAGGCCTACAGAAGAAAGTTACTAGTTTTGACGTAATACCTATGTGGCGCGCTGCCACAAGATGTACCAAGATTGTTTGAATTCCCAGTATTGTTGTGAGTCGTTCTGGTGAGCGGCCATTATATCCATTGTATATATTTTTAAAGCTAACTTTATTTTTGAGTGAAATAGGTTTTTTTGATAGATTTAATACTACTCTCTATTTCAAAAAATGAATTATTGTTTCGCCTAAAAGTTAGAAAGTGTTTAACTCTTGAAAATGAATTATAATTTTAACGTTAGTTTAATGTATATGTCTAGATAAAAAATATACGATTTAGAATTTATAAAGGATAATGGGTAATTTTGTATGGGCCCCGTACCCAAAAAAAGAAAACTACTGTAGCATTATGAGATATGTCGGGTTTTGTAGCCCTAATGGAGTAGTTTGATTAACCCAAGACAGAATGTCTGAATTCAATTGGAGAAAAAAGATATGTTCGCTAGAAAAACTGAATTTTCATTGTTATTTATTTATTTTTCCATGAATTCTTAATGCGCATTGATTTAAATCAGGGTGTGTTTTAGAAATAAGGATTGTAGTTGAGATCAATGATATTAAAGTACTCCATACGGGCAATAAAGACCGATATATTTCATAATGCTACAATTAACTTTGTGTCTGGGTACGCTCTTACCCATTCTCCTTTGTACTTTATAAAGTCCATTCAAAGAATGACTAAGCCCCGTTACCTACCCGTTGTGTGCTGTGAATAAATGTATTGTTATTGTTACCTGGTCAACATCCCTGAGGAACTGCAGCTGGTGCGTGACGAGTATCCTGGTGGAGTTCCTGAGGTAGCCGACCACGCAGGACTCGAACAGGTGCCGACCGACGTGCGCGTCCACCGCCGACAGCGGGTCGTCCAGCAGGTAGATGTCCGCCCGCTTGTACACGGCGCGCGCGAGAGAGATGCGAGCCCGCTGACCTGACCAAAGGACATATACATTACTATAGGTATAATAGGGATGTTCAATGGCTCTCAGAATGGACTGGCTAGTGTTAGAAGCAAGGGTATCGTTATTCTGAGTGAGCGCTAGTCAAATCAAATCCGTTTCTTCGCAAAATTCCCTTTCGCAAAATGTCCCCTTCGCATAATCTAAGAATAGAATAAAATAGAATCTACTTCAAAAATTTGTAAATTATACCTATGTTCACAAATAAAGGATATTTGATTTTGGTTTGATTTGATTCAAATAAAAAAATTGGCTTTATATGGAAAATCAAAATATATACAAACTTGTCAAAAAATAATCTTGAACTGCAATAATAAATCTTAAATTATGATTGTACAACTTTACTTGTATACCATTTTCTTTCATTTGCAATTTAAAAAATAAAATCGCATCTTTCTTGCACTAATTTCATAGATTAGTAGATTGTATCATAAGGGAGCAAAATAATATTTTTACGGCGAGGGCGCTTTTTTGAATCCAGAGCGAAGTGAGGGATTCTAGAGTAGAATCCCTCACTTCGCTCTGGATTCAAAAAAGCGCCCTCGCCGTAAAAATATTATTTTGCTCCCTTATGATACAATCTACTATTTTATCGGATACGTCGAATACGTACGATTACGAAACAAACAAACTTATAACTGACAAAAGCGACAGCTAGTGGTGAAAAGTAGGAAAAGGCTATACCTCGCGCACGGATGACGGAAGGGAGAGGTTGTGGCAATATGAATCAGGCATGTGCCACCCAATTAGGCATGACGTCACAAAGTGGTTGGGGCTTAGTTCCCATTTCGTACTTCACCTTCGATTGATGCACACGTCTGCTTGCGCATTGAATTACGTGAATTTCTTTTGATTTAGTGTTCATAAAATGAAATTTTGTGTGCCGCTTTGTTCCAACCATTCAGATCGCTCCGACGAAACTGCTGAAAAGTTTTCTTTTTACGTGTAAGTAATTTATATTCACGAATTTAACTGAATTCTTCACTAAGTGTCACCTAGCGGTGGGGAGCGATACTTTCACGAAACAAGCCAAGTGTGTTTTTTGGTTGTAATTCGGCTTCTTGCCAATAGGTGGAATTTCAAAAAATAGGCGGAGCCACGTTTTCTGCGTCCCCCACTTCCATCACTTCCAGCCCGCGCATCGCCACAACGAAAATGTATGAGAATATCCCTATTGGCATCTCCTCTCTTTTCCGTCCTCCGTGACCTCGCGTCACGTAAAAAGAACGCTGGCAGTCGATTTGTATTCCCCCACCACTTTCTCCTGCGTTCTTTTTTTACATGATGCGAACTATACTATCGTTATGCCATCTCCCCTTCCCTCTCTACTCCGTGGTCACGACTGAGAAGAAGATAGTAAAGTGTGTCACCTCCGCTGAGGCTGACGCCTCTCTCGCCGACGATGGTCTTGTCTCCGTGCGGGAACAGCTGGAAGTCGCGATCCAACGCGCAGCGCCGCACCACCGCGTTGTAGCGCGGCCGGTCCATCGCCTGCCCGAACAGAATGTTCTGGCGAACACTTCCTGGTGACACAATACAAACAATTGAATATCCCTTATTATACCACAGTTGATCATCATTATAAGCCATTGTCGTCTTTTATGACGTATAGATAGCGTCATAGCGTTTCAAAGTGATGTTGCATTGTTGTAGATCAAATTTTCTTTCTTTTTTACTTAGATTGGACATCTTCAAAATTACACAAAAAGAAAATCTCAAATAAAATATTTATTAATCTTTAAGTTTCACAACAATTTTACCAGAATTATTCAATACAATTATCCATACTATTTGAACGTTGATAGTTCTTTGTATTCTTCTTTTCGAGTCGACAGCAAACTTATACGGTCTTGGCCCAGAAACCAGTTAGATACACGAATAGCGTCGTCAGTAGCCTTCAACAGTGATCAAGGGCAGCTAAAGAGATGGTCTATTTTCTGGGAACCATACCACACCTACTACCCCTATGAATCCCCATCGGTACAAGTTATAGAAAACATCGTGAGGAAACCTGCACACACCTGCGAAGAAATTCAAATGTTGTGAAGTTGACCAGCACGCACTGGGCCAGCGTGGTCGACTAAGGCCTATTCACCCTGGTATCAGGGTAGGCTCGAGACCCTCGGTGGGGACATATATGAGCTGTTAATGATGATGATGAAACCAAGGTGGCGTTAGTGTAACCACAAAATAGTAGTCCCTACAGAAGCTGCACTAGGTGACAATTCATATAAATTGCAACCCTAGCTCCGTTATAATAAAGTGCAATTCAGATCGCACGGCGCTAGGCGAAAAGAAGTAGTTGCTGCTTTTCTTTTAGGGAATGGGGAATTAGGTCCGCACGCGGCCCGAGACCGCTCGTCCGGGCGGTAGAGTTAGGCCCAGCGCACACCAGGAGAGGCGCGGCGAAGATACTGAGAACGTATCAATGAAAACTAAACCTTAAATATTTTGACATACGGTTGAAAACGGCATGCCAAAATCGAGTAGCGCGCGGCGCGTCGAAGCTGCCACGAGAGCCGGCGCGAGACCGCGCGCGGCGCCGTATGTCAAAATATTTAAGGTTTAGTTTTCATTGATACGTTCTCAGTATCTTCGCCGCGCCTCTCCTGGTGTGCGCTGGGCCTTATAGCGCGCAAGTAACATGAAGTGACGGAGGCCTGGTACAGTGGTCGCGTACCTGCGAATAGCCAAGGCTCCTGGCTGGCGTAGGAGACGGTGCCGCCCACGTGCACGCTGCCGGCCTGCAGCGGCAGCTCCCGCAGCAACACGTGCAGCAGGGACGACTTGCCCGCGCCCACCGGCCCGATCACTGCTATCAACCTGTGTCACAGACAGTAGTTTATTTTGTATTACTACTAGCGCCATCTCCCGGTACTTGTATGAACTAACGTACTAGAACACTATAGATCAGGCTAATTTGCATCGCCTCGGGTATTGCTTTCATACTATAGATACAAGTTCGAACTCGGAATGCGAGATGTCGCTGGTACATATAGGATTGTACGTACATGGATATAGTTATACATAAAAAAAATAGTGACAGATTCGATAAAACCTTCCAACGGTGTCTAATTATTATTCCCGAAAATCCAGAGCCATCGTATATCCAGGATACAACCAGAAATATGGACGATTTATAAGCACTTCAAAAACATTAAAACGACGGAATATCAGACTGAACTGAGACAAATAACATAACATATCTAACCTAACCTAACCGGCTGCCGCAGTAGTGGCTGTCGCAGTTCATCAGAACTGATCAAAACGACGCAATCAATAGAACAATAATTTATCTTTTAAAGTGGTCACTTACAATTCTAATAGAACATTTTATTTGCACTGTATTTTGTAGATTTCTTATCTGGCAATTTGTAGGCAATGACAGCGCGGCTGCCCAAAGTCAAAACCTAGTAAGGGACATTTTTTTTTAAAAACGGGTCTTTGCATTTTTCGACTTACTAGACGTTCCCCCATAGTCTGCTTTAGTAAAATCTCTAAAAATTACGTTAAATTCCAAAATACTAAATTGAGAAAACCTAGTAAGTACAGGTTCGTTTCAAAATTCTACCTAAACAACAAATTTAAAACCTAGCAAGGTGCATTGACAAAATGAAAACATAGCAAGTGCCTGTCTCTTACTATGTTTTTATTTTGTAATTGTGCCTTGCTAGGTTTTTGAAGTTGTCAAATTGGGCAAAATGTCCCCGCTCTATTTTAGTAAGTCCAAGAATGTCAGTGCGTGTCAAGCGGCGCTCACGCATGCAGCACATTTTAATACTGAAGTGTATTTTAATCGATTAAAAATGTCTAACCCTAAGTTTTACAGGTCAAAGTTAACATTAAGTACACTAAAGGATCAAGATAACATTAAATTTAAAAATCCCCGCCACAATACCGTTACTTGATCTTTTTAACCACTAGAAAAAAGCTGATAATCTTCAAATGGCTGAAGATGTTTTCTTGAATCATAGCTAAGAATACTCTCGATTTTGACGCCTTGCAAACAAAAAAAATCTGCATTACATTTAACATAACCTAGATATAAAAATGCATTTGCCGTCGTCTTCGAACCGTTTTGTCTATTACTAATAAAATATTAAGCTCAGATTTGTTATTTTTTTGCACTATAGCTTTCCTATATGGAAGATAGATGTGTAAAAAATATAGGTATTTTGTTTATTCTATTATGTAAGGTGGTATAGCTTTACTTTTTACCCAAACCAGTACAAATGACGTGGTTATTGCTTATGATAGTTGTGATGTTTTGACTACGATCTGTGAATAGATAGAATACCAATATGATTAAATACTATGCTTATTTAATTTGCACTACAAACTTTACTAACTGAAATTAGGAATAAAAGTCACCGACATAGGGTAAAGAATTTCTAAACTTAAGTGGCAGTAGGCGGGGTACCTTGCTCGTAGAACCAATGGCCATTGGGGTAAAAAGGTTCGCGATAGCGTGTGCAGGCCGTGGACCGACGATTCGATAAGAGTCGTGAGCAGCGCATGCAGGACGGATCTATGGTGGAGATCATTTTCAGGACGCTTTTGTCCAGCAGTGGACGTCTTTCGGAACAAAAATTATGATGATTTTTAAAGGTAATTTAAGGGCAAGGTTGCCTGATACAAATTGATACCTTTAGCAATAAGGCCGCCTATACATACACCCTATTTGCAACATACTATCGCGTAAAAGACCCGTGAAAACCTCAAATAAAGCATATTTTACTCTATTCTATTCAATTTTTTTTAACTTAAATTTATAACGATAACGGTTAATTGATCTCAATGAAGAATTGGATTTATTTTTAATAAATATTTAATTTTATTTTAATTTCTATTTTATTTTATTGACCCTTACTAGGTTCTAAGTTTTTTTTCTTAATTATTCAAGTAAAAAAAAAACAAAATCAAAACACAGTAAGATACTTTACTAGGTTTTGAACTTGTAAAAATGCCCTATTTTGACATAAAAAGTCAAACAAAATTGATGTAACTGTTGCCTTTCTGTAACTATTGATGATAGGTAAGTATAGAGTAATTCATTTTAAAGACAAAGATATAACGCAACTTTTAAGCTAACTTCTGCTTTCCTAGCTCAGATAGATTTTGTTTGGCACGCCTTGAAAGTTATGAACACGTTTTTTGGCTCTCCTGTAAAATTTGTCCCAGACCCCTTACTAGGTTTTAATTTTGGGCAGCCGAGCGCGCCTAAGGCGTACCTAGCGTGGCATTAAGAGACCCCACACTAGAGAGTGTTGAGTGTACTGACTTGCCGGGCTGCACGGTGAGCGAGAGGTCAGTGAGCGTGTTCTCGGGGTGCGCGGGCACCCACTTGGCGGTGGCGTGCTTGAGCCGCACGGAGCGAGGGTCCTCCGCCCCCGCGCCGGGGGCCGCGTCCGCCACGTCCTCCTCGCCGGACTCCAGCGGCGCCAGCACCGACCGCCCTGGGAAACAAACACTACAGTCACATCCTAGGCCAAAATACAATAATAATAAAGTTTATTTATTTATAACTAGGGCTGCGTCCCCATCTCTACAGAGCGGTGCCGCCACCGTGTAACGTCATTGCGGCGGCGCCACAGCAAACACGGCACGGAGACAGTCCCAAGATACAGGTTGTAAACTAAATGTATTTGACAACAACAACACAACACAAATACTGTTTAAGGACCGAACTCCGACAAGACTCTACTCCGACAAGACACTACTCCGACAAGTTCGGTAGATTAGGTTAGGTTAGGTTTTATGTTTTGTCGGAGTAGTGTCTTGTCGGAGTAGAGTCTTGTTGGAGTTCGGTTTTGGATTCCACAAATACACCGTGAAATTTAATTGGTTGTTTAACCGCAACATTCAGGCCATTCAGGCTACAGGGCGTGCCAAATAATTATACATACAAACATACATACACTCAAAAAACATAACCCTCCTTCGGCAGTCGGGTAAAAGGCACACGCATCTTACCATTTCCCGCGAGTTCATCTTGGTTGGTCTGGCCAGTGGTAGTGGCTATCTTGGAGTCTTCCTTTGGCAAATCACTGTCGGCTAAAGGCTCTTTCTCTTGTTTCTCTTCTACTGGCTTTTCTTTGGGCTTGGTGGAAGTCTGGATCTCAGCGAGCCCTGGCACTGGCTTGCTCGTGTCTTCGTACAACATGAAGTTCTGAAGGCGTTTGATTGATATTGTTGCTTCGGCTACTTGCGCGATACCTGTAGTTTTTAGAAACTAGGCTGATTATTTGCCTACATATAAAATTAAAAGCCCGAACAGAGAAATAAAAAATCTCGCCATATTGCGGAATTTCATGGAACTAATTTTATAAGGGAAATTGTTACCATAGTCGTAAAAATATAGACGTGGCGCCCCCAGAGTAGGATTTTATTTCTTTGGTCAGGCTTTATGTCTCAGATCATAGTCTTCTTCTCATTTTGGAGTTAAATTTTTTTCACAGTAAGAAAGGCAGCTACTTTGTATAACAGCTTCCGTGGTCGACTAGTCAAAAGCTCGTTTGGCGTTACGGAGTTCTGCGTTCGAGTCCCGGTGGGGACTAGTCGAACAAATATAACTTTGTAGGACTTTCCTCAGTTTGATTAGGACATTCACTGCTGATTCCGTGCTTCGGAAGGCACGTAAAGCCGTTGGTCCCGGCTACTATCTACAGGTGTAGTCGTTATTGGAGCCATGTCGGAAGCCTAAGGCGATTGTATAATTCTGACACCAGGGTTTATGAGGTAGGTTAACCTCGAAACCCACAACATAAGCAAGCAAGCACTTCATGTTTTTAGCTAGTGCCTTGCGATCTAAATTGCACTTTATCGTAACGGAGCTAGAGTTGCTATTTATTTGAATGATGTCGCTAAATGAGGGTTATGTAGGGAGGACTACACAGTATTCTGTGACGCGCTTACCTTGCGGGAAGAACACAGTCATGGTTTGCCGGAGGATGTTGTAGAAGCTGGTGACGACGAACACTTGCTTGGCGCTGATCACGTTATTGACCAGCACGTAAGCGAGGATGGAACAGAACAGGCAGATGCGCGTCGTGAACATTATGAAGGAAGTTAGCACGCCGCGGATGTAGGACGTCGCGCGGATTTGCTTTATCTCGTGTCTGGAGGTATACAAAGAATAAAAAGACTACTATTTAAAATTGAAGCGAACAACAGACCGTATCTGTTAAAAAGTAATCAAATAAATAAATAAAAAACATTTATTTCAGGCCTGTTATGTATAAAAAAAATGCAGTATATAGATTTTTTCTATAAATTCATCAAACTAATAAATTCTCAAAAATACAAAACTAAAAATTATTTAGTTTAGGTATTGCTTTTTCAACAGATGTCGTCTGTTAGCGTATAATATCTACTATATCTTTTTCGAAGCGAACGGTAGAACGGTTTGGTAGTACGCCTGTACGGCCCTGATAGCCATATAGATGCGGGTTCAAGTCCCTGCCCAAGCTCAATGATTTTCATTTTTCGCTTCGATTAAAAAGATATAGTAAAAATTATTTATTTTTATATATACCTAAATTTGCACTTTCATAGTGAATTCTTTACCAGCTACATGAAAGCTTAAATCATACATTTTATGGTAATACGCCGGTATTACTAATCAATCACTGACATTATTTCAGACTTCAGTGTGCTGATGACTTCACAATATAATATTAGAACTAGAATGTGTAGCGGCATAAGGAAAATTATGTCCTTCTTTGTTTTTTGTAAAATATAAACTTGCAAGGAGTTAATTAGAGAACATCTATAAAGACAGAATTATATGAATCACGGGGAAATATTAAACGGCCTATAAAATAAAAGTTGGCCGCAGAGTTGCTTATAAGGAACCACGACAACAATTTAATTAAATTGCTTCCAACCTCGATGTAATTTTTGAAATATTATTGAAAATCACGTCCTATACAGTATTCAACAATAGTTTATCAAAATAAGCAAGCATTTTCAGCAAAACTTTAGCAGTGCTATTCAAACCGTGTTTAAGTTTTTTTTTGTAATGCTAAGCACTGTAATAGTTTATAACGGGCCCAAGTAAACAGATGCTTTTTGTACCTTACGTACGACCTAGAACTGACCCGAACATTAACCTCTCAGTACTTTATTAGTCATGCTATAAAATTGTGAAAACATGTGGATTGTGGAATCCAAACAACTGTTTAAAGTAGGCGAACATATTATCGATACTAATATTATAAAGAGGAACGACTTGATTGTTTGTTTGCAATAGGTTTCGGAACTACTAGACCGATTTTAATGCAACTTGGTATAAATATATAATAGATATTGGTGAGTAATATAGGCTACCTTTAACCGCGGGAAAATTACTCATTATCAAGGGAAAAACTGTTAACACGCGGATGGATTAACGCAGACGGAGCCGCGTGTCGGAAGCTAGCTACCTATGTACGTTGCGTTTTGATTATGAAATAGTGACTATGACAATTATAGTTCATTGCTTATTGCAACTGATTACGTTTGCTGCTGTAGTATTGTCGATTATAATTTTTGAAGCCTTCGCGGTTATTACCACGGGAAATATCCCGTTTTAAATCATACTAGTAATCAATACCATTTCTAAAGAAACATTCATTTTAAGCCCACGAAATCAAAAGTAAGGTGCATAAAGAATTAATGGATTGGACCTACGATCGAACGGAGAGTTTTTTTGAAAACAATATTTTAAATTCAATTTCTTTTGTTTTTTTTTATTATCATTATTTTATTTTTCTCCTTTTATCTTTTGTTTTTACTATATAATCTAACCTGAAATTGCATAATATGTATAATTTGCTTGTGCTTGAGATCGGTATTTCGAGATTAAGTTAACCCTCTTTGATTTATAAAATGCCCACAAGACAGGCTTAGCCTAGTGTGGGGTTTTATGCTCTTAAATTTGATAACATATGCCAACTCTTTCTTCCTTATGTTTGTTTGTAGAACTCCTGTACTCTTATTAAAAGCGACTTGTTAAGATTTCCAACATTATGTTTTATATCTAATTTAAGGGTCATTTACAAACAATCAAATTCTTTTGTTATAGTTTTTGTAATAGAGAGAAATAAATAAATTATTATTATTATTATTATTATTATTAATTATTGAGATTTTTTGTATCTAATAGAATAGGTACTCATAAAACGTATTTATTCCAACCGTGTTTAAGTTTTTTTTTGTATTACTGAGCACTATACAGTGATGGTTTACAACGGGCGGTTTTTAATATTTTACTTTTTCATATTTCTTAAGTTTAATTTAAAAATATATATCAAAGTTATATTTCTATTAATATAGCTGTACGGGATTCCCACGTGTTTGCAACGATAGCTTCTGCATACAGAACAAACACAACCAAACTAAAACTAATTGGATGGAACATCGTAACGAGGCCAGACAAACAACTATGTTGACTTGTTGTAAGCTATTATTTCATATTAAACGTCACCCAGTCCCCTTATGAATGAAAATTCCGAAATGAACATCAAAGTCCTAGTTTTTGCAATTAAGATCCCTTTTATTACAAAAAACGAATAAATTATTATGATTTATAAATACTTTTGGAATAAACAATTAAGTTTTAATTAAGTTTTCTCAAATCTTAGCTCATTTAAAAAGATTTTGAGTTCAGTGAGACTTGTTTTTAATTTTTTTAGTTGTCTTATAAAATTTCATTTCGCGTTGGGTTTTCTAAAGTATCCCGCCTGTGACAATGTAACATCTGAGCCACGAATCCACAGACGCGGGAAAAATAGGGCTGCGGGATGATTTTCGAGTTTATATGCAGCCTGTCCCATAGAAAGCGGGCGTGGTCTGTATTCATCATTAACATCTCACATATGTCCCCACCGAGGGGCTTGAGCCTACCCTGAAATAAGGGTCAATAGGCCTTTGTCGACTGGCCCAGTGCGGGTTGGTCAACTTCACACACAACCCTTGAATTACTTCGCGAGTGTGTGCAGGCACCGTAAAAGCGTTGAATAAACGTACATATGAATTCGAAAATCGAAAACACATTGGTACGTGCCGAGGTTCGAACGCGCGAACTTCCGAATGGAAGTCAACGGCCCTAGCCACTTGGCCACCACTCTCTTGGTCCGTGTTACAGGTTGCATAATTATATACTCGGCTTCCCGCAGTCCGCGCTTTATCGAGTCTGGTGGCACAGAAGAAAATAATAGTACTAACCCGTACAGAAAGGACACTCACCCCCCCGCGCCAAAATGAGTTTCCGCCCGATATAGCGCCCCACGCCCCGCACCCCGCAGGCACCGCGGGACTCCGCCGTTGGTGTTCGGGGGTTTTTTACATAGCGCCTAGCGCCATTGACTTGTAGTTGATATTCAGTTGTTACTCAAAAAGAAGTAGATTGTCAAAATGCGTTTTCTGTATGGAGTGACCGCCCAGTGCCGGTGGAGCGCTCCTTTAACTTACTTCCTGGCTTTGGCGACGAGGTCAGCGAAGGGTTTCTCCCAGGTGTACATCTTGATGACCTGGATGCCTGACAGGATCTCGTTCATCAGCCGAACCCTCTCGTCAGTCCGCAGGGCGGTCTTCAGTCGGAGTACAGATGTCCGCTTGCCGAGGTAAGCTGTGTAAAAAAAAAAACAAATTAATCTAAAAACATAAACAATAATAAAGATTAAAAAACAACACAACAAAGAAAACAAAACTTTACAAGACACGACAAAAAAGACAACACGAAAAAGATACGTCGTCTTGTTGATTGTTAACACGAATAAAATTCTAAATCCATGTTGATGATGACAATCCATACTAATTATTATGAAAGGTCAAAGAAACACCTTTGTTCTCCTTCTACACTAAAGTTAAGCAACGAGGGCTAGAGAGTGATATAGGCAATAGGCGTTATGGAAGATTAGACCGGAACTCTGCTGCGCTAATACCTATAATAAAATTCATCTAGTCAGCTCTATTGCGTATCTTGTGGTCGTATTTTTTTAAAACAAAATTCTGCTTTGCATATAATAGCAATAAATATTTGACCCGGTTCATGAAAAAGTTCGCGTACAAAGACCAAAAGTGTTTTATATGTTAGTGGTACCTATTCAATTCAATTTAAAAAAATAAATAAATGTTACTCATTATCTTTGTCATAAAACGACGCTTGCGAAATTTCTCATTTGAATAAATTACTTCTTCAATCATTCGTCTCGCTACTGCTGTCCTTGGTTTCTATGGAAACCTTCGCTTGTATCTGTTTTAGTATCTACCTATATTTAGCCAATCGATTCGATATGAAATTATCCGATCACGCTAACTTCTTGCTTGCCGAACACGGAGTTTGCGTGAAGAGGTAGTTTAAGAACAAATAATTCATTGCATTGAAAAGTCCCAGTTTTATTACTAATAAATTGCTAAGCGGGTAATATTTTATATAAAACATTATGTACTTGCTTTTCGGGGTCACTAATCTGTACCGAAATCCAATATTATTGTTATTATTATAAATCTGTCTGTCTCTGAGTCATTTACGTACGGCTAAGGCGGCAGAACGAAATGCGTTAAAAATTTGAAGAATTAAAAAATATCACGGGAATGAAGAAAAAGTACATTTCCAGCGGGAAAAAACACACAACAAAAACTACTACTACTACTACTACCTGATTTTCGCAAAAAAACATCACGAGCGGAGCCGCCAGGCGGAAAGCTGTATTAAAATAAACACATTTTACAAGTACGTTTGACTACTGCATTTTATTATGATTGCTATCTCGTTAGTTCAATAAACGATTACGTAATGTTTATTTATTAAACACTTTTCTAGGTTAAGTACCTCTTTATCTTATCGTATAATTCATTGATTGTTGCTTAATTAAATATTCGCGAAGTCTATGTTTGGTTTTACAAAACAAACGTGTTCAGATTTAATTAAAAGATAAAAATTGTCTGTTTTCTTCTTTATCATACATAAACTAGCTTTCCGCCTCGTGGCTTCACTCGCGTTAACAGATTTTCCTGTGGGGATGAGTTATTTACGAAAAAAAAGTTGTCAATGTTGTTTCCCAAGGTCTATTCTATCTTTGTACTAAGTTTCAGTTGTTTCGGAGACTTTTTAATGCAAACAAAACAAACAAATTAATTAATGTTAAGGTACAAAATTACATATAGTATAGATTAAATTATTATTTAAAAAGTTAGTTTTAGTTACATAAACACAACGAGTCACCGGCCGATTACCTCAATAAAGCATTTTGATAAATAAAAGTCACCTAAAGTACATAACAGTTGATTATTTTATTAATATTATTAGGTAAGTCATTGGGTCAATAACATGAAATTGCTACTAACTATAATTATCAGCTGGGTTGATTGCATGTTTTTGCAATGGCTATTTTAGAATTTAATTACTACTATTTAATTTTACACTTCGAATAGAAACGAATTAGGTAACTAAGGGTCCAAAGGTTTGAATTTATTTAGCTTTGCACGATCATTTCAGCCAAAAGAAGTTAAATGCTGAATAAAGGCAGAGGAAGCTTTAGATATAGGACTCTAGGTAAACCTTGCCAATCATCATCATCATCATCTCAGCCGAAAAACGTCCACTGCTGGACAAAGGCCTCCCCCAAGGATCTCCAAAATGATCGGCCCTGCGCTGCCCGCATCCAGCGGCTTCCCGCGACCCTCACCAGATCATCGGTCCACCTCGTGGGGGGTGCCCACACTACGTCTTCTGGCGCGCGGTCGCCATTCAAAAACCTTTCTGCCCCAACGGCCGTCGGTTCTACGCGCAATGTGCTCAGCCCATTGCCACTTAAGTTTAGCGATTCCTCCTCGGGCTATGTCGGTGACTTTGGTTCGCCTGCGGATCTCCTCATTTCTGATTCGATCACGCACAACAACTATAATGATTTCGGCAAGCAGAAAATTAAACTGCTTTGACGTACGACTACCGTTCGAGTATTCTAGTAATTTTAAATTAGCTCCGCCTGACATGGTATGCCTAATTATGGCTCCTATAATATTAACTCGGCTAACTGAAATCAAATCAAACCGACCAATGTCGAAATACGCATTGCAAAATCTCTGTTAGCAAAGTGTCTTGTATC
Source organism: Teleiodes luculella (assembly GCA_948473455.1). Classification (NCBI taxonomy): domain Eukaryota; kingdom Metazoa; phylum Arthropoda; class Insecta; order Lepidoptera; family Gelechiidae; genus Teleiodes; species Teleiodes luculella. The sequence continues at coordinate 8,967,274 of OX419585.1, forward strand.
GCAAAATCAATACACCGGACTTGTAGGAGAATGGTGTATGTTTATTTTTTTGTTACTCAGAATCAAACCCATTGCTTATAATAATTGCATCTAATGTAAATTTTTAACGTTCCTACCATTATGATCATATGAGCTCAGAAGTAGACTAAGTTCTAAAGTAGCGAATCCAGAATCCGAATATTATAATTATATGCAGCCTGCAATACGGCCGCAATCCGCATATTACATGCAACCTGCAATACATACCGCGCCCGTTGTCTATGGGACCGACTAAATATAAGCTCGTATTCCGTTGTACGCTAAAAAGGGGTAACTCTTGCGGTTTAACACTGCGTGGGGCGGTGGTAGTTCTTTTGTGGAGCAAACAAATTTAAATTTATTCCGCAGTGTCTCACCTTGTAGCGGTATAAAGGCCAGCATAAACCCGACGCCGACGACAGCTGCCCAGGATATCTCCATCCACATGAAGTAAGTGATGATAATGGTCGCCAGCGGCCCGATCCACAAGTAGTGAAGGAAGATGATGGCCACGTCGAAACGGTTAACGTCGTTCGACAGCAGATTCACCACCTGCCCGACTGTCGTCTCGCCGAGAGCTGTCTTCGATAGTCGTAACGACTGGAAACGAGATAGAAGCTTGAATATTTATTGCGTTTTGTTATACCGAATAGTTTTTGGAGATAAACGCGTACGGATGGTTTGTAAAGCATGTCAGATGAATGTATGGCATCTGCTTTACTGGAAACTACAAATAAAATCTGTAATATGTTCGAAGTTTAATATCAACTTCAGCGCATTTGGGACTAGCTTTATATTAAACTGAAAAATTTTTTTATTGAATGTTTAGTGTTTACATCATAATACAATATTCTAATAATAATGTATTCGTATTAATACAACTATTACAAAATAATTGAATGAACAATTTTATTTTAGGTTGCTTACTTTTCCAAAAAGCAAAAGTTCAGAGAACAGATTTAATCAGTCGTCAGGATTCATGTAACGTGACACTCGTTTCAACCGACTAAACGCCAAGGTCTAGTCTTCCATTTTACATGTCTCGAGGTCAACGAAAATAAGTAGCGGATTCTTTATTTCAGTTTCTGCACGTCGTGTTATATAACAAAAGATTTATAAAAATCAAAGCTATGAACTCAATAATTATAAACTGATTATACGAGTATTTTGTTAACATTGATTTATTATTTTCTCGTTAACAGCTCATATGTCCACACCGAGGTGCTCGAGTCTACCCTGAAATCAGGGTGAATAGGCCTTAGTCGACCACCTTTGAATTTCTTCGCAGGTGTGTGCAGGCTTCCTCACTATGTTTTCCTTCACCGTAAGAGCGTCGAATAAACGTACATATAAATTTGATTTGGCCTTTGTCCAGCAGTGGACGTCTTTCGGCTATATTTTATTTACCTTTCTATAAATAAGCGAGCAGCAAGCGACACGGAACTTCATGCCCATATGAAGGATGGCCATCATATAAGGGTGGACGACGAAAACGTTGAGCGCTGAGCAAAGCACCACGCCTCCCGCGTACATGTACGCCTCATTCTGGTTCACAGTCTTTTGTTTAGGAGTGTAGTATTCCACCAGCTTCCCCAGGAACACTGGCTGAGCTACCCTGAAGAAATTATTACAATTGAGCCGTTCGCATTTAAGAATGTAAACTGACGCCATGTTAGATCAGGACTTGAAGGGATTTGAAAAACTTTTTGATTGTGTTTTATCTCTTAGAATGACAGTCGTGTTTCCCCTATATTACAATACATTACAAATATTATTTATCGACATCATTACATAATCATTAACATCAAAGGCTTGAGGTAGTCCACTGCAATCCTCTCCTAAAAGGGGTTTTCACTTAGCCCAATTTTCGAAACAGTCCAGCTGCTGTCAACTGCTTACGCAGACCATCACTTCATATATTTTTTAGGATATTTGTATTATATTCACTAAAATTTAAAAAAAACCTGCAAAGTTAAGTTACATACACTAGATTCAACATGACATAGTTAAGTACTACACATGCATAGAATAATAAAGAGAATAAATACTACTATGGAGGTCATAATAAAAAAACACGTATGGTTTTTACTCATGTCAACTACATCTATATACGGTCACATAGGAAGAATACTAAGTAAGAAATTATTTTATATACATACACTATTAACTCAAGAACATGTTTACAAGGTAAGCGTCCCTTTTGACACGACTCTTTTCTGACTATTAGTTATAGTCGCGCATTGAAATGATAGGAAATAATGCGTCAACTAATCAATTGCTATGGATGGGCAATTCAATATCATGCTAGAGTGAACGCGAAATGAGCGTGAGGTATGAATTTACAGAGAACCTAGTACATTTAATTTTAGTATCTAGAACTTTGTATATACCTACTTTATTGATACTCCGTTGTACGTCTTTTTAAGTAAAAAACATAAAAAAGCTACTGACGTATCTCTAAGTATAATAAGTATCTAATATAGGGCCTACAGTAGTTGCTCACTTCTTACGTCGTGTTAGCATTTCTTCTAGCATTGACAACTTCCTCGTTTAGTAACGACAGTCGTTGGTGCATAACCTCGCGCTTTTCTTGGTCGAAGTATCTGATGAACTTGCCGAGCATCCGAGGCTGTTGCATTCTGAGGACAGGAGAGGCGAGGAAAAGGACTTGTTTGTAGGTAACCTGACCTGTCCTGGAAGTTATGACCAGTGATCGGGAAGGGGGGGCCGTTTTCTAACCTATTGTTCAATGCACCGATTTTTTCTTTTAATTTTCCTTACTCCGAAGTTAAGCATGATGTTAAGATAATATACTAATCTATACTAATATTATAAAGAGGAAAGATTTGTATTTTTGTGTGTGTGTGTGTGTTTGTGTGTTTGTAATGAATAAACTCAAAAACTACTGAGCCTATTTCAAAAATTCTTTTACCATTAGAAAGCTATATACACGCTATATTTTATTTTCAAAAAAATTAGGGAAAAATTAGGGATCCTTACTAAAACTTCAGTTATGTAACCCAAGGTGTAAAAAATACCTAAAATTATTCCTAATTATTGCATGGGCTCCGAAACTACTGAACCGATTTTGTTAAAACTTGGTACAAAGATAAAATAGACCTTGGGAAAGAACATAGGCTACGATTTACCGCGGGAAAATTTCTCATTCTCATGGGAAAAAATCTTAAAGCTGGCGGAGTTGGCTCAAAGAAAGAATAGACCTTGCGGAAGAATATAGGCTAACTTTTACCGCGGGAAAATTTGGTCAGCCTCTTAAATAGCATAGACATGAAATTAAATATCTGTATGCAACACCCCTCCAAACACATAATATAACCAGTGGTCAGGTGGCCATATGTGAGATATGCCCACACATGTTACGTTTTTTGTTATATCTGCCTATGTAAATCTAAGTTATAATAATCTATAATTATATATAACTGCTGTGTTCTGGTCTTTAATATCAACTGTACATTTTTTAGCTTAGCGTTATAAACACTCGTCTGCTCTGAGTCAACACTTAGTTATAGGTCGTTGCGATTGCGAGAATTAATGGTCCTATAATGTTATTATTATCTAATCTACTACGGTTACATTTCAAAAGTTTTTTTCTTAAGATTAAGGCTATCAAGGAGTTATTATAGTGATAGATAACAATATCGTAAGAGTCTCTTGTTCATGATCTATATAGTTATCTAGCCCGTGACTTATTTTGATAATACAGTAGTAGATTTTTATCATCAGACAAAGACAATTTGTCGTCGATTTAGATTGTGTCGATAGGTTATCGTCAGACATCTACATTCAAATTACATGATTGCACTGATTGTAGGAGTTATAAAGATTTACTGTTGTTAAGTAGCCGTCAACCTTCTTCAATTTCAAGCTTTCGTTAACATGTGTATTAATTTTATGGATACCTTAACGTTATTTAACTTTTTTTTTTGGTTAACATTAATTTGGGACAAAAATATATTATACAAAATTGAAGATAAATGCTTTTAGCGATTTAAAAAAAAATAGCTGGTAAGTTGGTTAACACTTTTAGGATTAAGAAACATCTCGAATGTCCTGTTTAGTGTCCACAACTCAGATTGAAATGATACAAACATTCATTCATCAGTTGACGAGAACGTTGCGACACAAACGCAAATAAGGAAGTCGCGTCGCGTCGGTTACGTCTTCTGTACTTTACTCTTGGTACTCATATTCCACTATTATTGACCTATGTTCAAACATGGAACAATACAATCATGTGTCATAAATAGTCATAATAATATGCCCTACTTAACTAAGCAATTTTCCTCAATCTATTGGAATGTAAATATTTCCTAACCCGACTTGTTTTTTTTTTTATACGTCAGATTTGCTACACAAACGAAGGCCAATTTAAATAGAAATAGCTACCCAGATAACGAAAAATAACTTACTCAATTATAAAATTGCCACTATTGTCATTTCAAAACCGACTTTTCTGTGCCTGGACTTTGAAGAAAAATAATTTACTCAATTATAAAATTGCCACTATTGTCATTTCAAAACTGACTTTTCTGTGCCTGGACTTAAAAAATATTCAAATTATTCTTTTCACGGTTTGATGGATATGTCTCATCCACAGAACATTTATCTGTGGTCTCATCCACTATTTGTTGGGTTAAAAAGAACAAAGCATCAAAATATGTGTGATATGCACAGGTGTTATGTAACATAGTGACGGTTAAATAATGCAAATCAAGAACAAAAGTTCTTCAATCTTCTTCTGTCGTCGTGTCGATGGCTATAGTTTCAAATTTTTGTTGCCCAATTTTTGTAGTTCTTCAATGTCACTCAGATCAGTGTGGAGAATGCTACAATAACTGTATATTTATATTAGTTAGTACACGTTTATGTAACTAGCAAGAAATCTTTTGCTTAGAAATTGCATCAATAATATATAGGTACCTACATTGTGAGTCATCCTGCAGGATTTCACAATGTTACACGATGAGTTTCTATCGAGAGCCATGTGAGAGACCGAAGCGCGCCGCGCCTGCCATATATTATAAACGTACTACGAATATGTACCGATACATGTATAGGTCAGTCAGCTGTGAAGGCAAGTCTAGGTTCAAAGTACACAATTCATTGACTAAATGAATACAATGTATCAAGTATAGACATTCTTTTCAGTACTCACCTACCTAACTAACATCTCAATAACCTGTTCTGTCCTACAGCAAAATTAAATGTATACCTATTGATTACATCCCTTATATTTTTAATCATAATCAAATCTCTTATTTTTAACTTTGTGCTTATTTTAATAAAGTCAAATTATCATCCAAGTACCTACGTTATAACTTTTAAGGTACCTAGACTATAGTTAAAATTAGTAGGTTAATATGTACCCTTTATTGATCAAAACACTGGGAATAATTTATTTATTTGGAAATGATAATATGATAATAGTCAGTACTGGACGTGAAATGATCCGTTTCATATTAAATGACTTTTAACAGTCTTATATTGCCATCCTCATAATTCTTTTGCCGAAGCGCGAAGACGAGAACTCGTTACCAAATTACAATAATATGGCAATGACCTTGAACATGAAGGCATGGTCAAGGTAAAGAAACACGCTGATTATATAAAAAGTTATATCATATAATAGTAAGTACAGGTACAGTGTAAAAAACAATTTGTAGCATATCGATGTAAGAATAAGATTCTGTAGAGAAAACCAATATTGTAGTGGTATTGTTATCCTGAAAAATCTTGTATGTACTACAACCGATGACGCCAGAAAAACAAGGTTATTCTTTCAGTTTAGTTGCGTAATGGTAATGTAGTATAACAAGTTTTGTAGCCGCAAACTCTTTTGTTTTGTGGCTCTACATCTAGTTTCAGTTACGGGTAAAGCGAGTCTGAAACAGAAAGATCAAAACTTCGTGAATATGATTTTTGATGATAACTATCAGTCATTTGATGTTATTTCATATTCATTCCATTGTGTGACGTTATGTAATTGATATAAGAGCTCTTTAAAAATACGTATTTATAGACAAATTTGAATAATTTTAATGTTTATATACTTATTTATTTTAGTTTTTATTTTACTTTTATCTTACGTACGGTGGCCGGCAAAACTGGAATCAGCTTTAAAAAAGCGGGTTCCTTGCGCATCGTCTGCCGTAGATATACACTCACACATTGAAATAAATGACGTGGGAATCAATTATTATGGGCAGAGTAATATCTTCAATTTCACAAGGTCTCCTATCGCTTCGATGGCCGAGTGGTTATGAACAGCGTGTCTGTAATTGAATCTATCGACGGATCGGATCTCCGTAGTTTCGTTTTTCGATTTGTGTGTTTTTATTCTACGATAATAATAAAATAGATAATATTATACTAAGAACTTCGTATTTTATGTCGACAATAACATATTTGACAATGAAGTCAGTCTTAATAAATATGTTATCGTTGTTAGTTCGATTCGCTATCGCATTGCGAATGCCTGTGCATCCTGCATACCGCATTAATACAAATAATCTGTTTACTCACCTTCGTCCCATTCCATCGAAATTTTTCGAAATAATTTATAACAGAGGCAGCGTATTCTTGTGTTGGACTTTATGTTGTTTTATATTTCAAATTGTATTAATGAGACCGGTCAGAGCGTAAGTATTTTCAATTATTTTATGTATTAATTTTATATTATTATACCATTGTAGTTACAATAATCTTGCCTTTTTTTTGTAGTGGCGGACTGTAACATTGGATAATACGCAGCGGCTGATAATTATTTCGCAATTTCGGACTAAGCTACGTTACTGACTACGGTATAAAACGTGTATCCAGCTGTGGAAGTTCCAAGTGTTGCGTTTGTTCAAGATATTTGCCCAGTGCACCGAGATCTCGTCATGAATGACTGGTTTAGTCAACCAACACCCAAAAATAAAAGTGATTCCGTGGCTAGAAGTAGAAACATCACCGGACATACTCCATAGAAAACTTACGGTGTTTAATTCAACATGCAAAATGTTCAAGATTTAATATAGTGATAGTGTTCATAATGTAGTATAATATTTGTTCAAATATCATTGGTTTTAATTGGCAGAGAGTATTAAATGTTAGGAAAATAAATGGAGGGTAGGTAAACAAAATATTTACACTGTTAATAATATGTGTCTTTTTCACTACCCTTCAATTTAATTATTCTTATTATCTGTCGTCGTAACAATACAGCAGGTATTTCTTAATTGTTTTAGGTTTTAACGTTTAATATTTTGGATTTGTTGTGGTCAAGCTTCAATACTCTTTTCTTTCACGGAAAACGAATACTTAAGCTCGACCTTAAAAATTAATCGTAGTTTTTAAATATAATTGTTTGTTACCTCAACAATAATTAAACAATGTTTTTAAAATGTGGACAATAAAGTAATATTTTTACTAAATATCTAGTTTCCTTTTTATAAATAATATGCCAACCTTTTTCAGAGTAGAAAGTAATGGATTTAATATATAAAATATTACCAATATATGTTGAATAAAACATAAAATAATCCATAATAATAACACAAGGATTCGAACTTGATCCACAGAGATTAGCGCATTCATTCTAACCATTCGGCCATACTTGACATGATATCTACTTTGAAATAAGGCTATGCTACTATTTAGTAATAGTTTGATTGCAATGAAGTTAGCTTCAGAACAGTATTGGCTCGGCAGTTCTCCTAAATAGAGAGAAGACGAACACTGGTTTTTGATTTTATAGGGCCGTGTTTTAAGGTAGATTTTTCCTTAATATATTAACGATAACGTATGTGTGAGTGAATAAAATACGCGTATGCGAGTATGACCTTTCTTGACTGACTCTAATTTTGCAGCCGAGTGTACATGTTTTTTATGTTTGCTGTTTTTTAGCAATATTCTAGAATTCGAGTTGAAACCTGGATAGGTTCCTTCCTTCCTTGAATCCTCAAGGATAGAAAATAAACCTCTATATAAAAAGAACATTGTCTTTTTAGGGTTCCGTACCTCAAAAGGAAAAAACGGAACCCTTATAGGATCACTTTGTTGTCCGTCTGTCCGTCTGTCAAGACCCTTTTTCTCAGGAACGCGTGGAGGTATGAAGCTGAAATTTATATCAATTACTCAGGTCTACTGTCCCTTGAAGCTGTGAAAAAATCAAACTTCTAAGCCAACGCAATCAAAAGATACAGCCGTTTATGCCGCAAATTTTCGACACTTGCAAGGGAATCAAAACCTACAGGGTGCTTCCCGTGAACTCAGAATCTTGAAATTTGGTACGAAGCAACGTCTTATAGCATAGATAAAGGAAAAATTACGAAATCCATAAATTTTTAGTTACATCACATAATATATATTTTTTTAATAATTTTAACCTTACTACCCATTTCCTCATAAACGCGTAGAGGTATTAAATTGAAATTCATACCAAATACTCAGGTCTATAATACCTTTAAGCTGTAACAAAATCAAACTTCTATGTCAACGCAATCAAAAGAAACAGCAATTTAAGCTGCATATTTTGAAACTCGCAAGTACTCGCAAGGGAATCAAAACCTAAAGGGTACTTCCAGTCGACCTAGAATCTTGAAATTTGGCATGAAGCAACGTTTTATAGCACACATAAAGGAAAAATTCCGAAAACCTTAAATTTTTAGTTACATTACAAAATATATATTTTTTAATAAATATAAACTTATTACTTTTTTCCTCATGAACGCGTAGAGCTATCAAGTTGAAATACTTACTTAGTACTTAGTTACTTAAACGATAAAGAGATCTTTGTCTTAAATTTATGCTCCTCCATCTTTCCCCATTGTAATGTTATGAATTTCATTTTGCAATAAGATTACCATAGTTATGACTCGATTGTCGTAATGAAAGAACTTTGTAAACCTTGCAGGTTTGTACGGAACCCTCGGTGCGCGAGTCCGACTCGCACTTGGCCGTTTTTTATTTCTGCATGCGTAGCCTGCTTCATGAAAGGTTAAGCGGTAATAGTGCCATAAGTCTTTGTAATAAAAGAAAATGAGAGACACGTTTAGAATTTAGAAGGTAAAGCGATACCGCCAAATGACGGAAACATACTCGCCGTTCTATTTTTACACAGACAACCAACCTGGCATTGAAATTAAAATCTTATTTATAACCATAAGAATAAGGCTGATTTTCTTCTACTCCCGACTTTACATATGGGATAATTTCTCTACAATGTACGACTAGTACAGCGCAGCGTATAAGAAATTCATTGAGATAAAATATGATACACTTTTTATGAATTTTTACATAATTTCCTGGTAATCAAAAAAAAAATCTAGTATTCCATCAAAACTACGTATTGCTTTAAGCTTGTAACTAATAATGTGGTTGGGATAATATTTATGCGTATCATCATTATACATGAATTTTCAGTTATATTGTGATGTTTAGATGGCTCTATAATTGGCGTGTTGTCAAATTGCTACAAAATTGCAATGCCAACAGCAAATTACGAACTTTGTGAATTATAGCAGCAACGTACATACCTTCTATGTACATAATAGCTATTCTCTCTACTATCAAATAAGCCAAAATATAATTAAAAATACAACCGCGACGTGTGTCGGTAGTTGTGTATTTTTCTTGAAGGGATTTTTTCAAAACAGTTTCCGTTTTTACTCTCAGGGATATGTCAGTCGTGACTTGAATAAAAATCAAGTGTAAACAACTTTTTTACTAGGTAACCTTATTCTTTACTAATAGTTCCTAGTATGGACTAAAATAATAATTAAAAAAAGAATACTTATATTCTGCTGTACCCGTAGTTAAAAAAAAACTTATACTGACTAAAAATGTTAAGTCATTCATTGCGTGATTTCGAGGAATGTTTAGTTTACTGAATGACGTAAAGATTTCTTCTCAACTAACATTACTACGAATATCATTTACCGCAAGCATTTGTTAATTTTTTACTACGTACATAACTTCTTAGCTCTGCACTATTAGTTTATTCAAAAACGAGGACATAAACACAAAAAAATCCCTTCAAATATCAAAAAATTACGTTAAAGGACAACAGAACAGACTGCCATCAATCATGTGTCATAGCTACATTATAGCTCATTAATCATACATGTACTTATACACTGGACTATATATGCCGCCTGCTAATATGATAACCATTATTCTCGATTAACATTCATTATTATTATGCTTATTAATTATACGGACAATTAATTTGTAGCACGTGCTGTTTTCTGAAGTGAAGGACTATTCATTATTAATATTATTATATAGAGTTTAAGTTAAGATATGAATATGCAGTGTTTCCCAGTATAGGAAACTTTGAAAATAGACTTTAGGCAACAGTTAATACGAGACATGACCAATTGACCACCTCTATGTGTCACATAATTTAAAAAATAAACCATAAATTTTCTAACTATTGCCTACTGCTGTTCTATAGGTACGCAATGTACAGTGTAGGAACAATACAACTGCAGATTCAACCCGGTTAGTTTTACTTGATAAGTGCAATAATAAATAAGCATACAAAAACGTACAATTACAAAAAATAATAATGTTCACATTTTATACATAAAACATTAAATATACATACAACATCCAGACACAAGGCAAATATAAGTGCTCATCACACGAATGTTTGCCCTTGGCGGGATTCAAACCCGCAACCCTGTGCTTCGACTACAGTTCCATCGAACAAATTCTGGTGCTAACTAATATTGAATACTTATCGTACCTATAGGTACTATTGTATTAAACGGACAATAATGACAATAGTGACAAGAATGGTAAATTCAAAAGTTTACTGTGCAGTAGGTAGGTACTGATTATTGTTCTAAATCGAAGCAATACTATTCACTTAGGACAGATAAATAACTATTTTCGTAGATACTGTAAACTTTCCCCTTTATAAGTCATTGAGAGAATAAGTTCAATTGCTTTAGATTAAAGGACAATTTATCAATGTATTTGTAGAAATGGCGCAACATGTATATGTAACGCTAGGATATTCACCTGTATTATTAAATAACAACAAGATTGTTTGTTTCGTGAATTTGTTTGTGTATATTTATATTATAATTATACAACTTATATTATGAATACATTTTGCACAATTTGAGAAAAATAAATAAAATGAAATCCACCAGTGAGGTATTTTGGACAACATAATAATATAGAAAGTGTTAGGTTTTGTACAGAAGCCAGCACATGCGGTTGGACATTCGCACTAGTTACGAAATTCACCCCTACCCTACCGCTACAGAATACAAGGTCAACATGTCCAGCCGCATATGCTGGCTACTGTACTTATTCAGCTCTCGTGGAAGAGTGATAGCATCCCTCACATTACGGAGATTTCGGGTTCTATTCCCGGTTCCATAGTACCCTGGTCGAACAAATATCACTTAGTGACACTTTCCCCAGTTTGCTTAGGCTTAGGACATTCGGGCTAAATCTAAGGCTTCTGATATGACACGTGTAACAACTACATCTATAGATAGTCGGGGCTAAAACGGAATTACGTGGTTTCAGAAACACGGAATCATCATTCTTTTCGGAGATTTTCAGTATCGAAAACATAAACAGTAGCTCTACTATTACGCTATCCCAAAGGGTACTTTAAAGTGTTATCTTATCTCTTGCAACAATACCTTTATATTGCACATAAAGCAAACGGAACGAGATAATGTGCCTATTTTCTCAGTGATATCAATATTTCTTTAGACTAATCAAATTTTGTATAAGTCTGCGCTGCTGAATTGAAATCACGTACGGTTAGAAACAAGAATTAAGGGATTTTAAGGGGTGAAGGGATTTCAAATAAGGATGTAGATTTTGAAAGGTATGCCCCTATAGCTCAGTTTACTCATTATTATACTTAGTCGAAAATTGGGTTTTACTTTTACTTACAAATCGTAAAAAAATACCAAGAAAACTTACAAATCCACTGGTATGTACATATTTTATATTTTATGATGTATTTTGTATTTAATTTACCACTAGATTTCCGCCGCGGCTCCGCCCGCGTTAACAGTTTTTCCCGTGGGTATGAGGCATTTTCTCGCGGTAATAGGTAGCCTATGTTGATCAGGGTGAATGTAGCTTTCTAATGGTAAAAGAATTATTAAAACCGGTACAGTAGTTATTGAGTTTATTCATTACAAACATAGACACACAAAAAATACAAATCTTTCCTCTTTATAATATTAGTATGAATGAAGTATGATTTTGTGGAATTAAATGCCTGGTGAGCCTAATTTCTAAGAGTGTCAACTTTTTTCTGACTTCGCCGCTTAGAATACCACCTTCCAAACTTCTTTTTTACAACCTGTGCTATGCATAACCGGGGATCACCTGACAAAAATATACGACTGCTATTAGCGGTTCAAAACTGCCTGGAATAATAAGAGTGTGACTTTAGATGAAAACGCCTAGTTCCAGAGCGGGACTTTTGAATTTACAATTTTCCGGTTTGTATTTTATAAAGCTTTCAGGGTTGTTTTCATAACTATTATGAAAATACCGCAAGATTTTTCAGTCGTCATGCGATCATGGTGCGTACAACTGCCCTGAAATATCGGCACGTACTCAAAACAAATACCACATAATAACTTTGGTATTTTTAAGACTGACTATGATTTGATTTAACCTGTAACAAAATCTTACCTGATCCCGCACTCCATGAACAGCAGCACAGCTCCGTAGAGCATGCATCTTGCGGCGTACGCCCTCAGAATCACTCGCAGAAGACTAGGTTTACGTTTGCCACCCGCTTTCGCTACCTCTTCTTCCCATAGACGTGCAAACTTGTCACCCAGAGGACCTGCCAATAACAATTAGTTTGATAAAAATTATGTGATTATGATTATGGATTTGTGTAAAATAGGGACAGAAGTTTGTTCGTTCGTGAGAATTTATTCGCTATTGTTGTATTGTCGACGTCTAATATATGTTTATCTTCGCAGTGGCGGCGGGCTATGTATTCAAGGGCATGGTGTTATTGTGTAACATAATATAACATACATTTTCCCCACAAAATCTCAGGTATATCACCGTGCCAGCTTACAATTCGAACTTTACAAATAGCCAAGACTAACAAAATGTCATGGCTAGTAAGTACGGATTGCAATGGTTGATTTATGCAGGGTGATAGATCTATCTGTACAAAGCCGTAAACAGAAGAAGGAAGATATTTTTGACATAATATTTGGGAATAAACTAAACTAGTGCAAAAGCCTCGATTTCTATTATATTTCCTTCCTTCTTCCTTTTTTCTATCATTGGCCAACCATTGGAAGAATCTTTCTGCAATATTGTCCAAAGAATGAACGGCGTGCGTGAAACGTGATCAGCCTAATTTTATTAAGTAGGAGGCCTAATCCCATTGAGTTTCGTAATCAGTCTAAGATTGATTCTAGATACCCTGTAACGCAAGGCACGAAAATAGGTCGTCGAAGTATAAACTGGAAACCTAACAGAAATACGAAACATTGTTTGGCAACATGTTTTTGCTCAAGTTCCATAAAGGTTCATTTACACTCGCGTATGATGTGCGAGATGAGAGACGAGCGCCGACATAGGAGGAGTCTGAATGAACGCTTGCGGTCAGCCGCGCTTGCCTCCCGAGTCAAATGGCCTCGCAACAAATGCTTTCTGTTTTCCATCGATCACGTGAGGTGCCCAAGAGTGTAAATCTAGCTTATGAATGATTATAATAATAATACGTACAACGACAGATGACAGTAAATTTTTCTGTAAATCCATATTTAGCCAAGGATGTTATATTAAGTTGTACGGTAGTACTTATAACATCCCTGTATTTAGCTGGTATATTTTACCACAGAGTAATATTTTACAAAATCTGCATCTCACCTGACGAGTGCTCATCCAAAGATTGATACAGATCTTCCTCCTCCATTTCTCTCTTCAGGCCCCCCCAAAATATTGGCAGGGTCCATCTGTTAACAAAACATTATTATGTGAAGCATTTAAAAAAAAAAACAAGTTGGACAAATGATGCTAGGACGATGATGGATGACTTGGCCGTTATTAAGCTACTAAACGTAATTAACTGGATGGAATCAAACAATTTAAAAATCAATATAAATAAAACCAAATTTATGCAATTTACATCTTACAACTCAAAATCCTTACCCTTAAATATTCGCTATAAAAATGAAAAGTTAGAAGAAGTAGACAGTTTTAAGTTCTTGGGAATCATGATCGACATGCACCTCAATTGGAAAGCGCATATTAACTTAGTATGTAATAAACTTAATCGTTTCGTTTTCGTTTTAAAAAGGCTCAGGCAAACAGTTTCATGCAATGCTGCATTAATGGCATACCACGGTTACGTCTCGTCTGTACTGAGTTACGGACTCTTACTTTGGGGAAATTCAGTAGAAATTAACAGAGCATTCAAAACTCAAAAGAAGTGCATTCGCGCGATTTGTAATGCATGGTCCGATGATACCTGCAAACCATTATTTAAAAAACACAAAATTTTGCCATTGCCATGCATGTACATTCGAGATGTATGTGTTTTTGTAAAAGCTCACCCAGAATACTGGAAGAAACGCAGTGAGATGACTCTAAGGACAACAAGGGCCAAATATATGAACCTCTTGTACAAACCACAGGCTTGTAAGGACATCTACAAAAGAAATATCTTTCACATGAGTATCGTGCTGTATAACTGTCTCCCCGAACATCTTAGGTTGCTTGACAATAGGTCTTTTAAATCCAGGCTGTCAGAATGGCTATTGCAACGCTGCTTTTACAGTGTCAATGAATATGTTAGTAGGATTGACATTTAATGTGTATTTAACAAGGTATTTGACTAATGGATATGTATTGAAATTGACAATTAATTTAGATTTATAATAATGTAATCTGACTTCACTATAATTTTAATTTGATGTAAATTTTTGAAATGTATTATTAATTTTGTGAATATGCCTGTAAAGGTACAATTTAGAGACCATTTATTATATTAGCGATAACATCTGCAATGTAACCTAAATTGAAATTCGCAATAAAATTTATGATTTATGATTTATGATTTATGATTTAAAAGATTCAATGCCATAAAGTTTACAAACATTTAAATTTGGAAATTATAAAAAAAGGTTTTATATTTAACCCACTAATATGAGAAGAGTCTTCAATAGTAGGTGCTCTATTGGCATACAAGAAATTTTCCTGACAAATGATTTGAATAACAGATGCAAGTCCAGTAAAACTTGATTTTGAACACAAACATAGGATTTATGGTTTTTGTATTCTTTTTCTAAGCTGGGCATTGACAAGCACAAAACAAGCTTTGCTAATGATATACATAAAAAAAAGGTTTATAATGTATGTGTTGTTGGCAAATTGTAAAACTCTTAATTTTACAGAATGCATCAACATTTTACAAATGCTTGCTGGTTTGCAATATGCCTAAGGCAACTTGTAAAATGCCTTATAATTTTATATAATGCCCAAAAGTAGTCAAGCACATTCTGTAAAATGCAGCTGAAAATTGTCTAATTGTTTACTAATCTGTCCACATGCCTAGCTGTTGAGTCAAAATACCAAAAATGGGGGAGTGATCTACAGCTATTTGAAAAGAAGATGAGTAGAACCATTCCTATTCTGGAAAATCAGTGGAAGTAGTGGGTGAATAAAGAGATTTTAATAATTATATTTAATATATCAACTTTATGTAATAATTCTTCTTGTATTTCAAGCCATTTGTGATCAATATAATACATCATTCAGCTCTATTATGCCACGTTGATCATTGAGAAGAGGAATGCGTTGTACAATTTGCCTTTGGCATAATATTACAGAATGCCAAATCTTTGTAAAATGCCAAAGCATTCTGTAAAATGACGAGTTCCACGAGATGCACTGCCACTCTGTAGCTATGCCCATCTTGTTTTAATAATATTAATTTAGACCATTGTAATATAAAAATACTTTTTATAGGAGGATGGATGGATGTTTGTTACTCTTTCATGCAAAAACGAGTAAATTGATTTTAGTGAAACTTTACAATAATATAGTTTATGCATCAGAATAACATAGTTACCTTCCTTTTATTGCAGGAAAATCCCTCATCCCCACGGAAAAAATTGTTAAAAAAATATAACTTACGCGAACGTCAGGGCCGAGAGCGGGTTAGCCTTCGCCCGGGGATGTTGAGGACGACTCTTTTTTTTCACTGCCTCCATTTTTCAGTACCTAGGAAATAAGCAAAAAAAGGAATAAGTCTATGGTTAAAATGCGGTAGTTATTCATGCAGGTAAATAAAACCAATAAAAAATAAGTACATAAAAATAACATGGTCGAAAATATAAACTTACCGAAAGAAGTACTTAGGTAGGTATTCTTCTTTCCTAATTTTATGTAATCAGCCAGACCATGGCACTTCACTCGTCTTTCTGTACTGAGCTAAGAGCAAAATACCTTCTTCAGTAGGTATGAATCCTGATTTAACAAATAAATTACCCACAAAATCACGAAATGAACCGATTTTTTCACGCACCGAATAATAACACTATGACTGCTAAAAAGTTATATAGTATATGTTATTTTTCTAATGAAGTAAATTTTCGATTTTCTCGATGTTTTTACGTAAATTAAAATACTTTTACTAATTTTTCCACTGTCACAAAACAGAAAAACCACCTGACTTTGCCGACCGACCACTTTTTTTAGACTGACTGATTGAACTGAATGACAGAACAGAATGACAGAACAGAATGACAGACATGTCATTGACTGACTGCCAGACAGGCGGACGAGAGACCTATAATGCACAGCCAAATAATGTAGGTAAGCCAGGCTGGAAAGCACACACACACACACACACACACACACACACAACACAAGACACAACTTGATTATACTTACTTGAGTGCCTCTTTGGTTGAGTGGAGTCAACCTCAGGCAAACCTCAGGTGACTAAAATAATGTAGAGCCTGACCAAAGAAATATGAAACCTGCTCTGGGGGCACCACCACGTGTCATTTTTATGACTACGGCAACAATTTCCCTTATAAAATTAGTTTTATTGAAATTCCGCAATATGGCGAGGTTTCTTATTTCTTTGGTCGGGCTTTAGAATGATGTTGATTGATAGCTGACGCTTGCGACTTGCGTCCTGCCTGCTTAGATAAATGAGCTTATATTTTTTATGTAGGTAGATAGATAAAGTAACTTTTGTTAGCGTTATCTCACTTGATGGATGCTGTTGTTGTCATTTGTGTTGTATTGTGTATCATCGTCACATGCCGATGCTGCACGTACGCACAATTATTGCCAAATACGCTTTTAATCATGGACTTAGTAACATAGTTACGTTTATAGTGTAACTATGGTAATTCGTCCAAGCTTTTAATTAAAGTACCAAGGATTCTAGATTTTACTGACATTTATTGGGAAAGACCTATTTTTTCAAGTTTTAGTTCGGTTCAGAAGTTCCAAGATATGGAGAGGGAGTAGCCCATTTAGAAATAACTTTTATCAACTACAATAACTTTAAAATTATTCCTCATGAAATTAACATGCCCTTATAGATAATACTTTACACGATATAAATATTAATAAAGGTAATATTATGAGACAAATATGAGAACATTCATAAACCATTATAAAATGTCATAGATTGGCTAAAGAATAATAATTTAAAAATAAATATTGAACAAACTAAACTTATGGAATACAAATCTTATAGTTCGAATCAATTACCGTTAAAAATTTTAGACTTTTAGTAAAAACCAATTCTTTTTTTAAGCTTGAGTTAGCTTACGAAAAGCCTAAGACAAGGTTAGTGCAAATAGGTGTCAGTCTTTTAAGGCTTTTAATTAAGACTCGTCTTATTATCCACCTCCCTTATTTCTCTGTGTCCACGCACGCCTCACGACTGACTCAGTCTTTTATTCACGTAAAAAACTGGGTGGCCAGTCTTTTAATTCCTTTAAGTCGTCATCGTTTCTATCATTTATGGATAGTTTTAAGATAAATCAAAGTTTTTAAAATAATAAAAAGCAGAACTTACAATAAGCCCATTATCGATTTATTTTAAAATAACAAGAATTACACTAAAATTTGAATAATATAATTAACAATTATAAATGTGCTGAAATAACAAATAGATAATAATATTTTCCCCTTCCTCAGTTTAGCTTTAGTATATAAAATATAGGTATCAACTTACCCAATGAGGGCACGTTGTAATTAAGAAATGTTATCAATAAGAGAACACAGATGTAACACTTGGTTGAATTTTGATTACCTACTATTACATATCATTCTTTTTTTCTTTTAATACAAGTTCACTCAATACAACACTCCCTTTATCCTTTGAATCTGAGACCCTGAGACCTTAAGTTGCACTAGACAAGGAACCCATAATGTTGCCGTCACAACTCTGACCACAAACCTATTAGCGGTAGAGTAAGGTCAGCAGCAGAAATATAACTTACACTCCCTTATCTTAGGCGAGAATAGTAAGATATCCCTGTACCTACATCTCAAAAAAAAACTACGCCATAAAAAAAGAACTTCTTTGGTTTCATCAAAATGCGTATTATAATAAGAAAAGCTTATACTTAAATACTTATTAATAACCCTTATCTTTACCGTTTAAAACTGTGTCACCGTCGTCAAGCTGAAGTTTTACAGTTATTGTAATATTAAGTACCCAACTGTAATTATAACTCAAAATATTAATACACAAATCAAGACCAGAAGTAATCATAAGATTGTAGTATTATAAGGAAAACAAATACAATTGTTTTTTTACCTTGAGGTGAACTAATACAGTATGTCTCTTAAGATTCAAAACGTGCAATGCAAAGCTAGTAACGCTATTAATTTTAAAACATGACGACGGTATCGTTTACATAATTTGTACATAAAGTCAAAATTATTAACAAAAAAATACAACATACATATTATATTAAAAAGATAATATATGTCGCTTAAGCCAAACAAATAAAATTTTACAGACAGATAGTAAGTAGTTTTCCCATAGGCAGACATTATTTTTATTCACATAGAAATGAAATGATGTCGCCAAAGATAGACAAAGACAGGTAATTAAAAAAACCTACCCTATAATAATAAATGGTAGTTATAAGGTATATACAGATTATCATATCTAAGTGAAATTCACCATGCGGTGTTTACTAAATATTTGTATTTGAGTAGATACATAAATACATATTGAACTAATTTACAATTAACTGTAATATCTACTGTGCTATTTTAAAGTAAAGAAATTGATAAAATTAGTATTAAACCATAATATCTAAACTATACACAAAGTGGTACCTATTTATAATATACAGCGAGTCAGATATCGAGTATAGGTCGAAAAGAGCTCTACAAAAACTGACGCGACTTGACCATTTGTTATAGAAAGCAGGACGGAAGATCTAGAAACACTTGCGACCGAATGAATACGCTATACGATCCCAGCAAGTCATGTCAGTTTGGTCAGAGCTAAACACTAATGGAAGAGCCTTAAAGGGATCCCTCTTATTAAACTAATATCACATTATCAGGGGTTTTTACAAAAAGGGGCTTAGTGTTGACTTTTAAAGTTAACGTCCATGTATGTTTGGTTGTTTGTAAACGTTTTTCTCGCCAACTCTTCCTTAAAATAGTCGATAGTCTTTTGAAGTCCAACTTCTTGGGACACCTGGAAAAAATATGATGACTTAAAAAATATTATATAACTTGGCTGTACAAGTAACTAAAGCCCGACCAGAGAGATAAAAAACCTCGCCATATTGCGGAATTTCAATGGAACTAATTTTATAAGGGAAATCGTTGCCATAGTCGTAAAAATATACACGTGGCGCCCCCAGAGCAGGCTTTTATTTCTTTGGTCAGGCTTTACTTAAAATTAAGATCTTTTTTGATAACTTTTTTGCTAACGCTACATTATTTAAAAATCTTAGTTTTCGATTTACTTTGAAAAAATTGTATTCTATTACAATATACTTAATTGACACTGCATATGCATTATCTTAGACCACCATCAAAAGTATAATCACCACAACAATTCTAGTGCCTCGGCCTAAGTCACTGGCACAGGATAATTGGCATTGTACCATGTATTGTAGTATAGTTACTGGGCGGTCACTCCATACAGAAAAAGCATTTTGACAACCAACTTCTTTTTGAATACCAACTGAATATCAACTACAAGTCAATGGCGCTAAGCGCTATGTAAAACACCCCCGAACACCACCGGCGGAGTCCCGCGGTGCCTGCGGGGTGCGGGGCGTGGGGCGCTACATCGGGCGGAAACTCATTTTGGTGGGGAGGTGAGTGCCATTTCTGTACGGGTTAGTACTATTATTTTCTTGTGTGGTATAGTGTACCTTGGGTTCCCAGTCGAGGTTGACTCTGGCGACGGTGATGTCGGGGCGGCGCCGCTGCGGGTCGTCCTGCACGGCGGCTTGTGTCGACACCGAGCTGGTGCAACCGGGGACTAGACCCTTTATCGTCTCCGCGAACTCTGCAACACACGCAATATTAGCCATTTCAAATAATATATTATAACCATGTCAGAAGCCTTCGGCCGCACAATAATTTACACCAATAATACACACCCACATGATAAGCAAGGAACGCAATAATAATAATCAATCAGGTTCCAATTGTTTTCTGGGCTGTTCATTCGGGCACTGGCACCCAAAGTTGGGTCAAATCAATTCGTATCCATTCTGGCTCGTTCGTACAAAAATTTTTCTTAGTAATATTATTGATGTCGCCGAATGTAAATTATTTAACAATATAAATAGAAAACAATCTTCGGTTAACGAACTATCGAAATCAATAAATTCATATCTATACTTCTATACTAATATTATAAAGAGGAAAGATAAATTAAATTGATTAATTGTTCATTTGTTTGTATTGAATAGGCTCCAAACCTACTGAGCCGATTTTAGTGAAACTTATAAAAATAGAATATAACCTTAGGGAGTAATATCTACTATCTAGCTACCTTTTACCGCGGGAAAATTACTCAGTT
Organism: Teleiodes luculella; assembly: GCA_948473455.1. Lineage (NCBI taxonomy): Eukaryota > Metazoa > Arthropoda > Insecta > Lepidoptera > Gelechiidae > Teleiodes > Teleiodes luculella. The sequence goes on from OX419585.1 coordinate 8,988,347, forward strand.
CCCACGGGAAAAACTGTTAACGCGGGCGGAGCGGAAAGCTAGTACCTAGGTAGTTAATAAGAATCAATGAAACTTTTTTTAAATGGAAGCCAAATACCTTCAATAGTTTGTTCCACGGGGTTCCCCAGGTTGACAGGCAGGGAGTAGCTGGAAGCCATCAGCGCTATGAGCCCGTCCACGAGGTCGGACACGTAGCAGAACGACCGGGTCTGTTTGCCGTTGCCGTACACCTGGACAAATACACACATATCATCCCTATTTTGTAATGTAATGATAAAGTATACACATTTGACGGCCCCGCGCCCCGCAGCCTAGTTGGTAGTACGCCTGCCTTCAAAGCACAGGGTCGCGGGTTCGAATCCCGCCAAGGGCAAACAATCGTGTGATGAGCACTTGTGTTTGCCTTGTGTTATGTCAGTTATGTTCAAAGTAATACCGCATCGCCTCTTTAAATTTTAAGAGTTTATTCTTCATTATTTAAAAGTTTACACGAATAGCCCGAACGAAAGCCCGAAATATTGAATAGGTATCAGGCATTCACATAAAACAAAACATTCACCACGGCAACGTTTTAAATCGTATTAGTTGTCGTATCTTACCGTGATAGTAAGATTTTGTAAAGCCTGCATGATGAAGTTGGAGACCACTCGTCCGTCGGAGACGTGCATCCTCGGCCCGTACGTGTTGAATATCCGCGCCACCCGGACCGACACTTTCTCCTGCTTGGCGTACGAATACGCTAAGGTCTCCGCCACCCTCTTGCCCTCGTCGTAGCACGCTCGAGGACCTGAAATATTTATTTATTCATTCAAATCGATCGTACGATCATCGCGCGATCGTGAAATGTGTAGAAATACGTGTTATCGGGCGATCGCCTATTAGGACACCTATTATCTTTATAGTTTTTAAAATTCGTTTTTATTGTTCTTAAATTCCATCGTTTAAACTGTTTTCTTTCTTTTGAGTCTAATTAACGATTATTATTATTATTCGACATCAATATGTTTGTTTTTTTTTTTTTTAATTGACCTATGCTTGTGTCGAAAAGGTACGACAAATCAAGCTTCACCGGACTTGCGGAATATGTTTGATCACGCAGCGATGGTCGCATCGCTTACTCGCGCGACGATTGCGTATTCGCGTTCTATTAGGAAAGATGCCGAAGATAAGATACGAGTAGATAGATTCACCTTGATTCGGGTATTATAATCAGCTTCTCGGTGGGGACTATAATCAAATCAATAATAAGAGAATCTTAAATCCAACTAATTATTTTGAAATTAACAATAACTTTAACAACAATGATAATTTAAAATGATCTCTGTGTGTAAAAATAACGCAAAGGGACCAGGCTCACTGGAAATTCATCCGAAAGCGCTACGTAATTTAATTACAATCTTATACTAAAAGAGCCAATTATGAATAGTTGCTTTATGTTATGTATATTGCATAAAATATCATTTTATTATTTAAACCAGAAATTTTAGAAACCTGTTGTGGGAATCACAATCATCATTATAAAACTAGTTCCATTGAAATTCCGCCATAACAAGGGCCATAACTTGAAATAAAAAAATAAACTTTAAAATTTTATATAATATCAATCAAGATGATGTTATTTCTTGTATGCTCCCACGAACATCATGTTAGTGGTATTCTTGAATACTCGTGTCGTGGGAGTATTCAAGAAATTGCTTTTAATTAATACAAAAACTATATAATAATTACAATGCATTTGTTTTGGTCATGCATGCTTATGCCTTGGGACGTGATGTTACCTAATACCTATTAAGTAACATTACACAACACAAGAAACATCAAATAAAGATTAAATGGTTACGTATTAAAAACTTCATTGAGCAAATTTCAAAATAACAACGAACAAATGAACAAATTTTAAAATATCAATGGTCATTTAAATTTTGTTATTTCAGTTGTTGTTCTTTTAAAATTTGGTCAATGAAGTTTTGATTTTCTAATATGCAACCGATTAAATTATATTGTCTATACTAATATTATAAAGAGGAAAGGTTTGATTGTTTGTTTGCATCGAATAGGCTCCGAAACTTCTGAACCGATTTTAAAAATTCTTTCACCTTGAGAAGCTACAACATGATCCCTGAGCAACATAGGATATTATTTTATTTTCAAAAAATTTGAGGTCCTTACCAAACTTCAATAATGTAACCCAAAGTGTAAAAAAATACCTAAAATATTAGGCTTCGAAACTACTTAATCGATTTTGGTGAAACTTGGCACAAAGATAGAATAGACCTTGGGAAAGAACAAGCGAGCGATACAATTTACCACGGGAGAATTCCTCATTCCCACGGGAAAAACTAATAACGCGGGCGGAGCCGCGGCGAGAAGCTAGTATTGTATATTTTTTTTTTTTTTTTTTTTTTTTTTGTTTTAAATCATCTGCAATCAGCATCTTGCTATAAACAGATATGTGAAAAGTTTGGCATGCGAGTGTGTCTTCCAGTAAAGACATCTACTCTTCAGTAAAACATAATAACGCGGGCGGAGCCGCGGCGAGAAGCTAGTATTGTATATTTATACAAGAAAAAAACAATCAATATTATTTATTATGTTACATATCTATTTCCATGTATTTTTTTACTTTATCGTTGTTTGTATAAGTTTGCATGTTTTGCTTAATTCTTGGGGATGCACTAGACGAAAAGATATCAGAGGCGATAGAAAAACAATGTCTGCCTCTCTAGACAGGCGCTGGTTCCATTGAAAATCAGACTTTATTACCATAGCTTTGAGTTTAAAATTATATGAATGCTTATAATTTTAACTTCAATTTATGGTAATACAGTGTTGTTTTGGAACGAGCTCTTTACCAAATCTGTCTAAAGTAATTGAATTTTTAATATTGTTGAATCTTCAATTATTTACATATATTTTGTACTGTTACCTATTGGATTGACGTTCCCCCAATATGATTCAGGCTGCGGGTGCACTGTTGGGTCTCCATACACTTCTGATGTACTTGCTATCAAGATCCTGGCTCCTACTCGTCTTGCTAGGCCTGGAAAATTTATATTCACAGAAATAAGACATTTTGGATTTTAAATACCTTCATATCATAGATATGGAAAATAGCCGAAAGGGAAATAGTTAACTATGCGAAAACAAGATCTAGGTGACTAAATCATTCTTAAGATACTAATTTAAGTATTTAATTAGCAAGTATGTAGCATTAAAATTTATTATTGTGGTCTATAACTTTCGATTTACTTAATAAAACTAAAAAGTAGCTAACAAATAGTTTTGTTAAACTTCTGTGAAATTAATCTTACATTTACAAAGATATACATTGCCCTGCCGTCATTTTACTAATTTGTGGTTATACTTACCTAACATGTTAATTGTTCCTAATGTATTTGTTTTGATTGTCTTAACTGGATTCTTCATATAATGTGGAGGACTCGCTGGACTAGCTAAATGGTATATTTCATCAGCCTAGAAATAAAAAAAGCATATTAAATTAGTCATATATTTTTAGTTGTATATGGGCAGATGAGTCTTAAGGTGATATTAACCACTTTTAAAGAACCAAATCACGACATACCTAGACATTTTTGAGAAATATAATTTAGTGTTCTAAAATGACAGTATCGTCTTGCATTTTGATGTCACCAAAAAAAATAAGGTGTAAGTACTATTTAGTTACCTTACCTCCACATAAAGGGGATTGACGATATCATGATGGATCAATTCAAAATGTCGATGTCCCACCCAGTGTTCAATGTTCCTTTTCCTCCCTGTGAAGAAGTTGTCAACGACTATCACTTCATGACCTTGCGTCATGAGGACATCTACAAGGTGTGACCCTACAAAACCTGCTCCGCCAGTTATCTGTAATGTAAAAAATAAATCAACATCATCATTTCAGCTGTACGATGTCCAGTGCTTTATATTACAATGATAATGAGCCTTATTCTGAACTGAATTTATGTTCAGTTTGCCTCTTTGTACCGACAGAAAGAGTTCTCTTTGGAATCATTTGTGTTTTGGTCTATCTTACCATTTATGGAGGTAAGGTTTTCTGTAAGTTGTTTTATTGTTACTTAATACATACATGGTATCATAACTTAATAAAAAAGGTAAAATTACCAGTATTCTTTTCCTATCTTTGTAGCCCAAATAATGCACATCAGGGTACTTTTGTGGCATCCGTCCTTCTAAAATTGCAATTTTCTTTTCCAATTCATTGATGCGCGATCTAGCTTCTTCCAACTCTCTCTTAGAAGAGCCATCAAAATTTTCATTAGATTCCATATTTCTCTTGAATTTTTTCGATTGTACTAATTGTTTTTTCTCATGTATGTTCATAATGAAGTTTACATCTTCAAAGTCATCTTCTAATCTATTTTGCTTTCTTCTTGTAACATTTGTTTCATAATCAATATTCATGTGTAAGATGAAGAAAATTAACAACACTAAAAATAATACAGATACATTAATAAAGAATTTTTTTTTTTAATGGCATACTTTTTAAAATTAGTAGTGGGATAAGGTGTAAGTGTTTAAACATGCTTAGTCAATGAATTTGAAAAGAATATGTCTCCAGATAAACAAAAACAAAATATTTTATTCATTTATTTATCACTACATAGTATAAAATAAAGTCGCTTTCTCCGTCCCTATGTCCCTATGTCCCTTTGTACGCTTAAATCTTTAAAACTACGCAACGGATTTTGATGCGGTTTTTTTTAATAGGTAGAGTGATTCAAGAGGAAGGTTTATATGTATAATACATGCATAATATACTGAAGGATAACCCACAATAACCATTTTCCCGTGCGGAGCCGGGGCGGGTCGCTAGTTTGTAATATAACATCACTTATATGTCGCGGCACGAAACTCTAGCGCTGACTGTTATTGCGCAGAAGCCTAAAATAAGGGTCGCGGGGGAGTTACAGGGTCGCGGGGAGTATGGGGAAACATGCGCGGGAATAACGGTCAGCGCTAGAGTTTCGTGCCGCGACTTGTACAGACTAAGCCAAACATGATGATATTAATTAATGATGCAGTTAGATAAGTAATATAATAATAGTACATTATACATAACTTACTGTTGTTGAGGGTGTTAGTTTTTCTAGGTACCTACTAGCCGAGGCTAAAAACTTTGGTTCTGAGGTGAAGAATAGGTCGATGGTGGAATCATTTTCGAGAATTTCGTTTATTAATTGTATGCCTTTGTGAAGTGGTGAGTGTGATTTAGTTCGGGAGGTTGGGGCAGCTAAGAGTGGGTGGTTTCTGATAGGCCGTAGATTGTATGGGGACTTAGGATTCATATGTACCATCATACGGGAGTGCCGAAATTTTGTTCACCGAAAACATTCCTACTAAGCCAATGAGTAAGCATGTCCTTTCAGTAATTGCTAAGCCATCACCCATAAAAAGAAATATTGTGAAAACAGAACAATACAACGTCCTCATCATAATCAACTATTAACCTCCAAAGATTTACAGTCAAATGTTTTAACAACGTGTTCCTAATTTGATAAATAAGCTATAAAACCGGTGCACTACTAAGAAAAGACCCCATTTACATGTTGATAAGAAATAGTAAACATTATGATGAATTAAATAGGAATAAAACAACTTACCTATACTTAAAACAGATAGGATGGTAATAGGTTTTCTATATTTCAATGTCTGTCTGTTCATGTCTGGAAACGTTTTTCAACTGCTCGCATTTTCTATTTTTTCTATTAACCCTTCTACTCATCGATGACCTAATCTTCATTCCTAGAGTCAATTCTTTGCAGAATATTGGCGAACTTTTTTTTTTTTGCAAGGTTTTGCGAAACCAAAATTACTCTGCGAAAATAGTATTATTCTTGATGAAATATGAGATAATTGCAGATAATTGATTAAATTATTTGTTTTTTGTTTGCTTTTTAGGTAAATTACGGTATATTACTCCAATTTTCATACTAAAAGTCGAACAATGAAAAAACTTACCACGGTGCCGAAGTATGTTTTTTTCTTATAAGAAAACACATATTCCTATTGGAAATCACGTGTAACACATCACTTATTGTTCACTGATCACTAATTAGTCGATTTTGGACCTCATTTGTGGTAATTTGTGAATAAATAATGAAAATAAACAAACCAATTTCACTACTTTCATACAAAGTGTCAGTTTTGACATGTTTTTTTTTTTTTTTTGTACTGGACCAAAGACAACTAAAATTACTATTTTATACTACCATTGATTTCCTACCACTTCTCCATAGACCGTACAAGCGAATTTTGCATGGTTTAGCCGTGAAAAGCAGATATTAGAGTCGAAATTTCGGAGCAGGAATTCCCGCTCTAATGAGTTTACGGTTCGCGCAGGCGCGGCCCAGGAGGTTCCCTCCTTAATCTCTATAAGGGTTAAAACGATTTCAAAACAGAAATGACATGACAGTGAAAGAACTATGCTGCACTGTAGTGTTGGCTATCGATAGCCCACTATCGATAAACCAAAACCAATAGTATCGATAGTCTATATTACCACGTGTCAATACTATCGATAGCGTTTTTATGCAATACTATTAACAAGAGCAATACTATCGACACTATCGATATATTTACGTCCAATAGAATCGATAGTATCGATAGTGTTGCGAAATCTTGCAATATCACCCAAAAATAATCGATAGTATCGATAGTTTTGCTCTATCGATAGTCAGCCCTATTTCGATAGTATTGCTGGCAAAGGCAGTGTTGGAATTCGTACGATAATTATCGTATTTGTACGATAATTTCATTCATAGTAAATACGATGTACGATCCTAATTAAGGGATCGTACGCGAAAGTACTATCTTTTTAAATTCCTTTCCATTTACCCAATTTACCAACTGTATAAAATAAAATTTTACATTTCGTAACATTGAAGCGTCAATAATCCAACTGCAGCGTACACTATGTGCATTTAGGACTTTGTGTGAGCAAGATAGACATACAATTCTGTATGATGGAAGACGACGCCGACATTATTTTTTGAATAAGTGGCAAATATACCATTGTCTATTTATTTATTATTCATTAAATACTATATTTTTTAGAAGTGTACTATATTTTTCAAATCAATTTAAAAAAATACTATATTTCGCCGAAGATATGTTGGCAACCCTAGTAATACCAACCTATGTTCTCTTCATTCTCCGCTATTTAGTAGGTTGCGGTTGCGGCTGTTGTGCACTCGTACGCAATTATTTTACCTTTGCTTTGATAAAAACAACATCTATAAAAGTGACTTGTAATTGCATCAGCTGTCTACAAAAAAAAAATCAGCCTGATCCGTTGACCTTCGATCCGAAAATCCTTAATGTCCCATTTTTTTTACTTTGGAACCAGTGTGCGGCGGCGGCGGCGGCGGCGGGGCGGTTGCGAACCGACATTTGTTATTATGAGGGAGGAATAGGTACTTAGGTGCATAAATTAGCTATGTTGGTTTTATAGTTAAAGGTCGCAGGCTCAGTTATGCCACAGCATAACCATCGCACCGCCGCCGCCGCCGTTCGCGCCTTCGATCTCTTCGCAGTCCCTGAACAAAAAATGATAGACAGACTTACCTATTCCGGCCATAGTTCGTAATTTCTTTTGATTGCTCAACTAACTAATTATAGAATCATATCATCATCTATTATAATGTATATTAAAATGTGAACTCACACATGACTGAACTTAGGCACATTACTTTCAATTTACTTACAATAGTATTGATGATTTTCTGGCAATTGATAGTACAAAACTATCGATACTATCGATAGAATCGATTGTTTTTGGTAGTTTCTGCCAGAATTTGCAATACTATCGATACTATCGATTCTATTGGACGTAAATATATCGATAGTGTCGATAGTATTGCCCTTGTTAATAGTATTGCATAAAAACGCGTGCACAAGTGGTGATACTATCGATAGTACTATCGATATCCTGACTAGTTTTCGAGGTCAACTATCGATAGTCAAACTATCGATGGTTCTGCAACACTACTGCACTGCACAGATTGGATGAAAAAAAAAAAAAAACTTTTTGTATGTGGGTAGAAGAATGACAGTGACAGTTCTGTGTTGCCTGCGGTTTGATGCATGTTGGTTTAAAGGCCCCTACACATTTCGCGCGCCGCGCGTAGCCGCTCGTTGCGTTATTTTACCTATTTTATTGAGAACTAGCGACCCGCCCCGGCTCCGCACGGGAAAATGGTTATTGTGGATTATTCTTAAGTATATTATGCATGTATTATACATATAAACCTTCTCTTGAATCCCTCTATCTATTAAAAAAAACCGCATCAAAATCCGTTGCGTAGTTTTAAAGATTTAAGCGTACAAAGGGAGGGACATAGGGACAGAGAAAGCGACTTTGTTTTATACTATGTAGTGATAGTGACTAGCGAGCCGCCCCGGCTCCGCACGGGAAAATGGTTATTGTGGGTTATCCTTAAGTATATTACCTATGCATGTATTATACATATAAACCTTCCTTTTGAATCACTAAAAAAAACCGTATCAAAATCCGTTGCGTAGTTTTAAAGATTTAAGCATACATAGGGAATCACGTCTCGCAGGACGCACTAGTTACATACATAAACTCACGCCTCTTTCCCGGAGGGGTAGGCAGGGACCACTTCCTTCCACTTGCTACGATCCAAACATACTTCACACTACGCACTAGTTACTACTTACCAATCTACTTACTGACCAAAGAAATAAAAAACCTGTTTTGGAGGCGCCACGCACGTGTATATTTTTATGTCTAAGGTATTTCCCATTATATAAAATAAGTTCCATTGAAATTCCGCAATATAATGGGCTCAATTCTGCCGTGGCCACTAAAATCTCACTAAAATCGCAAAATTGAGTCCAATGTCTTTTTATTTCTCTGGTCGGGCTTTACCTATTCGTTCACAGAGAGAGAGAGCGTCACTCCCTTGCAAATTTTAATAAAACCCATTGTTTTTATTATGTAGGTATCCTTTTTTTTTAATTGAACCTCAAAAATGAGTTAGTTGTATGTTTAGTACAAAATATCCCACAGTAATAAAAATATATAAGTATATTGAAGTAAAAGCAGTAAAAAAGCGCCTGAATTAATATTAGTAGCAATGTATAATTAATTAAATGAGTTTAATTAACACTATTCATAGACCTCTCACTATGGAGACAACAACAAAAGATAAAACATATTTGGACAGCCAATGCCTGATTCCTCTATTTGGGCAAGGCCCTCGCAGACGTACGAGGATATCTGGTTGATCAGTAAACAGTCCATCGATTCCAGTTTGTAAGAAAGCTTGCATCTCTCCCGCAGAGTTTCCAATAGAAGAGGCTAAGCCATCAGCTGAGTGGAATTCTATAGGTAGAAAAGCGTTCTCGGCGCGAAAAGTATAGGGATGCACTTTGAGTCCAACTGCGTGCGCGTCTTGCACAAAACTCGTAGAAACGTTAAGTCTGCCATCTGAGCCACGAGGGATGATCAGGGCTTTATCAGGTCCAACCGCAGAGGCATACGTAGCCACCTCACTCAGTCCAGCCGGCGTAGCCATTTGACCATAAGTCAATTCAGTGCCTAACAATACTTGATCATAAGGTTGCCTCGTGCTAGCTGATGGCATCAGTTGTAACAGACGTAGGTCTGTCATTGTCTTTAATTCTTTTAAATTACTTACTTCAAAGGATTGAATGTAAATAGGTGCGTCAGCTCCTCGATAACCGTTCTGATGAAGCAAATCCACAATAGACTTTTCCATCGCCAATCCAAGTTGCTGGAAATGTGTAGCATGTTTAATTTCTGGGTAAATCCCTATTCTCCTTCTTTCACTGCTTTCGAATCCTTTAGCCAAGTCAATAATTTCTTGCAAAGTTGGAATATCAAATGATCCATCCATCCGTGTGTTTCCAGGTCTGATGTTAGGCATAAGGTCTTTAGCTCTTAAAGTTTTTATTTCGGCAAGAGTGAAGTCCTCGCTGAACCATCCAGTTTGATTGGACCCGTCGACTAGTTGGGTTCTGTAAAGGTGGGCGAATTCGGGGAGTTCTGCGACGTTTGTGGTTAGTGAAAGTTCATTTTCGTGGCGAGCAATGAGTATGCCGTCTTTGGTCATGACGAGGTCTGGTTCGATGTAGTTCGTGCCCATGGTGATGGCTAATGCGTAGGCGCCCAGCGTGTGTTCAGGGACGTAACCACTAGCGCCACGATGCGCGATCACTAATGGCTCACAAGCATCAGGATTACCGGACACAAAACTCCAAGAAGCGAATAAAACAAATACCTGCCACTTGGCCATGACTGATCCTGCTGGTACTGCACTGAGTTCTGTTTTGAGGAAGTTAAAATTCATTTATCACGGTACTAGATAAGATTGGAATAATATTGGACCATAAATACATCACCATTTTATATTTTCTGTTATCTTGCTGTTGAAAGTCACGCTCACGCCCTAATCCACTACACACTACTAAATTACTCAACAATGTACCATGTAAGCAATACATCAACTGAATAACTCTGCTAGATAGGTACCTATAAATAATACTGCTCAGAAAAAAACTCAAAACATTATGTGTATTACTCTTACAGCTGTAGAACTTTGTTTTACTTCAGTTAAACTCATTATTTGCGATAATATTGTAAACACAGTTGTTATGTTTGTTTGGAGCCTGCTAAGCCTGTACTGTAACGTTGATGGTATCAACTACCTATAGCTGACTAATTAAGTAAATACAATGCTATTGCACGCTCTTTAGATAAATTAACGAGAATGTGTACTTAGACTTTTATATTAGTCTTTGAAATACTTTATATGTAACATACGTAAAGCCTGACCAAAGAAATAAGAAACCTGCTCTGGGGGCGCCACGTGTATATTTTTACGACTAACAATTTCCCTTACAAAATTAGTTCCATTGAAATTCCGCTATATGGCGAGGTTTCTTATTTCGTTGGTCGGGCTTTATATAGATATAATAGATATGAATAGAATAATATAATATGTATAGGTTATTTTCTTTATAGTAACTACCTACACAAAAACACAATTAACAGTACATTTAAACGGTACAGTACACAAGGGCGAGCTTATCTCTAAATAGAGATCTCTTCCAGCCAATCCGTATTTATAGAGGAATATTATGATCTTTATTATGATATGATGTGACAGTAAATAAAACTAAGTTTATTTGTACAAAATAAATAAATTCAATTAATGAATTTCACATTGTTTACGAATTAATAAGTATTGCTATAGAGTGACGCACGGATAACAAGTCAAACAAAGAAAACATCATCATCACTACATAGTATAAAATAAAGTCGCTTTCTCTGTCCCTATGTCCCTATGTATGCTTAAATCTTTAAAACTACGCAACGTATTTTGATGCGGTTTTTTTATAGATAGAGTGATTCAAGAGGAAGGTTTATATGTATAATACATGCATAATAAACTTAAGGATAACCCACAATAACCATTTTCCCGTGCGGAGCTGGGGCGGGTCGCTAGTTAAAAATAAAGTGCAACTATACTACAGACCACTACAGACAGATATAGAGATGCCACAGCTCGATGCTTTTAAACCCTATACTATTTTTAAAACTCGTCTCAACTTTGAAGACTCGACTGCAAACGAGACTCGAGGCTTTTACTAATCTTGTATTTTCGTGTGTATATTTGTAACGAATAAATTCAAAATCTACTGAACCGATCTTAATGGTACCAAGATAGAATAGATCTTGAGGAGTAACATAGGCTTTATTTTACCGCGGGAAAAATACTCATTTCCACGGGGAGAATGTTAACGCTAGCGAAGCTGCGGCAGACAGCTAGTTTTGCAGGCGCCTTAGGTACAGAAGCCAGCACATGCGGTTGGACATTCGCACTACGAAATTCACCCCTACCGCTACGGAATAAGAGCGCTCTCAAGGTCAACATGTCCAGCCGCATGTGCTGTCTACTGTACATATTTTCTTTGCTAAATTAAAATATCAATACTGTTTGCTAATGACACACTATCTCCACGAGTACGATAAGGATATTCATTGTTCACGCATGGCTAGTTCATGAATTTCACAAACACGGCCTAAGCACGATGGAGTGTTATCAGACCGATTAGAAGACATACTGTCGTTACTATCGCTACTCTTATCCTATCTAAAGTTCAATTCCCTGATGAGGTTCTCGCTGGCAAAAAGCCTTACACGTCATCACTATCACTACATAGTATAAAATAAAGTCGCTTTCTCCGTCCCTATGTCCCTATGTCCCTATGTCCCTATGTCCCTATGTCCCTTTGTACGCTTAAATCTTTAAAACTACGCAACGGATTTTGATGCGGTTTTTTTTAATAGATAGAGTGAGTGAGTGAGTGATAGAGCCCCGGCGGATATTCCTCGGTTATGTATTATGGTAAAAATATTATTGCTACATCTAAGTATATCTTCGAGAAAATTAGTTAAGTCGGGGGATTAGAGTTATTTTACTCTTTTTCGATTAGATTTTTACCGTCGTGGGTTTTTTCAAAATTTTTAATTTTGCTTAATTTTATGTTTATTAATGTTCAGACACATAGCTGTTACACGAAAGCTATCTATCAGAATTTGCTATCGTCTGGTTTTTCAGCATTAACAAATTATTAACTCGTGTCGATTGTGGCTGTAAAAGGCTTCATTTTATCTTGAGGCAGGTGGACTGTTTGTTAATGACATACAAGATGTCTTGGTCAATATGGTTGAGCCCGGCGGTGGCTGACCCATACGTCAAACCCGTGAACGTGGTGCTGCTTGGGGGGACTGGTCTACTCTAGTCGATTGCCGGTTGTTTTTTGGTTACTTAATTTAGTTTTTCTACTTTGACTGGTTGCCTTCCTCTAACTGCATACTTCGTTTGCACTCTTTGTTATATGAATCAAATTGTATAAAATACTATTTTTACCCACGACGGAACGGAGCAGGTATATGCGTTTAGGGTGAGAGATGTTTGTTTGTGTGTTTGTGAGTTTGTGTGTTTGTGTGTTTGTGTGTTTGTGTGTTTGTGTGTGCGTTTGTGCAAAGTAATGTTCCCACCTATCTTCTAAACTAATGATCCGATTTTGATGCGGTTTTCAATAACGGGTTTGTATTTGATGAGTTCATGTTCTTAGACAGGTGTCATGGCTGTCACTCACTAGGGGGCGCCACAATATTAGTGCAAAACAATGTTGAATCAAAACGAAAAGTCCGATTACAATTCTGTTTTCAGCAATGTGTACGTGGTAGCTTAATGCATGTTCCCAAATAATAAAAATTACGTCTGTAACTCACTAGAGGGCGCTACAATATTAGTGCAACCCCTCCACTGTATAATATTTAATAAGGAACTTAATATTATGTGGTAGGATGAATCACACTTATTCTTTTGCGAGATCTTACCTACATATTATATAGATGATAATTCGTATAATATGCTCTCTAAAAAGTATGAAATAAAATTAAGCAAAATTAAAAATTTTGAAAAAACCCACGACGGTAAAAATCTAATCGAAAAAGAGTAAAATAACTCTAATCCCCCGACTTAACTAATTTTCTCGAAGATATACTTAGATGTAGCAATAATATTTTTACCATAATACATAACCGAGGAATATCCGTCGGGGGCTGCCTTTTTTATATGAAATTTCAACAAAAATTTAATCATACTCATAAGTGTATTTTATGTCGTCGTTAAACATCTCCAATTCTTCAATAATTGTATTCACGTCACTAGAAAAACTTTAGCTGGTTTAATGGCAGCCCCGGCGGATATTCCTCGGTTATGTATTATGGTAAAAATATTATTGCTACATCTAAGTATATCTTCGAGAAAATTAGTTAAGTCGGGGGATTAGAGTTATTTTACTCTTTTTCGATTAGATTTTTACCGTCGTGGGTTTTTTCAAAATTTTTAATTTTGCTTAATTTTATTTGTAAAATAGTTTGAAAAGATGCAACGCCTGTGGAGTTTCTTCCGGTGGGTTCTTCTCCACAGAAGACAGCCAAATTGTGAACCCGCCTCGACGTCGAAAAATGATTTGTAAAATCTTACTTCGAATAAAACATATTTCATTTTCATTTTCAAGATAATGCAGAAGCGGATGAATGTCCGATTAGCTTAAAGTCTTTATAGGTCTTGTATTTACTTGCAAAAAATTTTTGTATGTTCGATTCATCTTTCTCGTCCACCGTTTTACGATTGTGTTGGCCGGCCGGACTCTGGAAAATCAGTCAAATTCAAATTTTTTTTTCGTGAAAAGAAATGAGCTGATAATTTTCAAATGGCTGAAGATATTTTCTTGGATCATAGCTAGGAACACTCGATTGTGACATCTTGCAAACAAAAAAATAAAACTAGATCAAAATCGGCGCATTCGTCTACGATCTACGATGCTACAGGCAGACAGACAAGTAGACACGTCAAACTTAACTATAACACCCCACTTTTTTGTCGGGGGTTAAAAAAGGATTGATATGACTGCATTTCGGGTTTAAATTGACATACTTTAATAAAGGAATATTTCATAAGATAAGTAGGTATTAGACTTGCCTACATAGCATTTATATTGTTTTAATTTCGGTACAGGGAAACATGTAATAAAATTGTGGGTGCAGTGCGGGTGCGAGGGGCTGTTTGGTGATCAGTTGATCACGTTATAGTTAAATAACAGCTTTTATTAAAAACAAACGCGTCCCCCGAGGCGCGACCCTTTGTTGACACTGAGATTTAGATCCTAGGGTTACCGCAATGCACTATACGTTCAGTTATCATATCACCAGGGAAATCTTTTTGATATTTCCATCTTCAATCGTTTAAAACAAAACACAAATTTGTTATTAAAATATATAAATCTTTTTTCAAAATATACAAATTAATTTGATGACGTAATCCAAATTTACAAAGTGTAGTTCCTAGCTAAATAGCAATACGATCGCCTTAGCGGACATTCTATTGTCTAAGTGTTACTTACAGTCCGTCCAAAAAGAGTAGAAATTTAAAAGTAGCAACACCGTAGTGTCGTCTCATTTTCACCATTACTTGGTTGGAAAGGGAAGACATGATGGTGTTGCTACTTTTTAATTTCTACTCTTTTTGGACGGACTATACTTACTTACATACTTATTCCTTAGTAACGTAGACAGGCAAAAATATAAAATGAAAATAGGTAATGTGTTCAAAAGACATTATAAGCAAATTTTTAAATACATTTATGCAAACTTAAGCATTTTCAAAATTACAAGAATCACTTAGTGGCAACCCTATCACAATCACATTAAGGATCCGTAGATCTTCGCAGCATCATCCCTTTCGCGCGTTTTTTCACCCTTGCTACAGACTACTAATCCGGCAGATCGAATTAATAAGGGTTGATGCAGACGCTGTAGGTAGTTAATCATTATTGCCACATACGAATAAGGAATTACACATTCATTACTGGCCACCCTAAGTACCATTTCTCGGAAAAACCGGACTATTATTTTACGTTGGTGAAGGTTTATATTTTCATATTAAAAAAAAAAAAATAATCAATCATCAATCTAAAATAAAAAATTAATAAATGACAGCTTAGCAAACACTGAGAAGGAAAAGCTCATATTCCTATATAAAGAAAACTTTTTCGGAAATGAAAAACAACTTTCGTACAAACTGTTTTTTTTTTCATTCACGAGAATAGTTTATTTGGGATAGTTGCTTAACAAATACGTTGACTACTACGCATGTCCTTTGAGTGTTTGCTTGTAGTATGATTCCCATAAACTCCCGAGGGAACCATGATCTGGCCGTGGTCGTATCTCTGATTTTCTCCCTCGAGGGTCCGTAGTCCGTATAGGGATACGGACCAGTTATAGAGTTCCTTTAATCTTATTACGATTGTCATGTTTATCTGTTTGTGTTTAGTAAAGTGCTAACTCGTATCTAATACGAATCGTTCGTAAGTATTTCTGGAAAACGGATAATTGTAAAGCTGTCTTTTTAGATTTTCTGATGAGATCTGACGTCAACTTTTATTTTCATATTAGAAAAAAGTTTACTATAAGATAATATTGCTAATTTGTGGAGGTATTTAAATACCTACATTTTTTAACTTAATTCATTTACGAGTATTTATTTATTTTTAAATAGTGGCCATTACGTTTTGTTATAAGTCAGCATAAATTGAAAAAAAATTACAGACTTTGTTGAGTAGCTAAAAACTCTTCATTTCAGACTGAACATCACGTTCACGTAGCAGAAGATGAAGCTTGGGCAGACCCCATATGAACCGGTCACTATCCGGTGAAGATAGCTCAGGATCTGTCTGAGGAGAAGGTGAAATGTGGAAAGCCTTGTAGCATGATGATGATGATGATAAAAGAGTACAGAAGCCAGCACATGCGATTGGACATTCGCACTGCGAAATTCACCCCTACCGCTACGGAATACGGACGCTCTAAAAGTCTAAATGTCCAGCCGCATGTGCTGGTTACTGTAAATTTTCTCTGATAATTATTTTAAAAGGGAAATTTAACGATTAGTACAAAAACGTTTTTTCTGTAAGTACATTTCTTTTCTTGCTCGGTTTTCCACAAGACAAATAACAA
The DNA here is from genome assembly GCA_948473455.1 of Teleiodes luculella. Taxonomy (NCBI): domain Eukaryota; kingdom Metazoa; phylum Arthropoda; class Insecta; order Lepidoptera; family Gelechiidae; genus Teleiodes; species Teleiodes luculella. The sequence goes on from OX419585.1 coordinate 9,004,953, forward strand.
AATATCACCAATAATGCACAAAACGTCAGTGTGGATGAGATATTTGTTACAGAAGTGATGTTCTTAAGTGGATAATAGCCGGGTTCGAGTCCCGGGGCGGATCTTCCACGCCCCTAACACGGAGAACCTTTTATTTTTAACAATTGCCTTACGAAAACACATTAATGGACACAATAAAAAAACTACACTTGTAGTTTTTCTTTTTTAATCAATCGATTATAAGAAGTACAGAAGCCAGCACATGCGGTTGGAAATTTGCACTACGAAATTCACCACTACCGCTACGGAATACGGGCGCTCTCAAGGTCAACATGTCCAGCCGCATGTGCTGGCTAATGTACTTACTTCTTTAAAAAAATTTGCCTATGCGGAAAAGAGGATATAATATATCGATAGAGAGATATCTATTTATTTATTCAAACAAGTAAACTTCACAGCCAAGAGTACGTCAAGGTCCTTTACATCTATTTGTGCTGTTATCATTTTATTTCTTTGGTTGAATCCGCTGGACCTTTCGGATGCATTATGTCTAGCAGTGGCCATCTTCTGCCAAAATTCCATCTCTCTCTCCCTCCAGGGCAATTATTATTCCCATCTGATGGTGGGGTCTGCCTTCCGCGTTTCTTGCTTCCACTTCGCTCTATTAGACGTCTTTTTTATTATTTGGCCTATGCTTGTGTCGAAAAAGTACAACCAATCAAGCTTCACCGGACTTGACCCTATTAGACGTCGTCTTCGGTCATATTACATGAGCTAAGATCTTTTTTGACCACATCTGTCCATTTCATTTTGGGCCGCCCTCTGGTCCCGATTGTTCAGATTGGTCACCGCATACCCTATATATTCTGGAGGTCTTCGTTTCACATGTCCAAACCATCGCAACCTGCTTTCCTTGAGCTTGTCGGCGACGTCACGTACTCCCAGGCTTCCGCGAACGTATCCGTTGCGTATCTTGTCGAGCCTGGTCCTGGTCTTGGAAATTATGATACTTAAATTCCCTGTGACTGATTAATCAGTAACACCAATGAGATGGACTGACCAAATAAAGACTATGGTGGGCGGGCCTTTGCAAGAGTGCTTCAGAATGTCTATCAGTAGAGACAGATGGCGGGACATTGTGAGGCGAGCTACTTCTGCCACCCATTAATACACTTCAACATGTTAACCACGACCACTCTGCCAAGAGTGTTACGACTGAGAAGAAGAAGAAGATTAATCAGTAACAATCAGTGTACTTAGGCAAGTTGCTATACCTTACCAGGTTTTTATGATAAACTGTGTCCATCTCCTATCTATGTACCTACGTACATGTATAATATGATTAACAATACGGAGAAGTTGTCGAACAATAGAGCCTCGATCGGTCTTCGGTATACAGCAACAATCAAAACGATTGACGAAATATAATAAACAAAATAACGAAACATCGTATCTATTAAACAGGGTTGGACTCAGCACACAGTACCTTAGGTGTAATTTCAAATAAACTGTGTATATTCACAGATTAATAAATAGCTACTAACGTAAGTACCTATATTATTGTTTTAAATTAACAAAAAATATAGAAGATTTGCCTTTATTGCACTCAGAGGAATGTACAAAAATGTGGTACGTATACGTACAAACAGATTGGCAGTCGTTTTGCTAATAATAATATAGCAACTTCTTAAAGTGGCTTCAAGCCTCGGCACTGCCAGTAACTAATATATTTTCGATTTTTTCGGCTTCATATTATGTACTTTTTTTTATTCGACGCTCTTACGGTGACGGAAAACATCGTGAGAAAACCTGCTCACACCTGCGAAGAAATTTAATGTTGGTGTGGGGAGTTTTGCGTTGCGACCCGCACTGGGCCAGCGTGGTCGACTAGGGACGGCAATTCACCCTGATATTCAGGGTAGGCTCGAGTCTCTTGGTCTAAGACTGTTGATTTACGAGCTACACAACAAAAGAAGTTAATTAAATTAAATATAACACAAAACCTGAATCCGTCCCTGGCGCAGATAGCGTATCGGATACACAGCAATAAACCAAATTAAAATTACTTTAGGCACTCTAATGATACGCGTGAATTATTAATTTGTGCGGCATTCATTGTCCATTTGCCTAATCGCAGCCGAATAAAAGATCTTTGATAGTACCTATTTTATTATTGCTTGTACTTACTTTCGATTATCGCAGCCAAAAGCTTAGAGGTATAATGGGAAATATCAAAACATTTCCTATTCATATAAATTAAAGGTCACGGCACTTAGTTGGTATTAACTAATGATTTTGTTACTAACCCTAAAATGTTACATTTTCGTAGTGACCACCAAATATTAAATTAAGTGTATAAATAAACTAGCGACCCGCCCCGACTTAGCACGGGAAAATAGTTATTGTGGGTTATCCCTAAGAATATTTTGCATGTTTTATACCTACATATAAAACTTCCTCTTAAATCACTTTATCTTATTAACCGCCTTCAGGCACTGTATCAAAATCCGTTGCGTAGCTTTAAAGATCTAAGCATACATAGGGATAGAACAGACAGACGGAAAGCGACTTTATGTAGTGATCAATATGTGAGAACATGTCACACAGGGCGATTTGACCCCAAACTATAGAGCCTGCTGTAGAATATGCATATATATATAAATTAATAATAGGCAACATACAGACACAAGGCGACACGAGTGATACGAACCCGAAACCCTATGCTTTGTAGGCAAGCGCACTACACTACCAACTAGGCTATTCAAGTTCGAAGGAAGCCAAAAAATCTTTGTGGTTGATTTTTGTCTAGTAGGTTTAATTAATTACACGGGTTGGCTGGAAGAGATCTCTATTCAGAGATAAGCTCGCCCTTGTATACTTCCGCTTATATATGAATTGTATAATTTTACTTTTGTGTACAATAAAGAATCTATTATATTTTCTGTTATCTAAATTGCAAAAATATATTATGCTGCTAATTCTTGTCAGTTTTAAGTATTAATTTTCGCGTTCGTCAGTCCAAATGTGCCGCTGAATTGCAAAGTTCTCTTAAACACATCAATAATAAAAGGTAAGATAAAAGGCATAAAATTCGAGGTCTCAAAAACACTTCGTTATCCGTGACAAAAGACGATCAATCATACAGAAACCTCGCAAAACAATAATCACATTATGATTCTCCCATAATAACAAATGTATTCCCGAAATGCATAAAGAACCCGCTTAAGAAAAAAAAAGGTTTGAAAAATATCGTTTCAAGTCTTCTTCTCTGACAAAATCGAACAATGTAAACTTATGAGCGAACGCATTATTTATTGAAAACACGAAAAAAGAATACGTTGCGCCTTGACATATTGTTAAGAGAGCTTATAAAATTATTTGCTATCACGCCAATAAGATGCTATTCAAAGGGCCTTCTTTAATTTTTGATAATATTTTCTTTATGTAATATTTTGTTAAATTTTAAGATTTTAAAAATTGGGATTAGAAGATGCGACTAATTCAAAAATTTATACAATGTATAAAACGAAAGGCGAAATAAAAAAAAAGTGGTAGAAAAAAATAATACAAAAGAAAGGAAAACAGAAGAAACTGTGAAAAATATTACCTAGTTGTATTAGTTTTGAGTTAGAGTCGATGGTAATAATATCAACATGTTGATCAAATGAAAGGAAATATTAAAAAAAAGCGTTGTGGAAAATACTGCTACTTGAAACTGAACCTATCTAGTTTTCAGCATGGTCTTAGAAAACAAGGTCTAACCGTTAGACCACGTGACTGACACAAACTTACGTCTATTAACACGCATTAGACAAGGGTGAACAGCGCAAGACGACGTAGGTTTGTGTCAATCACGTGGTCTAATGGTTAGACCTTGTTTTCTTAGACCATGGTTTTCAGTAGGGGCCGTCCATTAATCACGTGATCTTTTTTTTAGCATTTTTTAACACCCCCTCCCCCTTGGTGATACATGGTGAGGTTTAAGACTACCCCCCAGCCCCCACCCAACATCACGTGTATTTTTAGTACCTGCAAAGAATCTTAAAATTTTTAGAACATTATCTTTAAATAAAGGTATAAACCCTTACCCTACCCCTTTGGTTCGTTTTCGTAATTTTGATTTCGTAATTGACTATGAAAGAGGAACCTTATTTTATTCTGAAATTAAGGACTATGATAAAAATGCCTAGACAGAAAGGTTGCAGGTTGTGTTTGATTGGAAAAAATAAATACACGTGATATTTTACCACACCCCCCCTCCCCCCTTGTGATATTTCGTGATTTTTGACAAACCCCTCCCCCCCCTTTGAAGCCTCACGTGATTAATGGACGGCCCCCGAGTGTCAAATAAGTACTTAGACTTCCTAACCAGATAAGCATTCCGCGTAGTACCGAGTACATAATGAGTACTCTGACATGATCGAGACTTGCGAGAGTAGGTCCGCCAGTTAATTTTAATAATCACATAGGACCCACTTCAAGCGCGCTATTAATAATGCTTTGAACGGATTTTTCGAATTCCTAAATGTCATCCAGCTTATTAACCGGCTTCATTTTTTGTTTTGGTTTTGTTTGTTTTGGAGTGAACGTTTTGGTTTTGGCGCGGCCGGTTCGTTTTTTGTCTTGAACGTCGTCGTCGTGCAATCCCGAGATATGAATTATTGTTTAAAGTTAATTAGTTGTTCTAATAACGTCATTTTCTGTTAATATGGTTCATTTTGTTACAAAATAATACTTACTATAGTTTTAGCTTGTTCTAATGATTTGTATTGGCATCTTTTGCCTAATATTTAGTCAAAAAATAATAAAAGTTTCACATCACAGAACTAAGTTCCATTTTATGTCTAATGAAGGGCATCGATACGAAGAATAATGAGTTGGTCCGTCTGTTCAGGTAATTAGTCACACTGATGAGAAATACATTTTAATATTTCGAATATAAGCAATTTATCACAAGAACCCAACGTCAAACATCATCTGCAAAAAGATGCCACTAAATGAATAAATTTAGATTCCTATGCGCGTGATCGATAGACCCGTAGATCAGATCTATAGATCATATCGACTTCGAAAATGGAATGCGTGAGTAAGACAAAATATAATTAATGATCGTCCTTCTAAATTCGAATCGGTCTGGTGCAGACAAGTTGGCGTCGTCGCACAAACAAAAGGCAAAAAGTTTTGTTTCATTTTTTGTGTTTTTTAGTATTTCTCTATACGTGGAAACATTAGTAGATGCACACGATTAATCATTTTCTGGTTGCATTGTGCATCTGTCATGGAGGCTTGTAAACTGAACTGTATAGTATTGTATCGCTATTGTTGGACCTCAGTCCTGCAAAAAGCATGGCCGCACCTGTGCTCCAGAATAACGGTTCAATTATTTTCAATCGAATTTAAATTAAACTATTATACAAGTTTGATTACCGCAAAATCGTTATAAAATCACAGCATGCTTTAATTATTAAAAATATATATATGTATGTGGGATATCGTAACTTATTAGTGCTTTTTAATAGACTTTATTAAATAGGTACATTTTTGCTCTTATTATAAGATAGTGTAATTTATACATTCATAATATGAAAAAAGGGAAAAAATTACATCGTTTCATATCGTTTCATCGTTACATACAGACTAATAAACAGCAGCTTTTTATTGCATGCCGACCACTATTACTACTCATCGGCCAACCCGCATTGGGAAGCGTGCTCAACTAAACGCACCCAAAGAAGGCTCGAACCCCTCGGTGGGAACATTTATAAGCTGTTAACGACGATTAGCCATACTTTAAATATGACGAATAAACAGTTTACGAGAAACATTTTTGATTTGAATATTGATCTCCACACAATCATGAAAAATGCCCGTACCAGTCAGGAATCATCAAGCCAGCCTGCAAACAATCAATCGCTTTGACGGACGCGCTCTGTCGTGGGTCTATCCGTCATGCGTCATCGGCGGCGGCGGCGGCTGCGGCTGCGCACGTTAGGGTGTGTTCACACACGATTATTTTTCCTATACGATTCCCATTGTATATACCTATATGTGACGTTTCACGTGCAAAGGTACCTTATGGTTGGTATTGAGTTATGCATCCCTGTAATCAGCAACTAATAAGCTATTCAAATCAAAAAGATTATGTTTATACTAAAACCCGCCTTAAGGTACATAATTGCATGTTGAACGTCACATATTGATGAGGTAGGCTAACCTCGAAATCCACACGACAAGCAAGCATTATACTCGCTGATATAGACAGTCACGTTCGTCAAGTCCTGTTAATATATATAATATGTGACTATTACGTACACGTATAGGTACACCTATTTATACTTTTTTAACGAAAAAGGAACGATACGCGACTAGTCCGCGATGGGAATCGGTTTGGCTAACTGATCAAGTGTGAACGCACCCTTATTCGTGGGCCCGGCGCCTGCTTTTGTTCGTCGTGGGAAAACGACTATAGGTATGTGAAGATTATAAGAAAATCAATGACCCTGCCTAGTATAGTAAGTAGACCTAGCTAAGCAAGTCTTAAAGGTCAGATTTCTGCCTCCCGATCTAAGAGTCTAGGTTTGAATCCACTTTTTAAATCATACTGTTATGACGCCGATTTTTGGTTAGGTCATTGCAGGCTGATTTTGTATGCTTTCAATACTCTAAGAAATTTACATTATAGTTATATCTCTCACGTAATATGTTTCAAATTGATCCTTTACTGCCTAACTTACAAAATTAATTTAAATATTATAATGCCGGTACAAAATCCCTCGTTGAGTTATGACAAGGTTTTCTAAGAAAACACCTCATTTTTCTATTCCAAGCCACTAAACCAAACCCGGGTTAGTTAACTTTATAGAAAAAAGAAACAAACGAATGTGCGACCGACCTTTTTTCTTTTATTCCACCTGACAACACCCAACGTTAGTTTTTATACGCCATTTTGAAAATTAAATTATAGGTTATAATTTTAATATGATAGCCGGTTAATATATTTCATCCAGAAGGGAGATTTTTATCAGCTAAGCTATTTATTTTTAACAGCCTACGATAATATATTAATGAATTTAACTTTTCTTGTTAGTTAAATTAGTTTATAAAAGTCGATGTAATTAATGTTTAATAAACACAGTGATATAATTAAAACAATCCATGATCACTAAAAATATTAAGTAAGTATGATAACGATTTACTCATTATAATGAAATAGGTACCTACTTACTAACATTTGATTACATCGGGAAATAGGCGATACATCTAAATGAATCTCTTTAGAGAGGCTAAAACCTGAACGTGCCTGCCTGAACCAATAATGGGGTGAAAAATATTTAATACCTACCACATTGTTGGTTCATGACAATGTGCTCGACTTTACAAAATAACAACATTTTCATGTGTCATCGCCATGCTTTCTTTTTGAGCTTAAATGCATCTACAACTTCTATGGAACTAATACCTACTTATTATGTATTTTGTGATTATAACGAGCTAATATTATGTCTTTTGTTGTTAAATAATATTTATTACTTACCAACAAACAGCCTTTTTTAATGCGAGAAGACTACGCTCTTCGAATAGCGTTCATCTTTTGTTAGACGCTCGAGACGTTTTTCGACTTTTCCTGTGACGATGCCATCATCGTCATTAATCCATATTAATCAGCAATAAAAGTAACGTTTGTAAACAACTACATTCTTATGAAAAATCTCATAAAAATTCAAATTTTATAGAATCCAATGTAAGTCTTAACTATTATTAAGAAAAATATTTTTTGGCCATTTAGTTGATAATTAATAGTTAACCGGCCTAGATCGGATCTACAAAGAATCCGCGCAGTTTGCGTACGCACAACTCGTCTCCATAACGACATTTTTTAACGATCAATTCCAAGTTTTTATAAGAAGATGCGACTAAAAAAGAGCGGCTACGACAAAAGATGGTTGTCCTTAGATCTTTGTCGAGATAGAGGACCATAAATAACACTTCGGTATCGGCGAATTTTAGTTCCTTTGACTATTACAGCTGTGGAAGGGATGACGCGATCTATTTTTCAGATCTTGTATTAATAATTTAAATTTTGAATTACTTTTAAATTGACTAACAACTACGTACGTCAAGAGTGCGGAGTAAGATGAATACTTTGGACTTTTAACTTTTTTATATTCACTGTATAAGAAACAGAATCTTATAAAGAGCGCTTTCAGTTTATGTACTCGTACCTAGTAATTGAACAACGTACATGTTTTTCCTTGCAAATATTTTTTCCTTGGATTGGCTACCTCGATGTATAAGTTTTTACTAACCAGCTTCTAGTCTATAAGCGTGGATTATTTTACTCGTATATTGTCAATAAAAAACAGTGATCAATTACGCACTGGCAGTTTATTCGGGTTGTTTGCTATTATTGCTTATAAAAAAAAGTTTGGCTAAGCTCGCATCCCCTTTTTCTACCCTAAAGCCGCTAGTCGCCAAACGTTATTAAGTCTTCTTACAATTCATTACAGAGCAAGCTCAGCCGGAGTAAATTAACTTTCACCCTCGCCATACTTCATTACTTCAAAATGAATGCGTTCTTTACCAAATTTTATACCTAAATTAGCATTAAAATGGCCTGAAAGATAATGAGATACTTTAGAATATTGTAAACTTTTGTTAAGTAATTAATATGCTTGCTGATTGTATATTTGCAAATATATTATATAGGGTCAATAGAAAACTCTTTTTCTCTCTTTTTACCTCAAAATATATGTGGAACAGCATTAAATTAAAAAAAATAAGAACCCGCGCCACAAAGCCGTTACTTAATCCTTTCAGCAACCAGAAAAGAGCTGATAATTTTCAAATGGCTAAGAACACGCTCGATTGTGACACCTTGCAGACAAAAAAAACTAGATCAAAATCGGCGCATCTATTTATTAGGAGCTACGATGCCACAGACAGACAGACACACGCGTCAAGCTTATAAAACCCCTCTTTTTCGTCGGGGGTTAAAGAAATGAGATTTTTTATCTTACCAACTCGCGTTAATATTAGCAAAAAAGCGTAGCAATTTAAAACACCGCAGTAATTTGCTACGATCACTACGCCGCCTCGTAGCGCGATCTGTGTGATGCAATATACCGGGTGTAAGTAATAAGTCTTTCACTAATTGATAGGACACGCTCAATTAATGGATTTGATCAACTTTCCTTAGGAAACTTTTTACGCAAACAAAAATTTTTTATTTCGTTGTCGTGAATAATTTCTTTGTAAAAATGTATTCGTTGACTAAGTGGCGTGTCCTGTTAGTTTGTGGAAACTTGTTAATTGCATACTCGTAGTTCAGAAACTATATAGCGATAGTTTAAAATATTTAGTTCAGGTTTTGTTTTAGAGAACTTATTTTCAATAAAAATCATTTTTTTTTTTTATAACTATCTATTTACTTATTCATACACAAGAAAATAAACAAGTGAATGTACAGGACTAACGCAACGTCTTGTCCGGGGATGTTTTGTTAGGGCGGGCGGCGAGGGCGTCCGGTTGCTAGGCAACGCACCGCGGGGGGCGTGGCAATCGATAACGTCCTCACTCCTCGCTTAGCGAACAAACTCACTCATTCACTCACTAACTCACTCATTCATTCACTCTACACCAGCTGAGTGTGTCCTACTACGTCATCCCTTTTCCTTTCTCTTGGGAGGAAGAGAGAAACTTTCTCCAGGTCGCTGCAGGAAAGCTTTGTCTGAAGTAAGTTGCGATTAAGTTTATTAATTTCAGTGTTGTCATAAGTTTTGTTACCGAAATACCAACAGCTTGTATTTGGGTTCAGTAAAACATATCTCTCACAATTTCTTGTCGATCTCAATTTGCCTGTACCTGTGCCAACCTCAGTCAATTAAAAAAAGAATATACACTCAGCGAATTGTTCTCTAGAACGACGAGCGATTATCTTACAAAAATATACAAAAACATACATACATACATACATACATAAACTCACGCCTCTTTCCCGGAGGGGTAGGCAGAGACCACTTCCTTCCACTTGCTACGATCCAAACATACAAAAAATTACCAAATTTTATGTTAGTGTATGACCACAACAGCAAGCAGTAAGCACAACATGCAATATGAAAAGACTAATTTAAATTCTATTATTTAAATTAAATAGGACGCGGTTGGCAAAAAAATACAGTTATGTTAAACATTACTCCAGCTTATTAACTATTGTTTTTAGGGAACTGTTAGCGGACTCAAAGTCATCATCTGACCTAAGAGAATCAGACAGCAGATATACACATTATATAAGTATAAATACATAAGTACATACTTCTTATTGTTTGGATATAATTATATATAATTGTTTGGATATTGTTTTATTTGTTAACGTATGAGCTCATAAATTTTCCCTCCGAGGGGCTCGAGTCTACTTTGAAATCCGTAAGAATATATTCACCTAGCTATAGGCTTTAGTTATTTAGTTGCCTAACGTGCCGCAAAACTTAAATAGGCATGAACTGGACACCTTTGTCGCCGAAGGATCGCCTTTGTACACTAGCTCTAAGTATCAAATATATGTTTGTTTTGTGCAATAAAGAATATAATAGGATGAGAGATGGAGCAAATGCGTTTTAGAGTGAAGGCAACGTTTGGGTAGAAGAAGTGTGGGCAGACCAACAGCCAGATGCTTAGACGACCTAAGAAGCCACGCAGGCAGTCTCTGGCCCAGAAATACGGAGGATCGCGCCGCATGGAGGTGCTCTGGAGAGGCGGACCGACGATCTGGTGAGGGTCGCGGGAAGCCGCTGGATGCGGGCAGCGCAGGACCGATCGTCGTGGAGATCTTTGGGGGAGGCCTTTGTACAGCAGTGGACGTCTACAGGCTGAAATGATGAAGAGTGTTTCTAGTCTTGTTGTTACAAAATATCATGCCTCTACTACAGAATAACTGCTCACTCCGAAATATGTTGCGCTGTAAAGGAAGGGGTGTAAGTAGCGGCTTACCAAAACTTTTAGGGAGTGCTCAGTCAACAGATCTGGTCAACTTTCCGAAAGAAACTTTTTCAGAAAGCAAAGAGAAAAAATCTTCTTTACACAAAGGTTTTGATTAAAATTACTAGGTATTTACATGGGAGATTTTTTTTATGTTTCTTAATAACCCTTAGCCCTTTCTGTATTTGCTGAGCTGTCACTTACATACTGTTTAACTATTCTGGTAAAATTTAGATCAGTTAAGAAAAAAAAAAAAAAAAAAAAATAGAGCGTCGGTGGCCTAGTGGCTAGGGCCGTTGATTTCCATTCAGAAGTTCGCGGGTTCGAACCTCGGCACGTACCAATGTGTTTTCGATTTTCGAATTCATATGTACGTTTATTCGACGCTCTTACGGTGAAGGAAAACATCGTGAGGAAACCTGCACACACCTGCGAAGTAATTCAAGGGTTGTGTGTGAAGTTGACCAACCCGCATTGGGCCAGCGTGGTCGACTAAGGCCTATTCACCCTGGTTTCAGGGTAGGTTCGAGCCCCTCGGTGGGGACATGTATGAGCTGTTAATGAAGAAAAAAAATGTAATTAGTTGATTCTAGAATTGCTCGGTCCCATTAAGTTTCTGTTCGTCGCGTCTTTGCCGCGCTGTCAGAAAGAAATTGCGTCCCCTTCTCATTTTTGTGGAGGGCGTGCGGACGACAGGTAGGAACTGGGGACTGACTGAGGCAACTATATAAGAGGCGGTGTTTTTATCTTTATTTAGTATTAGCTTTCCGCCGCGGATCCGCCCGCTTTAACAGTTTTTGTCGTGGGAATGAGGCATCCTCCCGCGGTAAAATGTAGCCCATGTTACTCAGGGGTGAATATAAATTTCTAATGGTGAAAGAATTTTTAAAATCGCTACAAACATACACACACACAAAAATACAAAATATTCCTCTTTAGGTATAATAATAGTATGATGATAGTATGACTACCTTTCCTCCCCGCGGTTCCGCCCGTTGCCATTAGCAGTTTTTCCCGTGGAAAAAATGTGTTTTCCCAAAATAAAAAGATAATTAAAAAAATATATAAAACCGCCTTCAAGATCCTAACCTACACTAAAAAGTTACAAATAAAATATAAATCTAGCTGAAAGCATAGCAATTTAATATGGCTATTAATATTCTTTATTTACATAAATTGTAACATCATTATAAACATGTGTAGACATTGTTATACACTTCACCTTGGAGTCGGTGCCAGTTGAGGCTAGCTATTTAATCGGAACCACATCTGATCTCAAAAGTTCAGATCGTTGAATATAAAAAATTTAAAGAACGCGGTCAGAGTACTAAGTACTGAGCCCACTATAGATGACTGCTAGCAGTAGAAGTCTTTTGGTCGAAATGATGGTGATTAGCTGGCACCGACTCCAAGATAAAGTGTATAACAACGTCTACACATGTTTATATGATGTTACAATTTATGTAAATAAAGAATATTAATAGCCATATTAAATTGCTATGCTTTCAGCTAGATTTATATTTTATTTGTAACTTTTTAGTGTAGGTTAGGATCTTGAAGGCGGTTTTATATATTTTTTTAATTATCTTTTTATTTTACCCTTTTTAGTGGAAATTTACCATTACAAGTTAGGTACTCACAAAACTTTAATTTGTTTTGTTTAGTACATAATTAAATGCAGATTTTCTCACTATGTTTCCTTGACAGTCTTACGTTTGATTTTTAAATTCTAAATCATTGCTATACTTGATTGGACTTTAACCTAAGTTTTCCGAATGGCGAACAACTGACCAAACCACTACGATACCGACGACGCTCGCCCGTTTAGTCCACGGAAAAATTCTTAAGTTGTTATCTTCACTTGGGGTTTTCAAATCTTTAATCTATGACTAGTTTACAGAATATATGAACCAAAACCGCATATTTCTTGTTATTTCAATAATAATAAAAGCAACGCAATGAGTGTGTTGTTGTTAATTGAAGAGTTTTCGCTTTAGTCATGAAGGAAGTAAAAATTTTACGCGGGTATTAAGCAACACTTCTGATAGTATACTGCTTAGTTGACGGATCAGGGATCGCAGTTGTTGCTATTGACTACCCCGGTAATAAGGTATGAAGGACGCCGCCTTGTGGTTCCCGGCGACTTACCAAAAACAATTGCGCCTCGCTAGCGTAAGGGTTGTGGGTTGTGATAATAAACAACCTAACATCCATCCATCCGTCCACTGCGCGTTTGCTTGCTTGCTTGCTTATATCTGTGCTTATATTTAAATAAAATAGACGAATGTATAGTTCCCGGCGCGTAACCTACAATCAGTGTGAACCCCATCTCAATTGCAAAGCAGTGATGGAAACAAACAGCCTGAAACAGTCCCGCTGCTGCTCTAAGGTTCCTTCAGGAGGCTTTTGGAAAAATCTTTACGGTTAGAAGGCGGGTTGTTGTTAGTTGTCCATTCTCACAGTAAGACACCCACCAGAAGAGTTTGGTTGATGCTTATTTAAGCGGCTATAAATAATAAAGAATTAAATAAACAATTCAATACAAATATACACAATAAATAATACTAAAGTTAAAAAAAGCTAAATAACACACTTGATTTTATTATGTTACACTCTAACTTTTGTATCAAATGGTAGAAGCTTTCAGGTTTCCCACCAAATTATGAAAAAAAAAAGAACGACATTACTGGCACGGTTTTGACTGTATTTTTATTTGTCTGTCCCCATGCCTCTCTAGGTAGTTCGCTGCTCTCTAGGAAATAAAAGATAAAACTTATGTATGGAAAAGCAAAAAAGACAAAATACTAAATGCCCAAAGAAGTAAGCAATTCCCAATATTATTGCAAGTTGCAAGTTGATCACCATTGTATATGAGAAGTTCGATAAATAAGTCCAGTAGCCATGTGATAAAATGTACGAAAATAATCGATAAATATACGTTACGCTTCATACCACATCACATCACTATTTTCAAATTCAGTAACCATTAAGTTTCTTGTTTTTTACATGCCAAATAAAGACAAATAAATGTCGTACTTTATTGATATTTTGTTTTTAGTTGGGCATGTCATAACATGAATGTCTCTATCTTTTTCTAACGTACCGTATTCAAAGATGTGTGATAGAGACTGATAGAGTTAAAAGACAAACCACGACTCCCGCTTCCCCCTACCCTCCCAACCCTCTGAGCGGCCGCATTGGTTTCGATACAAAATCCATATGGGCGCGTAAAATTTTTTCTTCCTTCATGGTTTTAGTCTTCTACTCCGCCATCAGATATAATCCAAATTTATATGAAACCATTTTGAGTACAACTTCTATCTATAAAACAAAAAATATTGAAATCGATTGATAAGAAGCCGAGATATTGCCAAAACAATTTACCGATCGGGTATAACAGCATCGTCAATTGAGGAGTTATTTCCTCATATCTTCAAATGTAATCATCCGATCTTAACGAAATTTTTATGGGACCACCCTGCAAGTAAACCTGGTCGATTAAAAAAAGAATTTTGAAAATCGGTTCACAATTGGCGGAGATATCTTATAACAAACACACAAAAAAAAAAAAAAAAACATACGCGTCGAATTGAGAACCTCCTCCTTTTTTGAAGTCGGTTAATAAAATGTAGTTTAAATCTTTTCCCAAGGTTTACTCTATCTTAGTAGGTACTAAGTTAAAATTGAAATGGGTTCAGTGATTTTGACGTGATAGCGTAACAGACACAGACAGAGCACTGAGATACAGTTTGTACTTGATGATAACGTCGGCGACTATAACACTTCTATTGTTTATGCAGGGAGGACATAAAGACAGTGTTTATATTTTAGGTAAAGTCTTACAATAGAAATTAATAGACTTATTTTTTTATTATCGTGTTCCATACAGACATAATATCTTGAATAAATTGTGAAAAATAAAATCATTGCTTTAATTTACTTGAACCATGGGTTCTCTCTTGGTTAGATAAGAGGTTTTGTTATGATCCCCTTGCTTGCAGACAGTTTGGGCATCACAGTTATAGGTTACATTGTGTTGTGTGGCTTTGTACAGCAGCACCCACAAGGCATAGATAATTTGAGTGAAATTCTTAGTCCTGACCATGGTCCAAGAAAACAAGGTCTAACCGTTAGACCACGTGACTTGACACAAGCCTACGTCATCATGCTGATCATCCTTGTCTATTAACACGCTTTCGACAAGGATGAACAGCATGATGACGTAGTCTAACCTTATTGTTAGTACCTACGCTTGCCTTCGAAGAACAGATTTTGAAGGTTTGAATCCCGCCCAGGGCTAACAATCGTGTGATGAGCACTTGTGTTTTGCCTCGTGTCTAGATATTGTCTATTAACACGCATTCGACAAGGATGAACAGCATGATGACGTAGGCTTGTCTCAAGTCACGTGGTCTAACGGTTAGACCTTGTTTTCTTGGACCATGGTCCTGACGCTCAACAGTTTAAAATTTGGCAAAAACGCTATTGGGATACGAAGCTTGCTATTTCGAATAACCTCTGTTTGTTTGTGAAACATTGTTTGTCTCTTTTTCTCATTTGCCCTGTACCGAGTCACGAGCCCTTAATCAGTAACATTGGGCCTGTGCGTACTATTAGTGTACAAAGCTGGCTGTCGAGTACACACGTGGGGGAAAATTATGGGCTGTCATACGCAGACACCCCGGCTCACTATAACACCATAGTCTGAACTTACCTTCACTACACAATTAGTAAAACAGAAACAAAAATACGCTGTTTATTTACTGATATCAGTTTAAAACTTCTAATTTAATAAAAAGAAAAATAAATAGTTTTTATTTATATTTTTTGTTCGCCTTTCAATTATTTTTTTCATCGAGGGGTTAAATTAATTGGTCCTTGCTAGTTCATCAGATTACTGTTTTCATATTTTCTTTGATGAAGACTTGTTTTCATAATCCAAGTCTGATACAGCTTAATAGCTTACGTCTATTTTGCGACACAAGTAATCAATTAAAAAATACACAATACGTCATTTACAATATACATATTTGAATGACTTTTTTAACGTCATTGTGGGATTTTAATTAATGTTAGCTTTGCAAACTACTCCCATGCATTAAAAACAAACATGAATGCCCAAATTTTCCGTTAAGGTAGAAACTCGCCTCAACCCACCTAATTAATACAAATAGGTTGTGTACGCAACGAAATCTCCAAACGATTATTTAAGCCTGGTTTGAGATCCGTGCATCCAACCCTTGACGTCTATCCATCTCAAAAATATGGACCATAAAACCACGATTACGTTTTATAAACACTACATTTATAACTATTTTATGATTGTATTATTTATTTTATGTAATATATTACGTTTTGGAGGCTGGAGTGGAGACTCTGATTTTTTTCTAAACTGGACGCCTTCAAATATTTAAAATTCCCTGGCACAGCACACTCCATTAATTTATAGTATTCGGACGGGTGGCGTTAGTATGGCAGAGGCTTCTGTAATTTCTATTCGTGACATACAAGGATTGTTTTCTAGGACCTTTAAAATTTTTGGCCTCGTAGTCTAACCTTATTGTTTGTTAGTACGCTAGCCTTCGAAGAACAGATTTTGAAGGTTTGAATCCCGTCCAGGGCTAACAATCGTGTGATGAGCACTTGGGCTTTGCCTCATGTCTAGATGTTTTTTTATTTATATAAGGATATATTTATCTATATAATATGTCTACTGTCTAACAACCATAGTACGGGTTCTGCCTAGTTTGCGGGCATCTATTTATTTATTTGTGAGGCAATGAGCGTTATCTTCCTTTCACAGTATAATTTATAGATGACACAGGGTGTTGGTAATTTTTGTATAAGCAAATTGCCTACTTTACTTTGATAAGGATACGAGTTTGGGTTAAATAATGATTTAATCAAAGATTTATAATTCACTTTTGTGATTACATTTCATTCATACTTACTACCTCTTTTCCGGTAATAGACAGACTGTCATCTATTACCAGAAAAGAGGTTTCGATAGTTTTAATTTTCCAGTTCTTCATCTTCTGCTTTGCTGTTCAAAAATATACAGGCAATAATACTCACTAGTTTATTAAATAAAACTAAAAAAATACCGTACATTTTTTTCAGACGACAACCGGTAGTTAGACGTGTCCTAGTTGGTCAGCCTATTTGACTAGGCTAGCTATGATTGTAAATTGTAATGAAAAAAATGTCTGCCTCCATAGCGTGTAGCGAGCGAGGCAGCCGGGGCAGGCAGGCTCCGCGGCGCAGGCGCAACCGGCGCGGCCACGGGACTCGCCGCACTAAATTTAAATATTTTAATCCTTAATTTAAATTTTTGACATTTTTATTTTATGTTGGTATTCGTGTAGTTTCATTTTTAATGTTATTTGTCATATTCGGGAGACAGTACGAGTGGACTGGCGCCTCGGAACCTCATTTGTTGGCTCTCGATGGTGCATAAATAGTATCTGTCTGCGGACAGCAATGTACATGGCATCCTCCATCCTTGAATAAAAGAAAAAAGAAGAAGTACTGGTACTGGTCTTCGAAGTATACTTCCCTGAAATCTTGTCTGGACTGTCCATAATAATATAATATATTTTGACTGTCATTTTATTTTTCAGTCCGAGATACAGGCCATGTTATTAAATAGTGGGTATTGTGTTTCTAATAATAATGGATCAGGAGGTACCTATACATTAATTAAAAATATATATTTTTATGTACAGTAGGCAGCACATGCGGCTAGACGTGTTGACCTTGAGAGCGCCTGTATTCCGTAGCAGTAGAGGTGAAATGGTTTATAAATAACACAGTTATAATAAGAAAAACTAAAGCAGACTAATTAAAGTAGAATAAGTAATAAGTAAAAATAGTAGGTAGGTAAATCGGGTTCATAACAAATTAATTATTTAGGGTGATTAAAATAAAGAAAAGTACTAATTTATTAAATAAATCCTGGTAAATATTTTGATCATCAACTCCAGAACCCTACATACTGGCGTTATCCCGACACGTACTTGGCCGTTTACATTAATTACCTACTAAAGATTATTTGTTATCCTTCTAATTTAAACTAAAATGAATTATTTCCTTAGTGAGTATTAGGTATACGTAATGCCTATTTACAGTTCTTATTACAAAAATAAATATCAACATTAGTGTAAATAATCTATCAGGCGCTTACTAAACAACAACGATCCATGTAGGGCACGCGTGAGGTCAACGAACTTTAATAGTTATGACGTCACTTGCGTTATTATTAAGTTAGTGCATGATGTTAACATTCACTCGATAGAGATAATCAAGAAATGTAACGGCAGATGCCTCCTGAGCAAGTGTATGCTTATTTCGAGGATGCCTCACATGACGAGGTGGCCGAGTGGTTAAGGCGTTGGACTGCTAATCCAATGTGCTCTGCACGCGTGGGTTCGAATCCCATCCTCGTCGATACTTTTTGCTTTTTTGTGCAATTTTGGCGAGTATTAAAATGAACTTATATTTTTTCTGGAAATCGATGACTTAATTTTAAATTTTATGATATTTTGTTACACCATAACTCCGATGACGTCGATGATTATTATAGCCTTGATTTTGTAATTTATACTTTTAATGTAAAATAGTCTTGTAATTAAGTAGGTACCTACTATAATTTTTATTAAATATTGATCTTGTATTAATCAATGAAAAACAATGCGGCCAACTCATAAAAAAAAGTAAAAACTGTAAAAAAATATTCTTCATTAATTTAAGGTCAGCAATTCAGCATATATTAAAAACATAACCGTATCAATTGTGGCTTCCACAGCATTAATTAAACACACCGTCACGTGTCGACGGCGTGCGATGTGCATTATTGGGCATTGTTGCAGCGTTATTGTATGAGTTATGTCATGAATGTTGGAGATGCGCGGGCGCCGTGGATCGCCGTCGACGCCGGGGCACGTGGCGATAGTCCACGGTCCACGGCCGCGTTTGGAATTGTAACAGCCCGCGACTTATGTTTACTCACTTTTAACATGAGGCCAAAACAGGGTGAACAGTGAAATATGTTCTTCCTTTCTTATCGAATGGATTTCGAAGTTAACCTACCTCAGAAATCCTGGTGCCTGAATTGTTAAGCCGCCTTACGCTTCCAACATGGCTCATATAATGACTACATCCGTAGATAGTAGCCGGGATACAACTATTTAGAATTCTATGCCGGGACCAATGACTTTACATACCTTCCGAAGCACGGAATCATCTTTCTTTTTGGACAATCTGGTGATTCAGCCTGCAACGTCTTAACCAAACTGAGGAAAGTCTCACAAAGTGATATTTGTTCGACGAGTCCCCACCGGGATTCGAACCCGGAACCTCCGTAACGTCAGACGAGATTTTGACCACTCGACCACGGAGGTTGTAGTGAATGTGTTACAACTTCTGTTTCTCTTTTCAAGACACTCCAAGTAACCTTCCCATCATGTCTGCCAGTTGAGGACTTTATATACAGCGTAGAGCGTCGTTGGCCAAGTGGCTAGGGTCGTTGAATTCTATTCAGAAGTTCGCGGTTTCAAACCTAGTACTTAGTGGTAATACGATATTTTGGTTTTAAGTCCTTATAGACCGGAGGGACCTCGACATGTACCAATTTATTCGGCGCCCTTATGGTGAAGGAAACATCATGAAGAAACCTGCACACACCTGCGAAGTAACTCACAGGTTGTGTGTGAAGTTGACCAAGCCGGGCTAGGCCAGCGTCCGACTAAGGCCTATTCACCCTGATATCAGGGTAGGCTCTAGCCCCTCGGTGGGGACATGTACAAGCTGTTAACGAACGAACGAGGATTTTACTATGCGTGCCAAATAAGAATAGGATCGCGTTTGCAGCTAACGTCACGAGACAAATGTCACCAAATGCCTTTGTACAGTCTGCAAGAAAATGTAATAATTTTTATATATAATAATTAATTTCAATAAATTAAATCTTATAGATAACGCAACAATAAGCAAAATAGTAATATTATTACTACACCAACAGACGCGTCCGTGTTGCTAGATTATGTGAATTTTCGTGATTTTTATGCATACCTGCATACCTAAATTATTAATTAACATAATCAAAATAATCATATTAGAATCATATTAGGAATTTTCAGTGGGGCCAACTCTTCGAGGTAACCTAAATCACAAAAATCCACATAATCTGGCAGCACAGACGCGTCTATCGGTGCGACCAGTAATAATATTACTATTTTGCTGTTTGTTGTGCTTGTGTTATGTCTATCATTTAATTCAAATTAATTATTAAATATTCATAGCATTAGATTTTTTTGTAGACCGTACTTTTCTGTCGTATTTTGACATCTGTCACGTGACGTTAGCTTCAAACGCGATCATATTCTTATTTGGCACGCATAGTACTTGGGTCAGTCACGTTACAAGAAGTTGACTTTACACTTTTTGTGAGCGTTATAAGGACGACTTCAATCTCCGAAGGAACAGTCTAAAGTTTTTGGTTATCCATATACCTACTTATTCCAGCCATTTATTAATTGACATTAGCCATAATTTATTTTCCTCGTTTATTAATTATTTTGATTAAAGATCCACTGCATAATATGGACCTAAGTAAATACTGTAACCAAAATATTTGCACTTAAAGTACAGCTTTTTAAGAAGTCTAATGTGCCTGAAACACACTCTACTTAAAATGTCGTCATTTATTTCGTTTCTATTAGAATAGAACCGAAAAAGACAGGTAATAAATGAATCGAATTAATTATTATAAACTAGCGACCCGCCCCGGCTCCGCACGGGAAAATGGTTATTGTGGCTTATCCTTAAGTATATTACGCATGTATTATACATATAAACCTTCCTCTTGAATCACTCTATCTATTAAAAAAAACCGCATCAAAATCCGTTGCGTAGTTTTAAAGATTTAAGCGCACAAAGGGACATAGGGACATAGGGACATAGGGACGGAGAAAGCGACTTTGTTTTATAATATGTAGTGATAAATTATGTAGTTTTCAAATGGATGTTTGACATTTATAAAAGCAAAATGACAATCTGCCCTCTTTTGTCCTTGGAAGCGTAAAAAGGACTTGTATTGTATAGACTTTAAATGAACCAGCTCCAATGTTCATCAGCAGAATCAGCGCAATGGTATAGGATTCCGTTTTTATGTATTTCTTGTAATTACCCTTTAATTTTTAAAGAATAAATGTATTATTATTTATTACTTATGTCATCGGACGACATACTTAAACAAGTTGTCTATGCTTGCACAACAAAATAACTATCTGCTTGAAGAGATTTATTTACAATCTGTGGTCCCATCCCATCGGAACATCAGCCACGTGTCTCGTCCCTCGGAACGTCGTCGCGAATTGTCTATTCGCACTTATGAACACTTACCGAGTCGAGGGTGCTTTTATTGCTGTTATGATGGAGTAAGTAGAGGGCTTCATGGGTAGATGAGCATTATTAAATGTGCTGGTTGCAGCGGCTAGATATTGATCATGGTTACATTAAAACGGAGGTTCGTTCGATTCTTGTAGGACATACATATTATTATATGCAACTATTTTAACTATTTTCCAATTAAAATATAATTCTTTTTAAAACAGCTTAATGGGTCTATATTAAAACCCATAATTGAAAATGTATATATTGAAAATCCATAATCGATAGATGTCATAATGATTAAAATCCATAATTTTGAAACACATACATTTAAAAGCCCTAAATTTAATACGAATACTGTCAGTATGTATAATAATTACAAAATATAAATTTGACAAATACAGCACACATTTATTAAATTATTATTTTTTATCACCAAAAATGCTGTTTATCTTATGTTCTTTTTTACCAAAATATCTTAAATGTATGATTTCGAACCATTATAGAATTATGGATTTTAATAATTATGCAAAATAATGCTATGTATTTTTAAATTATGGATTCTAATTGTTATACTATTTAAAGTTATGGCAAGTTTGTTATGGATTTTCATAATAGGGATATTTATGTTATGCAATTTAAGGGGCACCCCAGCTTAATCTGTGGTCGAGTGGTCTAATACTCGTTACGGAGGTTCCGGGTTCGAGTCCCGATGGGGACTCGTCGAACAAATGTCGCTTTGTGAGATTTTCTCCAGTTTGGTTAGGACATTGCAGGCTGAATCATCTAATTGTCCGAAAAGTTAGATTCCGTGTTTCGGAAGGCACGTAATGCCGTTGGTCCCGTTGCTATCTACGGATATAGTCGATGGATGTAGAGTCGTTACATGAGCCATGTCAGAAGCTAAAGGCGGCTCAATGATTCTGACACCAGGGTTTGTGAGGTAGGTTAATCTCAAAACCCAGACGATTTTTGAAAAATTGATTATTTTCCGAGTTATTATTTTTTAAAGGGTGGCGGCGCCACTTAGCGTGGTAGAGTAGAGCCCCTTAAGTAAGTAAAAGAGCGTCTGTAGCCTAGTCACTAAGCCCTAGGCCCTAGAGGCTAGGGTCGTCGTCTTTGTATTTGTATTTATTTATTTTGCTTTTAGTCTTCCATTCGGGAAGTTCAATAACCTCATCACGAGTACAATAATGTGTTTTCGATTTAATTTTGAATTAACATGTACGTTTATTCTACTTACTTACGGTGAAGGACATCGCGAGGAAACCTGCACACACCTGTGAGGAAATTCAAGGTTGTGTGTGTGTGTCATTCATAAGTCGACCAACTCGCACTGGGCTAGCGTGGTCGCCTAATGCCTTACCGTCTACCCTGATTCAGAGTAAGCTTGAGCCCTTCGGTGCGGTTGTGTGGACTACTGCGGACATAATGGGCTGTTATTTACATGAATGAATGTTATCTATAAATAGTTTATTACTTTTTCAATAGCTGATGTCGTTTGTTAGCGTATGCAAAAATTAAAATCATTGAGCTTGGGCAGGTCTTGAACCCGCATCTTCGCGGCTATCCGGGCCATACAGGCGCACTAACAAATTGTACCACCAAGTCTCCGTACAAGCTCAACGAAATATTTAAAAAGTAGGTAAATAGTTTTTATCCATAAAATTGATCCCCAATTTTTAAGATGTTCATTGTTAATTATAAACATTTTATTTACCCGTCTTTTCAATACTGAAACTCTACTATACGGCATTTCAAAACCCTAGGAGAAGTATCAGTTGTAATTTTCTTACATAATTTTGTAGGTACAAACCACATTCGACCTATTATAGTGGAACACCAGAGATCGTCGATGTTATAGTGAAATATGGCAGTAGGTGACGCGACGATTGCTATCGGAAAAAGGTCGTTGCGGAAAGGCGCGGAGGGGTGCGGAGGGCTGCGGAGGGGTGACTTCCGCATCCGGATGCTGCGCTCGCGGTCATAACTCATCATCAGCTCCCGCCGGGAGGGCAGGCCTCTCCCTCTCGCCCGCACAAAGAAAAATCAAGATTTGTGTGAATTATGCCCCATGTGTAAGCAAAAGGGGAATGCTGAGATATAAAAAAAAACACGGAGAAAGTGAAGTGAACAATAGAGTAATAAATAAGTGGTAAAGAAAAGAGCGTCGGTGGCCTAGTGGCTAGGCCCGTTGACTTCCATTCCGAAGTTCGCGGGTTCAAACCTCGGCACGTACCAATGTGTTTCCGATTTTCGAATTCATATGTACGTTTATTCGACGCTCTTACGGTGAAGGAAAACATCGTGAGGAAACCTGCACACACCTGCGAAGAAATTCAAAGGTTGTGTGTGAAGTTGACCAACCCGCACTGGGCCAGCGTGGTCGACTAAGGCCTATTCACCCTGGTATCAGGGTAGGCTCGAGCCCCTCGGTGGGGACATATATGAGCTGTTAACGAAAGAAAAGAGACGGAAGGAGATGGGATTCGTTTTAGTATACTACTAATAGCTAGATTATAAGCCCACACTGCACTAAGGACGCCAATGTTTTTTTTATATTAATCCGGACAAAAGGTCATTGACACCTGCATACAATGCGCACATTTTTTTCAAACTATATGATAAAACCAGGAAATTATCGCAAAATACGTAATTTTTCATACCGTAGTAGTAAGTAGTAGAGGACCTGACCAGACATTTTGGCGTTACATTAACTTTAATAACTTTCAAGAAAAGGAAGAGGCTAATGAACTTTTGTCCGGATTTATTTGAAATAGACCATAAGAATGTAGAATATAGATGTTACCATAATGCCCATTCTTGGTATCCGTTCAGGTGATCGGTGCGTGTAGGTACAAGTAAAAAAATAAAAATAAAAACGGATACCTACCAAGATTGGGCGTTATGGTAACATCTATATTCTACATTCTTATATGGTCTATTTCATAAAGTAAGTAAAAGTAAATAACGAATATCCTTATCATTGAGCTACAATATGTAACAACTAAATACAATCTTATCTATAACAAAATACGTTTAAAAACGGTTTTCGTGTATTTTCGGCAATGAGCTAGCGATATGCCAAGACGTCAAGTTGTCATGCATGCACCGCTGCGATAGGAGGTCGTCAAAACATTTGTGGTCGATAGTATAACAATAGTTCCTGTGGGATTATACACAGGGTCTTACGAAGCTCAAATTCTCTTTGTCCGGTTTTTTACAAACTAGCTTTCCACCGCAGCTCCGCCCGCGCTATTTAAAATTATTAGGAATATTGTAGGTAATTTTTTTTTACATCTTGGGTTACATTATTGGAGTTTTAGTAAGGATTCCTATTTAAAAATATATAATATGGCCTATATTACCCGAAGATAGTGTAGCTTCCCAACAGTGAAATAATTTTTACAATCGGTTCAGTAGGTTCGGAGCCTATTCAATGCAAACAATCAAATCTTTCCTCTTTATAATATTATTATTTATTAGTATAGATAATAATTATTACTAACGTGATGTGTATCTTTCAACAGTTAGCGATGATGATAGTCACTTTGACCATTTTCGCCCATAGTTTCCACTTAGACTCCTAGTCAGTTCAGTTGGCCGCTGGAACACCCGAAAATGGCTTATGGTTCAACAGTTAGTAGGTACCTACAATGGTAATAGAAAAAAAATATATTAATAAGGGATCGCCGTCTTACCTTTAACTTCATCAGAAACCATGGTGAATCAATCAATCCATACTTATGTAGGATAAGTGATTGAATGAGGGTAGGCTGTGGAACACATATGCTTATGGTTTACATTTATTTTATTTTAGGTAAGCTGAAAAGCCTGCTGAAGCTGAAGTGCCTAATAATTACGTCAAACCGATCAAACGATTTTTTTTTAAAATCCCTGTGAGACCCTGTTTATTAGTGTTGCAGTGAGGACGCGGCTCTCCCGCTATTATCGCTTCCGTTTAACACCGCCCATTCAAATTCGGGTTACTTTTGTTTTGTAATGTCTAAATTAGAAAAACTGCCTCCTGCGACACTTATAATTTTAATAATTTTTAAAAGTATTTTATCTCGATTTTTCTACAACTGAAAAATATTTTATTCTATGTTTAACAACATAAAAATATTAACTACGTATTTACACCGTTGAATAATTAGTAATTCTACCAAGTATTAGTACAGTACAAATCTACAGGGAATATTTTTCAGTTTTCCTTGTTAAATTTAACCATAACTCCAACAAAATTTTTACTTGTTCAACATTAAAAATTAAGAATTCTCGAGTAAAATCTCCTGCTTGGCTTGGTAATTGAGAGTAATACTTATGGATATTCCAATAAGGACACAAAATTGTTGCATTCTTATAAGTAAAAAGTAAATAAGAAAACAGTCGGACCTACAAATTATCCCATTTATACTTATAAGGAAGCACGCAGGATACAGTCTATCAGTGGTCAACTAAAAATTGGTTTTTGTCGCCTCTAAATAACAATACGGTCGGCATAAAACATTGGACGTTTATTATAATTTACTGACTCTAATAAATAAAGATTTCAGGCCGTACAGGCCGGCCGGCCACTCGAAAAACGACCGCCCGGGTTGTATTACATTACAATTCCGACTCTATTCTATTGTATTTTACCATGCATTCTTTTTTGCACCTGATCGAATGCCTTTGCAATATTTATTGTGACGTCATTAGCATGTAGTTTTTGCTTTGCGTTGATTATGGAGCCATGCGAATGCGACTAATTTTGGCTACGACTGGCGCCGCACCGAAATACAAAAAAATACTCGGTGACAACACTACAGGTTTTGAAATTTGGTGACATTATATTCAGGGGACTGATTTTTTTTTCAATATTGATTAATTATTTTTCATTAGATTTTAGACTATAATAGGTAGGTAGTAACCTATTTTGGGTCAAAATCAGAGATGCAGTGTAACGGAACCAACCTGGGTCCCGTACAGATTTCACAAATATTTTATAAAAATTACGTTATAAATTAATTACTTGCTTATTAGTTGAAAGTTTTAAAATATTTCAATATTAAAAGAGAATTAAAGAATTTTTAATAAGAAAATATTTATTATTAAATGTATAAACGAAATATTACAATACAGAACCTAAAAAAATATTAATTCTACGTTTAAATTTTGTTTTAAAGAACCCTAAGTAATCATTACAACTCCAGTCATAACAAAGATATGGTGGAGCTAGAGGGGTCTAGCCTTAGTAACAGCCTATTTCGACAGGAACAGTTCATAGAATTATAGGAGGACGTGTGTAGGTGATAAGAGCGAAATTGATGCGGCAGAGTGAAGCTAATGACGCTATGGATTGAGGATATTGAGGCTCATGACGCTTTAAGTAAGGCTATTGTCGCTATTTAGTGAAGCTAATGTAGTTATTGACGCTATTAGTGAAGATATTGAAGCTAATGACGCTAAGGAGTGAAGATATTGAAGCTAATGACGCTATGGAGTGAAGCTTAGAACATTGGAACGAGTAGGCGCCAGTCAGTCTAGACATGGTGGCGCCAGGTGTCAGCTAATGAGTGAGGCTACTGAAGATATTGAAGCTAATGACGCTAAGGAGTGAAGATATTGAAGCTAATGACGCTATGGAGTGAGGATATTGAGGCTAATGACGCTATAAGTGAGGCTATTGACGCTAGTTCGTGAAGCTAATGTAGTTATTGACGCTATTAGTGAGGCAATTGAAGCTAATGACGCTAAAGAGTGAAGCTTTTGGCGCTAATGACGCCGGGCTTGCCTATAAATACGTTTGACGAGAGTGAGGGGCATTCAGTTTTCGTCCAGACTTTGTCTGAGTGTGAGCACAAGCGCTCGTAATCGTAAGTTAGCTAGGGCTGTTCAGTTATTAATGAAACCTTATTATCGGGATCCGGTACTAGTAGAGTCTGTGCAGTGTGTCTTCTTATTTGTACGCCTGATTCAGCCGGCGCATGTGTGCTTACTACCGTATCTTTAGTGAACGTTTTTATCAAAGTGTTTTCTGAGTTTTTCTGTGTATGTGAATCTATTAATGAAACCTTATTATCGGGATCCGGTACTAGTAGAGTCTGTGTAGTGTGTCTTCTTATTTGTACGCCTGATTCAGCCGGCGCATGTGTGCTACTACCGTTTCTTTAGTGAACGTTTTTATCAAAGTGTTTTCTGAGTTTTTCTGTGTATGTGAATCTATTAATGAAACCTTATTATCGGGATCCGTGTTTTCTGTGTATGTGAACCTATTGGACAAAGTCCAAGTTAATCAGGACCTGACACTTCATCGTTTGGGTAAGTGTGCATTATATACACATAGGATTATATGTTGCATGGCCTCTACCATTTACCATATAAGTTGTATGGTAGGTTTTCCCCTACGACTCATATGTGCTGGAGTCACTCGACTTCGATACAAGGGCAATCCATTTATCTAAGTATATATTTTTACAAATTTTTCACTAATACCGTCCTTAAGTGGTCGGTTTACACAGTATTTCATTTATCTAATTATGTAGATAATTATATTATTAATAAACTGTTTCAGTCTAGAATCTATCTTGAGACCTATAAATGCAAAAGTAAATAGTCAAACATTAAGTAATAATCTTTGTGAATAATAAGGCTGAATGATTGTTGTTCTATCTGACTGATCAGGCTTCTATGTGCTTAATTTACATAAATAAATAAAAGTTCATAATAACTTACCTTCAAGAGAATAAAATACTTGATGATATTATAGTCTGACTGAGGAAAAGCAATAGCACTCCTGTAGTAAGCATCCATACCATGCGGATTGGAACTTCTACCTACTTTCAGATTAAATAATCATTTGGTTTGTACTAAAAGCTAAGTCAAACTAACCTTCTTACCAGATCAAGTACATAGAGTTTGTCAAGTTGGTAAATAGGAATCATTCTAGGCTTTGTATAAATCTAAGCATTAAAAGATCTAGATTTATTATTTATTGAGAGCCTAACTAATTTGCTTGGATATATAAATTATATACTTACCTAAGTTCATGCTAAAGATACCGGTATGCTGGATCTTTGATAAACTTCTATATTAAAGTTGTTTATCCTTACTTAAGACAAGAAGTCTAAAGTAGTGCTTAAAAATAATTCTTTGCAATAATAGAAAATTTCACAATTTGTCTCAAGTCTATAAAGGCTCGTTCCATAATGAATTACCTAACAATACAACTGTAATTCAGGGACAATATAAATTCATAGGGTCTATGGAGTAGTAAGGAACCAGCTGTTGTTGCCGCTGGGGTTAATGGATCAAATAGTAAATTCAGTCTTTTTACGTATTATAATTACAAGATTAATTAAAGTTATGAAGTAATTCAAACATTTCATTTACCTTTGGCTAAGTAACTAAATAAACATTGAATAAATTTGTTTATTAATGTTATAAGATTCAGAACTTTTATCAAAATTTATGTACAAATGGAATTGCTGATTTTGGAACAATTCAATTCAATACCATGTCAGCTAAGGCGGATCCTCGAATATGGGCGTTGGATGGGGCCCTTATTCTTCCTTACCTCCCATAATATTTTTATAAACATATCTATCTATCTATATAATATAGGTATACTAGAAGTTGGAATGAGTTAGTGGATTTTATGTAAAGTTGGTTTCAGTTGTAAGATGTCTAATTAAATCTCTTTATTCTCAGTTGGACATGTTCAGGTTACAGGATAGGCTAGGAAGCTAGGATTAACAAAATTCTCACTAAAAGACTCGGGGTTACACTCATGCGGTTCATAAGGTAGAGTCTTTCCACTAGACGTTCATTGGCCAATTTAAAATCACATTCATCGGTAAACATTATAGGTAGGTGAAGCGGCTTAGTAGGACAGTTTTAAATTATTTAGAGGGGGGGGGGGTGTTACAGCAGCTTAAATAAAAGCTTGCGGATGTTTCACATGGAAAATGATTATCCCTTCTGCAGGTATTAATTAAGTCATCATATATTATCACGGAATATTAGTACCTAGTAATATTATTACGTGGTAATTTTATAAACGTAAAAGTAATTTTGAAGTTTAAATATTTCGTTCCAAATTCACCTGAATGGATTTTGATCTCGAATTATCTCTTGAAAATACCTCATATTCTCTGTTTGAGTAAAAAGATAGCATTATAATAATATAGCTTTTAATAGGTACATTTCACATCAGTTGTACTTCAGTTTTAGCAAAACTTGTTAGGCCATTAAAAAAGAAAATTGGTTATTTTTTTTTTCTTTTTATAAAATGACGCATTCCCGTTTCAACCCACATTGCTTACGTCACATCACCTTTGAATATGTGGGTGTGTAAACAAAAAAGCGAACTCCCCAGCGGGTGAGGGTTGCGAGAGGCGGAGCCGGGTGTCAGACGCAGGCGATCTTATCTCGAAGGGTGCATCGTCGCCGTCGCCGTTCGCCTGCGACCCAGCCCGGGTAGGTACTAAGGGACTGTAATAATAACCGATAACCAAACCATTCTTTATTCTATGCCAATATTATGAAACTACATTTTCGCACTGAAATTATGAAATACTAGCTTTCCACCCCGTGGCTCCGCCCGCGCTAACAGTATTTCCCGTGGGAATGTGGGTAAAAGGCAGCTTATGTATTATTCTGATGTATATGAAAAATTTCATTAAAATCAGTAGATTTTGCGTGAAAGAGTAACAAACATCCGTTTATTTATCCTCATTGTTTTATTGTTTTGCGTTTTAAATTCATTGATGTAATTCCTGATATATTTAAAAATAGAATTTGTTCTGCGAATCAGCTAATTTACAGGTAAATAAAGGTGTGAGTTGCATTTAAAAACCTAGTCCCAATCCCAATCTATACGGACATAAATAATGCAGCTAACTATATAACACTATTTACAAAAATAATTTACACTATTCCAGGTTTGTTTAGTTAGGACATTGCAAGCTTAATCACTGTAATTCGAAAATTTATTATTCCATGCTTCTAATCCGGAAGGCATATTTAGGTCGCTTCCTTGGTAATTATTGAAGAATGTTTTGTGTGTCAGTTTATGTCCGTACCCTACCTTTGCAAACTTGCTAAACATTGAATTCGCTGGTGTAGAGCGCGCGGCCACAGAGTGCGACGTGCGTGATAGATTATAGGCATGCGTTGTGCGAAGCGTAATTATTTTTGCTCTAAGCCAGCTTAAGTAGATCAAGACTTTCGGTCGAGACGAGACGATCATGATGGAAAGTCGAGTGTCGTCGTATTTTTTGAAGACATTTTCATTGGGAATTTGTTACGGACAGCAGTTCATATAAACTTTCAACTTTCCTATTACATCCAAATCAATTACTCCTTGTCTGACGCCAAGGATGCGCGCACGCAGCGCTGGCGGCTCTCGTGCTCCGGCGCATTAACTTAGCCGGCCAATTATCCTGCGTGTTCTACGCCGGCCCCAGCCTGCGCAATATGTTAACATATTTTTTAATTTCTCTCCCAGACAGTTAAAGAGGCAATCGCGAGTGCATGCGCAGGAGTGAGATTTATAATAAGAAAACGCTCCTACCGCGCATGCACCATAAGGATCTATAAATCTTTTAAGTACTCGATCGGCCAATCCCTGTTGAGAAACCATAAATCATCTGGCGGACAGTGCGGCCGCGCTGGTCGGCTGCACGCCATCCCTCTCGCACTCGTCGCTCCATATGCCAAATACATCATTTATCATTTCTTTCTCTCGTTTCTTCTCAATGATAAATTCAATTCTCTTTTAGAATATGATTGTTCCTCGTTTTGTTGTTGTGTTTTATTGTGGCCATCGTCACGGAGTTAGGTTTTTTGATCAGAATCCGATCGAAATGATCGCGAGAATTGGATTTCCATTTTAGATTTGGTGCATCGAGTGATCAATCTTGGAGACCTTCGCAATCGGGGGCCGCCGGACTCGCTTTACGACTCTGATTTTAATAAAAAATAACATGTTAGTGGGCGATTTTAAAATCATTTACATGGATCAGAAAACGTTTAGGTAGGGTTAAATTAATGATGTTAGCCTTCAAAGAAATATCGTTTTGATGAAGAGGTAGAGTCTTGTGGGAGTAAATTAAAATATAATGCAAAGGCTCGCGTCAAGGGGTTGAAATACAATTTTATTTATTTTAATTTGTTCGCTATTTACACGGCCGTTTAGAAAAGACAATCAACAAGTTCATCTTAAGATTACTTAAAATAATACATCGTGCTCTTCAGTCATTTAAGTACAGTATAAATTTATTATAATACATATTTTGTATAGATAGATATCATTAAAACTTTATGTTCTCCTAAATGTCGCTCCGTGAAAAAATAGTTACATTATTTAAAATATATAGTCAGTTAGTCGAAGGTCAGAAGTCGATAGCAAAATTTATAGTAACGACACAGATCAATTTACAATAGAATCAATCGCTTACGACTACTATCACTGGGCATTTCATACTTAAATATATTTTTACAACATAATATTATTTAGCCTAAAATATAACATTTACACTTTTACAACCTATTCATTGTAATTTTTATTGGACTTCGGAGCTTTGGCTATGCTGATCATCAGGTTTTCGATCTGTGGTATTTGTTTATGTATCAAGAGTCGTATGCAAAGTTGTTTGACAGATTCGCCAGCACTAATGGAATCATCATTCGTACAATCAAGGGCAGATCCAGCTGAACACTTTGGGAAGCGCGTGTTCAGCTTGACTTGCTCTTATTGGTACATTCTAAAACCAATACTTACGGCTTAAGAAAATATTTCTAATTAACATACTTTTTGGATCTTATAAACAATGCAATTGTTTGTTTGCACATCACTGCTTACACTAGATAAAGGCTGTCATAAATCACTGTCAACAATACGGTTGACAAAATCTCTGGCGAACAAAACGACGTCCCAACACGACAATGGCTGTAACGGACAATACTGCATCGAGGCAAAAATGCAACGTCAACGTAAAGACACGTTTTCACCAAGATTGTTTACAGAAAATATACAACATGTCATAAAAGGTATTCAACTGGTGGCCTTTGTTTACTGCCCGGTTGTTTCAACGCAAATAACGCATTTGACACGAGTCAAAGTACTCTATTGTTAAACATTAGAAATGTCTCCACCAATATTAACTTTACTTATAGTCAGTAGTATCTCATTGAATATCATAAAACTCTCGGACGGCTGTGGTCTGAAGATCAAGTGGTCGGACTAAACTATGGACTTATCAAAATAAGCGTAATGCACTTTAAAACTTTCTATTGCGCTTTAGCGAACTTTTCATTCCACGTGAACACAACACAAATACCTATGTAACTATAGATTTTTTCAAATTCCACTGCATTTATCCCTAACGGCGAAGTTGGAGATGTCAGCTGAGCGTCGAATGAAGAGTTCCCTAAGCGCGGTGTGGTCAATACGCGGCAGCTGCGCCGGAGTGGTGCATCAAATGGTGGTGGTGATAGCTCTCCTGCGTGGGACACCACCACTCCGGAACCCCGTGCGGCACCGCCGGCGCTGGCTGCTGGAACTGACCCCAGTGCCCACTGAACCCTAGTTTATTGTCCATCATACCATTACCACTTAAATTGGTGAGGTGCGGTTGATTATGGTGCGGCGCGGGCGGCGGCCGCTCGTAGGGTTTCTGGGCGTGAGGGTTGAGGTACTTGTCGTTGAGGCTCTCCAGCTTGTCGGCGATGGAGGGGTGGTGGTGCGGGTGGTGGGGCGGCGGGACGGGCGGGGGCGGCTGCGGCGCGGGCGCGGGGGGGCTGGCTGCTCCAGCAGTAACACTCACGCTGCCAGCTGATGAGGAGTCGTCTCCATCGCTGTCATAGCGCGGCGACGCGTCTCCCGCCGCGCCGTGCACTTTCATGTGCTTGCGCAGGCTGGACGGATGCGTGTATGACTTGTCGCAGCCGTGCACGCGACAGTTGTACGGCTTGTCGGACGTGTGGACGTGCGAATGCTTCTTTCTGTCCGAAGAGTTTGCAAACCGTCGGTCGCAGCCTGCGTACTCGCATTTGAACGGCTTTTCTCCTGTGGACAAATAAATAAACATCAAATTATAATCTTGTACGATAAATTCTTAAAGTATACCTAGTATTTTTCAACATAACGTAAATATTTTTTCCTATGATTTATAGAATCAGAACGCCGAGCGATGTGTACGGTATGCGAATGTCCAATCACGCCATAAATAACCAGATTTGTTCGTTGTTTATAGTTTACGAGGACAAATAAATTCAACAACAATTGCACGGGATACTTAACACGGCCGTAAATCATGTTTATAAGACGACTTTGTCACATCGCCTTAACAAAGCCGACCGATTATGTTGTTAAAGGAGATTGGACTTAAACCATTGGCCTAAGAATTTAATTTTGGATGGTAAATGTGATACCTTTATTTGAGATTTAATGGAGACTGATTCTGAGCTTTTGCTTAGTTGGTGATTAAGGTGACAATCCAAGTAATCCTTTCAACAGAGATGTCTCTTGATATCATGTCAAAGAAACCGTTTATATTTTTTTTTATCGGAGTATAAAATTATGAATTAAAATTAATATTCTAAAAAAAAAGGTTTGTTAACTACGGTTTGATATCTTAAAGTTTTTGCTCCATTTTTTTATATTCGTAAATTCCCGCGATTTCGAGTAGGTAGACAAACTCCTCACGAGTTTACCGAATCGTATGAGAAAACATTCAATAAGATACATTAGAAGTGGGCGCGGATAGTGTGACCGCAGATACAATACACGTATTTTTCATTGTCATGTTTACAAATAAACCTCTTCGGGTGTAATCCCGGCTTTGTGTCGGGTGCACAGGATCATGTCGAGAGGCACAGATGCTAATCTCAAGTGTCTGTTAACGTGACAATAATAGGCCCTTTACCCGACCCACACCGCAGAGCTCGCTACTTACATACTTCTCAATGAACGCATCTCACATTCGACAGCTTACGTGAGCTTACACTCAATGGAGTGATACTTCCTTTCAAAATTCAAACCAAAATATTTGCGCATTATATTCCGAATACTCGATAATACAACGGTATGCACACAAATTTCCATCTTATATTTCGTATTGAGGAATATAATGATGGTATCAGACCATAAACGTCTCGTAAAACGGCGAACACCAAATAAAAGGGTCAGAAATGTCATGGTCTCATTTCGAGTCGAACAATAAAAATGTCTGGGTTCGGTTCCTAATGAGGTAACAAGATAAAATGGCCCAAAACATGTGTCGCCCGTCTAA
This sequence comes from Teleiodes luculella, assembly GCA_948473455.1. Classification (NCBI taxonomy): domain Eukaryota; kingdom Metazoa; phylum Arthropoda; class Insecta; order Lepidoptera; family Gelechiidae; genus Teleiodes; species Teleiodes luculella. The sequence goes on from OX419585.1 coordinate 9,039,572, forward strand.
TTATTAATCGGGCGATCAGAGGCCGTCACTAAAAAAAGGTTCGAGGATCCTCGATGACGACAAATTCTATTAGATGGAGATAGAGGTTATCTTATCGCGCACGCGCGGTGGCCGCGTCGTCGTCGCATTGACGACATCGGCTACTGCGCAAATTAGCTGTCAAATGAATTATGGTTCGGTTGGGAGAACCAAACTACCTGAATTTGATTAAACGAACATAAAAAGATGTTGAATTAGTTTTTTTATTAATTAATTTTTGAATTCGTTTCCAATTATATTTAAAAAATATGATAGGTACGCTAGAGAAAAAGCAAACTGCTTGAAGCTATAAGGTGATCTTATATGTATATTTTTATTATTTCTATTATGAAAATTGCGAAAGATAATAAATTTAATCAATTTTTAATTTAATATTTATGGAATTATTAATATTATATATTTTTTTAATAAATTATCATTAGATTTAACTTTACAACCCTACCTCAAAAATAAAATTTATCAAATTTCCGTGAAATAAAATAAACATCTATGTATTTATTGAATGCAAATAAAAACAGCGAGAAGACATCGGTCAGGAATGCGTACGCGCATCGTGGATTCGTCGCGCGCCCGGTCAGATGCTTATCTTAAACGGAGACACTTTTTTGTGACGTCATTATCCTTACATCTCGACATGATATCTGTTTGTTGTTCACTGAATCATTGTCTTTGTAGATTATTTTTATTCACTAAGAAATGACAAGCAATTTTAACTTGAATACAGCGCATTAGATAAGTACCTTTGAAACAGAGATTGAAATTCTGCATTCTAAAAAAATTGCATTAATTTAAAACAGTGAAATGACTCCGAAGCATTGCCAGCAAAGAACATCATTCGACAGATTTTTTTGTGATGTATAAATAGGAACAACAATGTATAACAATATTAGACTAATGAATTTAAATAGTATCTACATTCACATTTTAGAACGGAAATTCGCCAGCCTTTCATATTGAAAGTCTCTTCCAAACCGAAACGAGAAAATTACACGAAGGTACAGAATTAAAATTCATTTTATAGTCAGCTTGTGATAATAAACACGATCTCTACATTTGGCACACCGCCTAGCCCGAATCGCGTCGCGGTGTTGTGTTACAAATCGCTACTTAAGTGCTGCGTGTTGAGAAAACAAGCTTTTTAGAAATAGCACAGCGACTGTGAAACCCGAAGCCGCGGCCTTTGCACCCAAATTGTGTAAATTGCTTCGCCCGAGTTTATAGAAAAAACAATCGCACGTCACCGGATATCGAACGAATGCTGTTCTATTTTTAAATAGTTTTTTTTTTATATTACTTAGTATCATTAGAATTTTATGCCAGAAACCAACCAAACCACATAATATTTATAAACAGTTTTTTTTATTCTCTTTGTATCTGTTTAAGAAATCTACTATTTTAAAAAAGAAACTTATTTTTTTTCATGTCTCTTAATATTTGGTCAGCTCTGATTAATAGTTTGACATCTGATACATGTGCACCTGTTAAATTAATTTATGTATAATTAGATTGTATTATCCTAATGATCATGGTTATCATGTTACAATCACGTCATCATACGCATCAGTAATGGCTTATTTATAAATTGGTATCTGCAACTTTGTTTACAATTTATACATTATTCATTCATAATCAGACTCTACCGTGCAACTTGGCAATATCCTTTTTATTTTAAAGGTTAGTAGAACTTTGTAGTTCTTTAGCGAAGCAAAATTATTTGAATTACTTTTTATTGATGAAGTTTGAATGTCTAGTGCAGAAGTGTGTCTAGTCACTACAGTCTATAGCGTGTGTGTGTATGGCTCTACAGTGAATATTTTAGTTTAACGGTATACGATATATCTATAGGAACGGGTGTTCCTTAAATTGCATAACATAGATATCCCTATTATGAAAATCCATAACAGACTTGCCATAACTTTAAATAGTATAACAATTAGAATCCATAATTTAAAAATACATACCATTATTTAGTATAATTATTGAAATCCATAATTCTATAATCTTTCAAAATCATAAATTTAAGATATTTTGGTAAAAAAGAACATAAGAGAAACAGCATTTTTGGTGATAAAATAATAATTTAATATATGTTTACTATATTTGTCAAATTTATATTTTTTATTATTTATTAAACATACTCGCCCCACAGTATTCATATTAAAGTTAGGGCTTTTAGATATATGTATTTCAAAATTATGGATTTTAATCGTTATGACATTTATCGATTATGGATTTTCAATATATACATTTTTAATCATGGGTTTTAATATAGACCCCTATAGGAACTTATGGGTATAGTGTCGTTGTAAACAGCTCATATACGGGGCAGCCCGCCGCCGAGGGGGTCGCTCGAGCCTATCCCGAAATCAGAGTGAATAGGCCTTAGTCGATCACGCTGGCTCAGTGCGGGTTGGTCAACTTCTCACACAACCTTTGAATTACTTTGCTGATGTGTGCAGATTTTGTCACGATATTTCCTTCACCGTAAGAGCGTCAAATAAATGTACGTTTAAAATACTAAGTACATATGATTTGGAAAATCGAAAAAATATTGGTACGTGCCGAGGCTGAAGCTGAACCCGTGAACTTCCGAATGGAAGTCAACGGCCTTAGCCACTTATCCACCGACGTTTTTATTTTATGGGTATGGTGACGACACCATACCCATAAAATCCTAATGTAGAAACTCGTTTCTATACTAATATCATAAGTTTAATGTGAATTTGTATTTGTTTGACGTTTTATCAAGACGAAGAAATGATAAAAAAATATATGAAAAGGACTACTCAAGAACTGGAATTGTTGACAGCGAGAAAAGAATACAATTTTTTTCCATAAAAAACAATCAACGTCACAAGGATAGAGCTATATTACGTGATATATCGAATGTCCTACCTAGATTAGATCTTCTAGTACTTATAATACAATTTAAATTATTTCCTGTTTTCGAACTAATTCTTGTTAAGAGCCGGTCAGTCCATGTCTTTGTTGGCTGTACAAGAAACATAGCGTCCAGTTTTATAATGAATCTCTCCATCTCCCTTTTGGATTGAGCATTGTTTAATCGGTTATTAAACGGTACATATCGGGGCTAATTCAATCTCCTTCGGTAATGAGCGCCGGATGACTGGCAATTGTTGTCTGCCGCTCGCCGAATAACCGTCTGAGTCTTGTCGTGTCCGAGTTACTAGCTCACCTGGTCAGTGTTCTTTGATAAGTTTAATTCTGACAGTTGCAGTCCATGAACAACGATGCTTGCTTATCGTGTAGGTTTCGAGGTTAGGTTAACCTAACTTAAAAACCCTAGTGTCATAATTTTGAGCCGCCTAAAGTGTGTAACGACTACATCTGAAAATAGTAGCCGGGAGCAACGGCTTAACGTGCCTTCCAAAGAACAAAAATCATCATTCTTTTCGGACAATCAGCTGCTTCAGACTGCAATGTCCTAACCACACTGAAGAAACTCTCACAAAGTGATTTTATTTGACGAGTGCCCGCTAGGGTTCGAACCCGGAACCTTCGTAATATGAGGAGAGCATTTTACCAGCCAAGACGAGGCTAGTTTTATGTCACTAACATAACTATTATAGGTCGATTTCTCAGAAAACCATTGACATAGCAAAACTACAACTCGCCAAACACCCGAAGCCCTTCAACGATGTCACAATAACAGCTGATTGACGAGCGTTCCCCGAAAACTGATTTTCTCTCGCATATTTAAAAGGAATTTCGTACGGCGTGTATAATGATTTATGATCTTCCTTTTATCCGAAACGTATTTCGAATTAGAAAGATATATTAATATCTTCATTTTTTCCACTTCTCAGAGAATACAGGCCCTTGTCCGGGAAGCACAAAAAGAATACGCGGGTCTGAGGCCGGCGCGGGCGCATTGGGCGCCCAACGACCGTGTGACAAGGTGCTTTATGCGGACGATTATGAGCAGACCGAATAATGTTCCAATACCCGATAAATATCTGCCAACTCATACAAAAGCATCCCAATAAAAATATAATAGTAAATGTAGCAACAACACTGGCCACAAACTGCACAGTCATATCTCGCTGATAAATATAAATTAAAATGAAAAGTTGAGCTGGGCTGGGAGGGAGAGGGACAGCGAGAGTCCGTGAACGAAAACAAATTAAAACTTAAAGAACATTCAAATGCGCACGCACAAGTTACCTTTGGATGGAAAATCGAACATGTAGTAAGAATCGCGGGTCGCAGCGATGCCTTTTTTGTCGCGTTGGTAGCGGGTGTGATTCATGGCAAGATGGCCTGTCGCGCTTCGACCCGTGGCACTACGCAACCATAACATGCGCTCCCATGACTTATTGCAACGATTCACTCACTCAGACTGTTCATTTGTACTTTCAGAATTATTGCAACAAACCATTTACTACTAATCAATAAATCCAAAACAGTTTAGGAAATTGTTTCAACACAATAGGCTGAATTCGCGTAGGCTACAATATGTTAGCTGGCTTTCAGTCTACGCCATGAATATGTACGTTATCATTCTCGGCTCCCTTCACCGGGACATGAAATATAGGTACATTTGACCGCCTAGTCGTCGAGTAAATTAAACTCTCCCACAGTTGTAGCGGAAACAGTGAAATCACCATCCGTCTTGCTCCGATAACTATCTAGAGAGTACGTGTAATAGAGATAGGTACATTAGATACGTTTTCACAGAAAAGGGAAAATGTTGGAAAGATTTTTCATTCCTAAGCAGAGCGGAAGCGATGAGTTGGCTGAGTCGGAGAGTTTTATCTCAGAAGATGTAGAGGTTTAGTTTTCGATAAAAATTTGCGACAAAGTAAACGACCGAAAGCCAGTAAAAGGTCAGAAAAAAATAAACGATAGATCAGCTGAATATGGATTTCAAGAACAGAAATATAAAGTTATAATATAGGTTAAAAAATAGATTAAATAGTAAGCAATTGTAAGGCTAACCAATTTTATTCACTAATTTTCCTCAAATTTTTGCTCGCCAGTTGTCACGGAAGCGATCCTTCTTTTCCAGAAGGACGTTTTATTATTATCGAAACAATATTGGTCGTATCGTAAGGCACCTGCGCAGGCGCATGGGAACGTACGATCCACAAAACGAGGCGCAAGAGTCGCTCGTCAATCCGCCGTCAGCGTTTTGACAGCACCGCCTTCGCTGCTCCGGTGCGGTACGGCTCAGAAAAAATATTCAAGGAACTCGAGGTATCCCGAATAGGTATTTGAATTGAGATAAAAAATGTCCATTTAAAAATATGAGAACATTATGTTTGTCTATACATTTTTATTGTTGTTATCAACTCATTATGGCACCTTTTAGGGCCTGAATATTTTACTTTAACAGAGCCCAAATTAAAAACGTACCTAATTGCAGAATTTGTAATTAGATAAAATGACTAATGTAACACTCCAACAATCATGTATTATTTTACAATCATGACTTTTAAAACCCACGCGAAAAGAAGAAGAGTCAAAATATTTAATTGTTTGTTTGCATTGAAGATATATATAGGCTACTACTGAAAGATTTCAAAAATTCTTTCACTATTTAGAAGCTACACTATCTATTATAATATAACCTATGTTACCCAGTACATATTATGTACTTATTCAAAAAATAAAAAAGTGATTCTTACTAAAAAAATTTGTAAAAAATATTCCTAATAATTAAATAGGCTCCTAAACTACAGAACAGATTTTGATGAAACTTAGTACAAAGACAGAATAGACCTTGGTAGAGAACAAAGGTTACTTTTTACCAAGGGAAAATTCCTCATTCCCACGCGAAAAAATGCTAAAGCGGGCGAACCCGCGGCGGAAAATTGGTAGATGTATAAACCTTCTGAGGAAGATAGTCACAGCAAAGAGCAGTTGGTTTCAGTTTGGATTACCAAGTGCTTATGAAACTAAAACTATCCATTTTTGTGATAAGTTTTCTATTGGCATTTCCAGCTCATTACCCGGAATGAGCTATCAGCCGTTTTAGAAGCGGCGAGAAAAACGTGTCGTTCTTGGAGCGGCGACGAGTAACAGCGCGCAAATTCCTTATGCTTGTAGGGCGGTCGGGTGGTCGCGCTGCATCATTCATGGTGTTTTTTCACCTTCACCGCCGACACCTTGTCCTATCAATATGTATTGAGTGTTTGTAGTCGCCGCCGACGCCATTACACGGTGTCATAGGCCCGGGAGTAATTGACCGTGTGCCACAGCCCATGTGTATGGCTCTCAAAGATAATTGCGATAGTAATTACAATTTTGCGGTCTTTTTGCCGCTATTCAATGTCAATGAAGTTATTATTTGATGGTTCGTTTCATGTTTTAATTATATATTCATGAAATAACAATTTACAAATTTTAAAATCTATTAAATATAGTGCAGCATGTAAACAAACAAACACTGGATTTTGAAAAAAAAAAAAAAAAAATTATGAGAATTAAATAGTAAAATAATCACTGATTTTGAACAGTTTGTACTAAATAAAAAGCAACTCCCATTTGCAGAAATTCCTACCTCATCCGATCTCGTAATGCAAAGCGTTACGGAATGGAAATGGCGTAAGAAACATCATGTTCAGAAGTAAATTATTTGGTAGAATTTTAAAAAACACTGCCACAATTCCGTACAAAATATTTTTTAAATTCTGAACACCTGTTTCCATTGTGTCCACAGAATAAGAATTCCCCACATTAACACCACCAAAAACCCGATCGGACACGATCACACAACAATCGATACGAAGTGACAAAACACTGGTTTCCAGAAAGACCATCTAAGTTTTTGTTTAAAGAAATATTTTCATGTAAGAAGACCTGCCATTGTAAAAGTTCGAAGTGAAATTCTCGCATGTTGTATTAATGCAGACTATTTGGTAGGTGGGAGCGCGAGTTGTATTCATGTTGTATTAAAATAATATTATACCTACTCAAAAATTGCATATTATTATATAAAAGTAGGACTCATCGTGTTATAGAGCTGTTCTGTTTTTGAATTATGATATTTATACTTATAAAACGTTCACGGTTGTACCACGGTAAATATCCCGTTTTTAATCTTAATAGTTATGATATTTATGATACAGAAGGACGTATAACAATTTATAAAAAACAAAACCTACAGTATTAAAACAAAAAACGTTAATTTTTAATTATTTAATTCTCCTTAGCATTGTAACCGCGTAGCAATAAGCGCGCGTTGATGTCTTTTCAATAAAGCTACGGTTACTGACGTATTCAAATTAAAACATGTTTTTTATTTAATTATACTTTTAATAAAATATTCAGATATAATAAAAACAGTCATTCATCGTTCAACTAATTGTCTAAGATGCCATACTCAAGTTTTATAAACGTTTTTATAAGTAATATTTAATTTAAGATTTGAAAACTTTTTTTTAACATATACCTATTCGCTACTTTTTTATTATATTTTAATTTACTGCAACGAAGGATTACAGCTAGTTGCATACATTTTACTACATAAAACGACAATACAATACAAATGTACTTTATTGACAGCAAATACAGAAATATAAAACATAATACAGAAAAACAAAACAGTAGAGTAAAAAGCGGCCTTAATACTAATGTAGCAATTTTTACCAGGCAACCCAACAACAATACTGTTTCGAAAGCATTCCAAGCACGTGAAGAATGTGGGCGCGACCGCACCAAAAGGAACAAAGATTAAACACAGGGAAATAAAAACAAAAACGGCTATTAATATTCGTTAGAAATATTGGTTTGTCCCAAAAATGCGCCCGGAGGCTTGTTGGCTGAAACACGAGCCTGCGTGGGCGACGTAAGGACATGCCGCTACCCAAATATACATATAGGGTACGTCCTATAATTTTAAGTTCTCAATTTATTTCAAGCCAAGTCAAACATAAGTCCATACTGACTGATACAGCTCTTGGAATTGTAAAGCGAAGATAATAAATAAAATGAAAAATAAATAGTGAGAAGATATATAATAGTGTTTTAATTGATTACAAATATAATTATGTATTTTAACAAAGCCAAAAAACTATATTTATACTCTATGAGTTTTTAATTATGAGTCATCCCATCATGGAAATGAATTTAGAGATTAATTTTAAAAGACCCTGTATAACATTTGCAACACAATTTATGGGTCAACTATGTCACGCAAAATTATAGCTTGTAATTTATCGATATTTCATTCATTGCATTTTAATTCAACTTTATTCCCGTAAAATAGATAAATTATATATATAAAAAAACATATTTTGACATTTAAACAAGTATTTATGAAAAATATATGTTTAAAAAAAGTAGTAGTCTATATTTTCGAATGGTTTCATTACTTAAAAACTAACGCCTTTATTCATAATCATTGCTTAAGTTTTTGTTTGGTCCTTATCCAACACTAAAATATATAGGAGTTTTTATAGACATATAAATGTCGGAAAGGGGGAGAATATTGTTTAACTTTAAGGGGATAAGTGTAGCAATAAAAAATAAAATAAATAAATATGTGGGACATCTCACACACGGCAGAGTCTGTACTATGCCTGATTAAAGTATATAAATTAAATTGAATAAATAAGGTAAATAAAGTAAATAAGGTAAAGTCTTATCCATGTTAATGATATCGCTTATAGTTGATATCTGTTTCTTAATGTGTCTCCTCTGTAGGTAGGTCCTTAATACTGGGAAATGTGATACTGATATGTACAATTAATAAAACGTTTTGTATCCGCGTGTTCTGATGAGATCTTCATGGTCAGACAAGTCTATCAGCAAAATAATAGACATTTTTTTCTTCAAAATTCTGTATTTTGTAAATCTTCAATTCCTATTTTTTCAGCTTTATTAGTAGCTACTGTATGATTTTTTAATTTCCTAAATCTGTAAGTAAATATACTATGATCATGATAATATCTTTTAATAAGAGATCACTCATTAAATTGCTTCTTCTTTTTCGGCTATTATCGTAAAAATATTTTTCCCGCTTAAATAGGTTTAATGTTATTTAGTATTTCTTAGAAATAAGCACCCAATCCAAATCAACCAATTTTTAAATACCAAACATTCACTTCATTTTTAGTTTTTATTTTTATTTTTTCCGAGGCTTTTGACTTTTTTCACTGAACAGCATCCTATTTTGAATAAAAATAAAACAAGAAAAAGAACTATGTGTATAGTTATTGCAGTTCCAGATGGAGCTCCGATGTAGTGTCGTGACATAACTCTAGGGTCAGCGATGTCAGCACTCCGTGTCGCGAGATCAGATATTAAATCGCGAGATCGTATCGGCGACGAGGCACCGATGAAGTTGTGCTCACTATCTCTACACAACAATCGTATAGTGTCTATAAAGCAATCCAGTTTCACTATTAAAATAATTGTTATGTAATATCTAATATATAATTATTCGATTTCATCCTTATTGATATCCTTGAGCTTTGGCTTATCCGCAATATTTCTCTGACGAATTTTCACTTGTAATAGAGGAAAATATTGGGCATTTATGAACTTCTAAATTAGAAAAAGAATATACTAAATTAATTGACAGACACCCATCAACCATTCACACATCCCTCAACTGGTAGGTAGATACGTGAAAATTATTTGGTGTCACTTCCATAGACACAGTATTAAAGGTATCCGTATTAAAAGGATTCAACAATATAAACAGATAAAAGATGAAGATATTATATTTTATAAAAAAAAATCAGAGATAGAGATCCTTGGGGAGGCCTTTGTCCAGCAGTGGACGTCTTTCGGCTGAGATGATGATGATGAAAAAAAAATTCTACATCAACGAAGCTATTTGTATATATATTACACTATGCCGTTCTCTCTAAGAGAGTTACAAGTCCAGACTTCAGATGTAATATTTACGATATTTCCCTATATTGTCCTACACCTTGCAGACAAAACCCCAGTCGATATAAACTAGGAGCTTAGACGGTGGTGTCAGTGAGCACGCCATAAGGTATGCGGGTGTATGGGAGCAGCGGCGACGGCGTGGGCAGCGCACGCGCATCTCTCATACAAGCCTCATACAAACTATTGTTGCTTCAGCCCGGCGCTATTTATGTTGAACAAATAATGTTTTGTACGGTGCATGTGGAAAATTTTGTTTCATATTTTATGAAGTTATCAAAGTATAGAAGGTTTCTGTTTGTTGATCGAGCGAGTTCGCTTCAGTTTGGGCGAAAGTTGTTGCGTACTATTGTCCTCTACAAGTTGCATTTCCCAATCGCATCTCGCGATTTTTTAAAAGTAGGTACGATAATTTAATAATTATGTAGATTTTTTACACATCTATTTTTTTGTTTTTGTCTAACTTGCAAACCGAACCACTTATTTTATATCTGGTCTATAAAAAAATAAATAAGATAAAAACTATTGATAAAAAGTCTTATCATGTATACCTAATAGAACTATACGGATCACTTGAATTTCGACTGATTTAATTCACCAATGTAAGGATAAAAGAAAAAGAGAGAAAAACACAAGCTGTATCAAAGACAAAGCACGACAAAGGCTGCTAGAACAAATTAGTTTCGCAATGTCAGTATTTCAATTTCATCTATTCGTATCCGACGCTTATGTTCTGGTTTAAATTATAAAGGGGTTAAAATAATGTAGAAAAAGTAACTTTTTACTTACTTACTTTTTCCTATTAAACAAGTATTGGCAGTAACTAATCAATTAATTTACTAATCGCCAATATAGCCCTATATACTGCTAAGCTTTTTGTTTTATGATAGCAACGTTCAAGAGAAATGACCATTTAGGGTTTCTTAGTTAGTAGAAGTAGTCAATTAATGAACACTAGACACATCAGTAAGTATTTTATTTATACTGGTCGAGTATTTAATTAATATTTATTAATCAACTTGTCCGTCGTTGCGGGTGGTAACGTCTGCAAAAACATCTTTTAAAAAGTTGCTTCAAGTAGTTGTTGTTCGTACAATACTTGTACTGACATGATACACAGTAGATTCATTAATATAATACATTTAGTCTATTGACATAAAATAATTTTTATATACAATTCATCATAATGGTCGGACGTCACCCGATATGGTAATAAATCACTTCTACGTTTTCATTAAACCGCCTACGTAATCAACTAATTGCTGTAAACGTATTAGTGATTCAAGATTCGTATCAAGTATGGCGAGGCATTGCGATCATGGTGATAGGAATGGACATTGATACACCATTCTGCGATCTCAGTTTGTTAACAAAGTGAACGTGAGATGAGTTTAGAATGCATTGGTGAGTTGAACAGACCGTTTGAGTTTCGAAGTTTGAGTAAGCGGGTAATGTAATTCTAGGCAGCCGGTGTGTCGTGAATGTTTCAGTGGAGTTTTTACAGGATCGGCGTTGGATCGATGCAAGGGTGGATCCCGTCGTGTCGGAGCGCCCTTTTTGCCCGCGCTGTGAGCTCCGTGCGTCTAGCAAAATTCTTACAAATAAAAACAATCCCACCTCAGATTTCTTCGGGGAATGTTCGAGATCAAGAAACGTGTTACTCGTACAAGGCGCGACATTGTTTCAATAAGCAAGACTTCTCGTGTTAAGGCTGAAACGTGATTTTTCTTTCAGTCCCCTAAGATTTAGATAAATCCCTTTACTTCTTTCATCGCTTACTCCTAGAAAATATTACGGCTTATTTTAATGTTTGACGGGAAGAACGAGCTGTTTCGAATTTGTTTCAATTTAGAATTCTATTCGCCGCTGTATCTCTTCACTGTCGCGATTTTTTCCCTCCAACAAAGGCTTCTCGGGAACGTGTCTTCGCCTCTTTAAGCTCGAATTTTTTACGCCGCCATCGTCAATGGTGGCTAATATATTCCTCACTTTGTTATTTAAATGGCGCTCGACAAATCCGTAAACGTAGCGGACATATGTGCAGTACAGGGTGTCGTCACTTCGCCGGGACACAGGGGGATGAACAAAGGAGATAAAAAAGTAAAGCGCTTAGGATTGCATTGCCAGTGTTGCCGTATGCATGTGTGGGTATAAATTGTGCGTGTTGCGTGCGTGATTGCGTGTGGATGTGTGTGAGCGTTGGTAATGGCACAGAATACCTAATAGTAGTACCTGGTAATGGTGCTTGCTTGCTACCGACGGGTGACGGGTGGCCACGCCCATGCGATAATCGTTTGTTTTTACACGGTGCTCTGAATAATATACATGAAAATTAAAAACGAACAGGGTAGGTATGTTACCCAATATATTTTATTAAATCATATATTCGTACCATGTCTATTCTTCGTTTATATTGATTGTTACGCATAATTTCATAACCTTCAAGTAGGTAATGATTTTGTTGCCTAACGTTTTCCTCTCTTTATTAGAAAATCAGTCACATTTCAAAAGGCAAATACGCGTAAATACCAAAATGGAAATGGTCAGTTAATAAAACATTGACACAAGTTTGACACGTTTTGATAATAATCAGTTCAGATTAATTCGCTGAGTATTAAATTTTTTCGATACATCCCACTTTGATTTAACACACACACACTCTCAGAGTTGTTTGTTTGTGTTGGTTTTTAACACTTTTTATGGTATTTATCAATTGGGGCAGATGGTCCGGGTCCGTATAAACACCTTTCAAATGCACCCATCTATTATAGGTAGGGTTACGACATTATCATATGTGGAACTAAAATGGCCGATCGCAGCGTGATGACGATGCTACAAAAAAGTAATAGTTCAAAACTCTGTTTGTTGTAATATTAATCATTTGAATCAAATTCGTTCGAAGAATCGTTAATAGACAAATTTTAGTCTTCAGTTCAGTACAAAATTACTGGACAGTTTTTTTTGTGTCATTCTGCAAGTTTGCTTTAATAATAATATCGTTATTTATTAAACGAACCTTGCAAAATATTTGTTACGTGTCGTAATAATATTTTTTCCGAAAAATATTTTTTATTCTACTTTTTAGGTAATATCTTTAATTACAAAGTAATCGAACAAAAATCGAATATTGACCGCGGTAGTTCAACCAATAACATAACCAATGAATCTTGGATACGTCGATTTTAAGACAAAAACAAAGCAAAAGCACTTTAAAAGAGTTTCAGATAATCCTAGGGTAAAAAATGTAGCCTTTAAAACATCTCACCAATTGGAACTAAATTTAGATAATTATCTACAGCATGTTAATAACGGCGAGTGCACACTGGCTACACAACCGCCAGCCGGCAACAGCTAGGCTGCTCTCGACATCGCAACACGCACAATACCGACCGCAGGGGTAGCGCGTATTGTTTGCCAAATATTTTGAAAGCCCGATTCATACGCTATATTAGCCTGCCTGCGTTTGATAGTCGGGGCCCGTCTTCCTTCCAAATCATATCATCATTACTATTGTGAACGCACCCTATGGGGAAACGACCCCCAGTAAATAGTGTTGAAGTGCTCATAAACAGTTTTGAGTGTTAAAAAGGTTGGTGTTTAGTTTCGGTTTTCATGATCTTTGAGATCCAAAATGTTCAAATCTTCTCTATCAACCCTCTGTTTAGTTTGCATAATGTATAATATTAAAAAAAGAACGAAATTGAAGCTTGTTATTATTCTTTATTGCTTATATTTTAAAGGTTAAATAGATATATTTAAATGAAATTAAACTTAAATTGATGTCAGTACATGAAAAAATTGCTATTTTACTTTACTAAAAATAAGTTCATACTACGTATACAAGCTTCGATCATATATAATACAAGACATATTAAATATTTTTTCAGTTTAATAAATAAATATAAACTGCTAAATATCAGAAATATATGAACGACCATGTTAAGACAAGCTTATGCGAAATTATGACTCGTTAGAAGTAATAAAGCACGTTTAATCGACAATTAAGATTGAGGTGTTTAGCGCGGCGCAGCGTGGGCAGACCGCGCCGGCGGCGATTCACGCGGTGGAACGCGCGGCATTTGAACTCGTGTATTTACGGCTTTACATTTCTTTTTATTTTAATATAACTACATATTTAGGATTTTTTAATACGATGTACTGGCTGTATGACTGCGTAGCTGTGATTCGTTATTTGTGAATATTCGTGAGATTTCTTATGACTCAAGAGCTGGTAGTTTATTTTGCAAAGAAAATTAGAGTATGTATTTCTATCTAAGGGGAAAATGTTACTAGCTTGGGGGAACTATTATGCCTCGTGCGTGGAGACGCGTTGGAAGCGTTACATTTGTAGGCTCTGATTTGCAATCTGTCATTTTATAAAAATAAAATAACTATCCTCCATCGGATCTACTGATGCTCTATGTATAATTAAAACCGATGCGAGTGTGAAATCAGACTGCCGCGTTTGGCCGCCGGCCGTCGGTGCTCCCGGCGGACTAGGAAAGCTCGCACAAACTACTGGCATCAAGTATTTTGTACAAAATAAACCTACAAAACTTCCATATCGTAGTTCAAAATTGTATCTACATATATAATATATGTAATTAGACACCTACGTAAGTATTCTCGAGCGCTTTTACTGTAAATCTTACTGAAAAAGCTCGTATAATCTACTTTCATCAAGTTTTGTGAAGTCCTTATAATATAATATGTTTTAGTTAATACTTTTTAATTATATTAAAATTATTTAATTTATTTATTAAATTATTCTGGGGCACCGACAAATATTTTTTAAAAGTAACATTCAAAACATCTTGAGAAATCAATACAAAATTTATGAACGGATGCTTAAGGCTTCCTTAATATTTTTACGTTTAATATGAGTTATTGAAATCGATTCCGCTACTGATCTACCATCAAAAGTATCACTTTACCCGAGAGGTGAGCTTCAATAAAAATATCAGTTACCGCGCGGGCGCCGCCATATATAGGGGGAATGCTGACTCTCCATTGTTTAAACATTTTCTATCCTAAAAAAACCCAACTTAATTATAAACATTAACAGAAATCGACAGAACATTTTTAGTAATATTTTTAAAATTTCCGATATTTGCACAGTACTAATTAAAGCAATAATGTATATGCTCCCGTCGCCCGAGCAACCTTCGAAGCTAATATATTGCCACCCATAAAACAATTCTTCAAACTTCCCACAAAAAGGTCTGTCCTATTCAAAAGCCCGTAGGAAATAATAGCGGACGGGGGCATAGGACAATAGTCCCAACGCAATACTACACAGTGACCGGGAAAAAAATAATATAACCATCTGGCTGGCCGCATCCCAGCATCCCAATTCCCGAACTATTGCTTCAAAATCGATATTCTAAACTTAAGTACCAATACTTTATCCGTAACAATGCTCCAGTGCGAGAGAGACGACGATCGCAAGAAACGGCCGACGGAACTGGACATTTTAATTTATGACAGATTTTTTTATTCACCATTACAGATTTGAGATGAATCCTTCGACTTTTGTATGACTTGAAAAATGGGGCTCTGACTGCAACGGTTTTTGTGTTTACCGGGAAACGGACTTCACAAGTCGACAGTGTTCTATAGGACACCCGTTAGTTGTTTGTGCTTACAACATGAGGTTGGTCGGATGTGCAGGAGTTGTTGTGCTAGTGGGGGCTATTGTAGAGGCGTGCGCAAGCGGGCACAAGCGGCAGCGCCGCGCCGGGGGGCGGGTCATTATGAATTAATGAGAATCGAAATGTTTCGCCAGATCAACACTCGCTCGCCTCAATGAATTCGACATCTCACGTGCTACGGCACCGGCGGCTGCCGGACGTCAAGCGTTTATCCTTGACTTGCGAACGTGACGAATCAATCTGATTGTAATTACTTCTAGGCCAAAGGCTACACGTGGAATACAGAGAAATGGGATTGGAAGACTCACCGGTATGCGTCCTCTTGTGTATCTTGAGGTTCTCGGAGCGCGCGAACACCTTCCCGCAGCCGGGGAAGGGGCAGGGGAAGGGCTTCTCGCCGGTGTGCACACGGATGTGGTTCACCAGCTTGTACTTGGCCTTGAAGGGCCGTCCGTTGCGCGAGCAGCCCTGCCAGAAGCACGCATGCGTGGTGCACTCGGGCCCGGCCCACGTGTTCCACTGTCAGGTGCGTCACTATCTCGTGCATGTTGGAGAACAGTTTGTTGCAGAGCTTCCTCGGCGGCGGCTGGTCGGGGGTCGAGCCACTGGCAGCGCATGTCGCGGCGCGGCGGCGCGCGCACGTAGCGCAGGAAGGCGTGCGGGCGCGTGCGGGTGCGCGTGCGGGACGAGGGGGGGCGCGCCCGCCTGGTAGTGCACGTCGCCGCGCCACTCCCAGCCCTGCTCCAGCGGCTGCTGCGGGAACAGCTCGCCGCCAGCCGCCGTACTCGCGCAGGTAGCCGCCCTGGTACGAGTGCAGCGGGTAGGGCTGGTAGTGCGGCGCGTGCGGGGGCGCGCGGGGCTGCCCCACGCAGCCGGCTCCGGCGACATCTTCAGCCCGTACTGGGCCAGGTGCGCGTGTGTTGGTGTCGAGGAACGCGTTCATGGCGGGGGAGGCCGGCGCCGGCGCATAGCCCCATTCGCCCGCCACCATCCACGCGGCGGGGCGGCCCCGCGGCTGCGCGCCGAGCTCAACTCCACGCTGCTCACCCCCTACTCCTCGCCCGCACTCAGCGCGCCAGGTCTTCTCTCTCCCAACATGTTCACCGATGTTCTACCTGTCGGAGAATTGATAATTTTAATAAACTTCTTTCGAGCTCAAGTTGAGAGTAACTCCCTATAAACGATCAAATCGAACCTACCGAGACAAATTCAAAATCATTTCTCAAAATAATAACACACGGTCCGTGCACCCATAACCGGTGCGACGAACATTTATTTATAGTGAAAAAAAATGTGAGAGCAGGTACTTTTGGACATTAAATTAAACTGTGGGTAAATTTATAGGACATTTTTATACGCCTGAGACAAAATTTCGATTGTGTCCGTGTATATTTAATTTTAGTTTATTTGTTACGTTGGCCCCAATATTCTCCTTTATGGCTGAGGTTTAGCATCGATAGTTTATTAAAATAGATTTTATGAATGATAAAACCAGTTTTGGTGGGATGGCATGCAACAGAACCACTTTATTACTACCCTAGCTCTTTTATAATTACTTGGAATAACAAAAAGTAAATAAAATAATCATAAATGTGGCTTATAGACTAGCCAGTAAGGAGTTTATGGCCACCCTACTCAACCATTATGACTTTTATGTTCTGCAGAACTAAAATGACTAGTTGCATATGCATAGGTAGGTACATATATTGATGTAGTTATTCTAATAGTATATTACTAGATGACCGCTCACTGTTTGATTTTAATCTGTGTACAGAATACTTTTTTAAGAAAAAGCATTTCTTTTTATATCTGTGAAATTAATAAGTGAGGGTTTATTGCTATGTTGATTCATGAAGTTTGTCGAAGGTATGAAAATCGAACGGTTAGTTCTAAAGACTTTCCTACATATATTGTAAAAAATTAGGATTTTTAAAATCTTCATTATGATCCATACTTAACATTTTAAATGCGAAAGTGTGTTTGTTTGTCCTTCCTTCACGCCCTAACTAAGCAACCAATCGACTTGAATTTCGGCATAGAGTTATTTGAAAGTATGGAGATTAATATAGGATATTTTTTACCGCGGGAAAATACCTCATTCCCACGGGAAAATTTGTTAGCGCGGACGGTACCGCGGGGGGGAAAGCTAGTTAAGCTATTTTTAAAATCTAACAATCAAACCAACTGCAGCTACATTTTTTGCAAACACCCGTCCGTTAATCACATTATTCGGCAATAATCCTGTTTGTGCATTGTTTAGAGCACTTCAGCGCGGGCGCAGGTAGAGCGCAGTGGGCCGCGTCAGTTAGACAATGTCGCTCCTTTTAGATTCCATCTAATCTGTACATAATCTGAGGCCCCCCGCGGGGCCGTACTGCGGCACAAAGCAACGGGTTGACAGATCTCCACAGACGGACATGCACCAATAGGATTAATAAGAAATAATAAAAATCCGACGTTTTCTGACATTCAAATCAATTTCACGAACGAACCGGTAATAAATCTTGGCAACACTCAACTTCGTAGCTGCAAAGTTAAGTTGGTTCGGCAGCAGCTGTCGTTTTATCTCCTGGAACAGTTTTGAGGGATGGCCTGTAAATCCTGTAATCTCGTTAGGGACCTGTTGGGCTGTGTCTCTTGTATTGTAATCTGTCACTAAAACTTAATCACATTTTGCGACTCAGATTTTCCTCTTGAGTAATTTCCTTATGGAAGATGTCAATTATATGTCAAGTGCGGATTTACTACCTTGAATACTTCCATTCCTGGTATTTACCTAATTTATTTATTATGTATAGGTATAGGATTTTACTCAATTAATCTCCTTTCAATTTTCATGTATAGGTATAATGTTTTTTCTACTCGTATTCAGGATTGTACTTACATTGTCTATAATATAATTTAAGTATGTCGTGTACCCATGTGAAATTGAAATATTATAAACATTAATAATAATAAACGGCCCCGTAGCGGTTGGTATTTCGTCTGCCTACTATACTATGCTACGGGGCCCAGGATCGCGGGTTCGAATCCCGCCCAGGGCAAACATTCGTGTGATGAGCACTTGTGTTTGCCTTCTGTCTGGATGTTGTATAGTTATATATGTATGTATATCAGCTGTCTGACACCTATAAAATAGGCTCTGCCTAGTTTTGGGTCAGATGGCCGTGAGTTACATGTCCCAAATATTTATTTATTTATTTAATAAACTTTATTCCTTCCTAGACTACAAGCCAACATTTTGAGACCCTGGAATTCTGTACAACAAATAATGCTTACGCGGCTAGTGGAATATAATATTCAAAAGGAAACACCGACATTTTAAACAAGGAGATCAAGTGCTATATAGACTAAGAAATATGTTTTTGGCTATATGTCAGCTGTCGAAACTCACTTTTTCCACCTCTCTGGTCATCTATACACTGCCGTCATAATAAAAAAGTTCTCAAAATTTGGTAAAACCAGAGAGATGGGAGCCGCTTTCAGCGAAGCGGCTCTTCAAATCTCTTTGGGTAAAACACTGTTAGATTAGACTGAAATATGTAACACAAAATTAAAAAATGTAATAACCCCCGACACAAAAACGTTACTTAATCCTTTCATCAACTAGAAAAGAGCTGATAATATTCAAATGGCTGAAGATATTTTCTTGGATCATAGCTAAGATAATACACTCTCGATTGTGACACCTTGCAAACAAAAAACACTAGATCAAAATCGGCGCATTCGTTTAGGAGCTACGATGCCACAGACAGACAGACAGACAAACACACACGTCAAACTTATAACACCCCTCTTTTTCGTCGGGGGTTAAAAACAATTCTAAGTAAAAATGGTGTTTTTAACTAATTTTAGGAAAACTTGACAGATGCGCCCTTTTGTAATATGACATCAATACATTTGCAGGGACACCAATATTTCTACCTGTATGAGGGACACAATAGTAGAGCAGAGAGTAGCAGAGAGGAGCAAAGCATAACATTAAGTAAAACGAGGTACAGAGTAGGGGTGGTATCTGGTGTCAATAAGGAATATTATTATTTATTTATATTTATTGTATTTTATTATTTATTTATATTGTATTTGGTAAAGCTTGGCGACTCGCCACACGTGACGTTGTTAATTTTAAAAATATGCAAGTACATCTATATCTGTTTCTGTATTGTTAGGCTGCTTTTCCACCAGAGCTGTGCGAGGTAGCTAAGCGGTGTGCGAGTAAAAAATCCACCAATAGAATCACTAGGCTAGGAAAATGAAGTGATTTTATTGGTGGATTTTTTCCTCGCACACCGCTTAGCCACCTCGCACAGCTCTGGTGGAAAAGCAGCCTTAAAGCCATGGTTTACGGAAATAGTTAGATTTTTATACGAGCGAAAAAAAAATTGACTCATTCTAAAACATTGTATGTACTAACATTAAAACAGTTATAAAGTAACAGCTTATAAACAATATGAAAACTCCTTTTATTCAAAATTGTTTTCTAATTTCAAAATGCACATTTAATTTTCTATAAACTACCATAATAATATTAATGAGTTTTCTCTTACATACTTATTCCATTCTAATGATTTTTTTGTTTAACATGCTCTCTTCATGCCCGTTATTTATAATTAATTAATGAACAACAACTTCGTACCTTTAATAATAACGGTTATTAAAAATCCTGTAAAGCTATGTGCATGAAGCGTAGATAATGTAGTGGTTATGACCGCTCAGGAGGCGCGGATTCGAGCGCTGACAAGTATTTTCAAATTTTGAATTTATTTCCGTAGCTTTTAGAGCCCGTCCCCATATGTCTACGGCGCGGCGCGGCGCGGCCCGTCACGGCGCCGCGGCACGGCGCCACGGTGCCGCGGACGGTGTACGTCAGCGGGCGCCAATTCTACTAATAATCTATTATATAAAAATGAAAGTCTTGACTGACTCATTGACCTATCAGCGCCCAGCCATTCTAAAAAAAAAAAAAAAATTATTCCCACATATTTTTAGCGCTCTATATTTCCTTTCAAAATGACCTCCGTCTTGGTTCATTGTATGAATATATAATAGATTTACCCAAAATTTCCTCTGTTTCTGTTTTTTTTTCATTCGTTGTCTTATTAATAATAGGAGAATAATCCTTTCGCGATCCATATCCACACACAAGTTCGTTCGACAACACCAACTGCGAAATATCGACTGAGAATTGGGGCCCGCGGCACACCGTCCGCGGCACCATATCACGGTTTCACGGTACGGCGCGGCGCCGTAGCGCCGTGACGCGGCGCCGCGTCGTAGACATGTGTACGGGCTCTAACGGTATTAAAATAGCTTTTTTTAGAAAACATGTACAATTTCAGCATATTATGATAATCTGGGTAATAGTTTCAATGTTTTCAGTGACTTGAGTCACAGGTATGAAAAATATCATGAGGAAACCTGCACACACACACAAACCTGTGTGAAGTGGAACAACCCTCACTGGACCCGACTATACTGAGACCTATACACCCTTAATTCAGAGTAGGTTTAAGCCCCTCAGTGGGAACGTTTATGATTCTGAATGATGTGCATTTAATTATTGTAAACATTTTATTTATTTATTGAAAAGCAAAGAACAGATATCTACATAAGTTTTTTTACCGACCCACGCTTTTGTCGCAAAATACACGTCTCAAGTTTCACAGGGCTTGCAGAAATAACATAAAATGACCTAACTAAGTGATGTAAATATCATAATGTTAAAAATAAATACTTTGAATTTTGAATCAATGGTATAAGTATGAAAGGCTCTGCCTTATTTATTATATATTGGGGTTACGATACTATTACATCATTAATTACTTTATTATTACCGAACGATTCTTCGTTCTGTCTCAGTGTTTAAATATTTTTAGCTAAATAAATTTAGTAGATTCCTCAGTGATATTTTTGTTAATTTCTGTATTGAACTGCAATGAATAAAATTAAACTAGCTGTCCCCGCGGCGGCTTCACCCGTATTATTTTTCCTGTGTGAATGTATGTATTGACAATAACGAAGACAACAAATATTGTATTATCAAGTTTGGTACAGCCATTCCGTTATAATGCGTTACATTCTTTTATTTTATTTTTATTTATATAGATATTACGTATAATAGTGTCAGGTTTCAGTACAGTAATCGTATCAAAAGACGGTTCTTATTCATTATTATATCAACTACAAAATAGCTAACTGCTTTTTAAGTAAAAATTAATAATTAAAGCTAATGAATGGACAGATTAATAAATTGCTAGTTACTGGCATAAAGGATTGGGAAGAAGAATAAATCAAAGCGAAGAGCAATATTTCTCAGTAAGATAGGGAAAGCAGGAACCATTGTCATATCTTTAAATTGTAAATAAATAACATAACTATTACGATTAAGTTAGCATTGACTCATTAAGTTTTCTAGCGGTCTTCTATTCAATTAATTATGTTACACCTAGTTTTTTCACTGTTACTTTATTCAATTAGCATGTTAAACGTTAATTTGTATTACATAGTTTAGTATTATACAAATGAGTCAAATTGTAAACGTTACAATAAAGAATATTTTTCTTTAGTTTGTCTAATTAAAAGTGAAAACCATACACGAATTTCAAGCAAGTGGTTCCAAAAATATTTTTTTGATAAATCTGAGATGTTATATGAGATCAATAATATTATTTGTTAAAAAAATGATTCAAATTGGATAACAATACTAAAGCGGGATTTTTTGTCCACTTGATCGTTCTCTACATTAATTAGGTACTCTCATTTGGTGATAATTATAATAAATCATCACAAGATTCATTTATTTTTAATTATTTCCTAAAATCTCAACTTTATCAAATAAGTTGATGTTTTAAAGTGTTTACTCGGCTAGTGTGGAGTAAAAAGTTAGGTTGTTTTAATAAATATATCAAATACAATCACTTATGTTATATATAAGTATGTAGCTTCTCGTTGCTGAAAGAATTACCTACTTAAATCGGTTCTGTACTTTTTGAGCCTATTCGTTGCAAACATGCAAATACAAACATTCCTGAAATATAATATTGAAAAGGCCTTAGGCATGATTCTCGAACCATTCCCAATAAATTAGTTTTTTTTTATTGTTTGCAATAGTTAGTTAATTGTATGCTCTACGTTCGTAGGCAAGCGTAGGCATGATGGCTGCGGACGATGACGGTGTGAATTTTGTAATATGGAAAGAACTAATACTATCAAACTAAGGCTTGCCTCGTCTAGTTGTAATTTAACCGAGATGTGACCTCGTAAAACACAATAATTCTTTACAGATTTCTTGTCTGTTTCCCTGTCTGTATTTTATAAGAGTATGCAGTGCAATTAAAGGCTGTTTTATCAGTTGCACTGCTGTGTGAACTAAACAATAAATTTCATAAATCATACACAATTTTTATACCCGTAACTAAGCTTTTAAACTTAGCTGAAAATCTGCATGAGACTTACTTGACTTTTTCAGAAATCCAGCCTTAATGTTTAACAAAACGAATCACTATAGTTTACCGGTTACACAATACAAAATATCACTTCACTCTAAATAAATATCAGTATCCTCATGTAATAGGTGCAACTATACGTATTATCACAGTGTTTGGCGCGTCGTTATAAACATTCGATGGCGCTGCCGGCGGGTTCAGGGTTGGAGCGCATGAGTTTATGAAGACGCGATTTTTTGTGACAGGGTTGAAAGGTGTCGCGACGTGTGACCACCGGCTCGGCTGAGGCTCTCAGCATGACTGCGGGCTCCCGCGTCGCCGCCCCTCGAAGCGCCGACATACTGGGGAGCTTCGGGCTCCAAAGCGCGAACGCACGGCCGAGGGCGGTCACACTACTTATCCAATAGCACACACTTAAAGACGCAACGCCTCTAATATACCCATCTCGTTCTAAAAGCTTTTATCAGGCGTTGTAAGAAAAGGCGGCAAAACAAGTTTACGATGGTCAAAGAAGAAAATTTCTTTGTGTTTGTGCCGTAATGCGTTCGTTTTATCAGATTTACGTTGAAAGCTCGCATTTAGTTCCGAGGGCGCCAGTTGCCTGTCTCTCTCTTTCTAGCGAGGAAACGGGTAAGTGTAAATGAGATGGTGGATATCGGGAAGTGCCCTGGCTAATGTATTTTCCTGTGGGAAGGAAAACACATGTCGTCGCTTTAATTTAATACGCGTCATGCTGTGCTCTCGTGCCGCCGTAAGAGATATTTTCTGGACTTGTTCGCTCTACAATATTAGATAATATTAGCACCATGCATAAAATGGTCCAGTTTACTTTTATGAAGATAGTAGGTATTTGTAAAGTATAAGAAATTAATATTTAAATAGTATAAAATTCTAAATTTTCTTGGTATAGATAGGTAATCATGTTATGCTATATTATTTATGAAGAAGGAAGTTTAATTTACAACATACAATTTAAGCAGAAGCAGTTCCACATTTATCATATAAATATGTAAATATCGAATATTAAATTACAAAAAAATATACAAATAATTTTGTAAATTGTTGAGTAAAGCTCGTTTAGCTGGGAGCTGCCGTACAAAAGACATCAACGCGATATACCTACATTGCTTTCAAGTCCGGTGATGCTTGATTGATACGTCGATTTTTAACACAATAAAATAACATTTCATTGATAATTGAAATATTTAGAGTAGTAATCATTTGAAATAATGATTGATAAAATAATTTCAGTAATATTACGACCAAGTTACAAAGCAGATTCCTGCTATTTCGAATAAAAATCTATACTTTCTGCACAGATATGTAACCTACGCTTTATTTTGTAATAATGCATAGTTAGTTTTATGTAGGTATGTAGTAAGTACCTATTAATACGGGTTTTATATGAAGTTATAAATTTTGATTTAAATAATTAAGCCCCACCTTAATTAGTGAGTTATTCCAATTTTCCATTGACTACGTTCCGTAACTGCTGTTACGGCTTTACGATCGACGCCATTTTGGATTACTTAACGTAACTGTAGCGTGACAACCACAAATTATTGTTATGATTTACATAACTTGGTTTGGAATTAAGGTTTATGTACTAAAATTCCTTAGTTCATATTTTTGGAAGGAAAGATAACAGATATATTCAATTAAAAGCGAAAATGATGAAAAATGTCTAAAAAGCTTTAATATAATTGAATCTATAATATAAAAATGAATCGCAAAATGTGTTGGTAAGCGCATAACTAAACAACGCCTGGACCAATTTTACCAATACTTTTTTTAAATTTTCGTTTAAGTCCAAGGATGGTTCTTACGGAGAGAAATAAAAAAAAAACTCATTCCCAGAGGAATAATTTAAAACGCGGGCGGAGCCGCGGGGCGGAAAGCTAGTATTATATAAAAGTGTACAAATGGGTGGTTTTGTTGCTAAGCTAGCAATTTCTACCAGGCTATGATATTATCAGATATAGTTTTTGGCTTTCGAGAAGTCTTATAAAAAGCGGATAGCAAATGATCAAAGCAGTATTTTATTTTACATTTAAAGCTTTTTTAGTTTTAACTGAAAAGTTGTAAAAAAAATTCGTACACAGAGAATAGTTTCTGATATCATAGAGTAGGTAGTTTATGATAGTTTCTGAATATTCGTTCTTAATATTTATTAACTTAACTTTGATGTCAAGAAATATTTATGTAGTACCTAGAAAGTAACACTCTACGTACTCACTCTTCAAAGAATACTGCCTATTTATTTATCAATTCGTTAAAAAGTATTTGCGAAATACATAAAACTCGATTTTACGAGAATATCGTTCGGAAAATAATAAATAAGTAAAACAATAGTTTAGCTTATTAATAAGCTGATGACGTAAGACACAAAGCTCATTTTCGCATAGTTCCAACTGGAAGCTTGGCCACGCTTGGCGCGGTATGCGGTGGGCGTCGCTGCGAGGGGGCGGGGAGTGCGCGGGCGCACGGGGGGCGGGGCGGGCTGCTCCTGCGCATGATGGGATTCTACTACCTACAAGTTCGGAAACAGTACATACATTGCTGATTATACTACTGCGCGATTAATTCTCGTAGAAATGCTACGAAAAATGCTACGACAATTTCGTAGCGTTGTTGTCGCGCCCTTGTTGTTGTAGTTTCCTGATTGGTGGTTATTTGACAGTAGCTTTTTCTATCTTATTAATTATTTACATCAGCACAATAATAAGGACCTCTTAATCTTAATACATTGTTGTCCGTTAATTACAGCGTAGCAAAGTGCTACGAAGATACTTAGCCACGAAGATGGTTTTAAAGTCTATAAAAAAGTATATAGCCAGAAGAGGTAACATTTCATCAAAGTGTAAATAATTATCAAATTTGTGCAGTAAATAGTAAAATAAATATAAGACATTACTAAACTAAATAAAGCTTTTTATTAAGGCCAATTTCTATACATTTTTTTAATTTGTGATATTTATTGATCCCAAACCTTTCATACACTCGTATTAAAATTACACATAGGTATGATTAAGGTATCGATCATATCGATGATTATATTAGTAAAAAACTGTATTCGAAAAAGTCTTAAAATTAAATTTATATCGAAAAAAATAACTTGTACAGCAATGTATTGTATCTGCTCTAAAAACGAATGTAGTAAAACAGAATCGAGTTCACATCGACGCAGGCGCACGCAGTCTCGGACGTGACCGGTGATTAATTAAATAAACTGTTATCAATGCGCTTTTCTCACGCGACGGCTTTTTGCGAACCCTTACCTACGTGATTCAATTAACAAGCTCTTTAGCCGCATTCAAGAAATAGAACATAATATATACCTACCATATATGTACCGATGTGTGTTAATATTCTGAACTAGCTGTCCGCCTGCGTTGTTTTTTTACTTTTCCGTTCAGTTTCCCGTAGGAATGAGATATTTCCCGCGGTAAAAACTATCTAAGATGTGGCCCAATACTTTCGTTAACAGCATATGCACCGCTACTAAGACATGTTTACATATTTACCAATTACGAAAAGTGGGATGAAAAATATAATTGTCGACATAATTTTTAAAATTGCAATATTTTTCAGACATTAATGCATAAGGCAACTATATACAGCTCATTCTTTAGACGTAATCAGAAATATTTCCTACAACCTTCTCGATATGAATTTTTATCTTTAATGCAAATACCAACTGCACCTACCTATATAATATATGTATATTATATATGCTTGTAAGAAAAATAAAAGATACGACAACGGGGCAAACAATAGCAAGGGAAAGTTCGTAAAACATGACAAATAACGGTTTCAAGCTCTTGTTTCGCCAATACAGGGGCGGGCTAGGTATTTCATTAAAATAAATAAGGTTATTGTTTGTCTGGTGTTCCGGGGTTGCCAGGCCTACAAATTACAATGGACAATGCCTCCGCGGGACACCTCTCCCGCCAGATGGCGCAGCCCTGGCCCCTGCGATATTAAATTAAAAAATGTTTGTAATTTGCCCAAATAACAGCCAGAATATAACAGTGATTATCATTGAGTTTATTTTAAAAAGTTGGGAGTGGTTGCACATAGGATGTTCTATTACTGAAAAAAGAGTTTTTAACTGATTTCATTATAACCATATTCAAATCGATTTTGTTATATTTGTGAGACGTCTCTATGCCCAGTATTTGCCAAATGTCCTGTGGTGTGAATTGATTGGCTCTTCCCGTTGTCGGTGTCGTAATCGGAAGTATGTAACACAGAATACTATTAGTAGTCCCTGTATCACCCTGTATGTAGTACACAAAACTAGATTAACACAAGATACAATACAATGAAGCCTGAAACCATATTGCGGAATTTCAACTAATTTTACTATGGAAATTGTTGCCATAATCATAGAAATATACACGTGGCGCCCCCAGACAAGGTTTTTATTTCTCTGGTCAGGCTTTATAATATACTTATACAAGATGCTTTTCTAGAGAGAAAATCTTGTTTGACGTAATCGCACTTGGCAGACGAACAGTTAGTTTACTACTCATATTAGTTAGTTGTATTAGTAGGGTATAGTATTTTGATGTATAGTTAGTAGTAAGTAGCCTAGTATATTCTATTTATTACGAGTATTACCATTCGAAGTGATGAATGCGGAAACGTACCTTACCAGCAATTGCATTATTTTAGTGAAAATAATAAAAATGTACCGTGTTAGCGAGATTTAATAATTGTTTTTGGATTGAAGAGTTTCTAATCGGGCAATGCACCGGCAAATTGCGAGCAGTGGACCGGGGAACCACGCTCCAATTCCGGTTAAAATACTCATCACAAGCTACTCTTTCCTGGTTTAATGGAAACTATTTACCCTTACCGTAATGTGAACATTTCGAATGCTTACAGTAATAATAATAATTAGACAAAAGAAGTGAAGGAGAAATGAAAGCTCAATAGCGATTTTCGCATTCAGCGATAGCCGAAGCCCAGGAATAGCACTCTTAGTAACTTGTAACACGGAAATATGCTTCTGACAATCGAAATTCTAAGTTTTTTCCTAGGCCCTTATATTTTTTGTATGTTTATCTATTTTATTGTGTTTTCATCTAAAATAATTTAATTTTAAGACTTTAAAGAACAAAAAGAAATACCTATACAAGATAATAACGTAAGACTTATACATATTTAGAAGATTTAAGGGTTTTCTTTATTTTAGAATCCAAATTTTGATTCATCATCATCATCATCTCAGCCGAAAGACGTCCACTGCTGGACAAATTGATTAAAAACTTATAAATAAACCCGAGAATCATTTAATTGGGTTAAAAAATATTTGATCGTATGGAAATAAAAAATAAAAAATATGATTCTTTCACCTTACTAACTCAGAAACATGATTTAATATTCGAAAACTATTTAGTTTTCTTATTATTTAAATCGTAAAAAAAATTTACTATAAGAATGTATGTACCAAACCAAATACCTTACAGGGATTAGATGAAAATTGTGATTAGCTAAACTATGAATAACAGAATCAGTGCCTTTAAAACTTAGTTTTTTTTATATAAAGAAAGTAACGCCAGATTATAAGACAATATTCAATTTACGGGCACATTATCTTCCACCTATCTTATCCTACACAGACTGGTTCACCTTTCGCCCTTTCCTCTAACAGTAAACGTAATTAATTCGACCCTTGAATAAAGAAACTCAATCGAATGACTATTGATATCGATTCCTATGAGCCGCCGCCGACGAATTGACTTTTTGCCGCTTCTCGATTCAAAGTGAATTCGATTCGGATTCGTAAAGTTTCGAATTGACTGCAGAGTACAATTGTACCTACCTGTTGCGTGAGACATCTACATAAAAAACACTCCAAGGGATGAATCTTGTTTTTCTTTGTATCAAATTTATTTGTATCATGTTTATGCGATGCCTTTAAAGGTCGCCACGCAAGCTTTACATTATTTAAAATTGGTTTGATTGGTAAAAAACAGTTATGAATAAAACGCGTGTGCGCGGTGTGCGGAATCAATTATTTTTTTCCATATAATATGCTTGGTGTTTCTCATGCATGATTCAAATTCTGAACTCTAGTTTGATATAGAAAAATAAAATTATTATTTTTTGACTTTTCATTCTATAATGCAAGAATTCAAGTTCGAAGTCAAGGTCGGTGTCCACCAGGGGTCGGCACTTAGCCCTCTACTTTTTAACCTGGTAATGAACCATCTCACCGCTAAACTACAACAACCACCCCCTTGGAACCTTCTATATGCCGATGATATCGTCCTAATTGGTGAGAAAGCAGACGACCTGCAGGAAACACTCGACAAATGGGGAACAGCACTTGAGAATGATGGTCTGAGGATAAGTAGGCAAAAAACCGAATACCTTCACTGTGATTTTAGTGGGAATCGCAATACTAATACCATCACGATGGACGGAACTCTGCTGAACCAAGTCGACCATTTTAAATACCTCGGGTCAGTTATTAAAAAAGATGCGACCATCGACGCGGATGTGACCCATCGCATAAACACAGGTTGGATGAAGTGGCGAGAGCTAACGGGAGTGATGTGCGACAGAAGAATGCCCGTACATGTAAAAGGCAAAGTATATAAAGCTGCCATCCGGCCAGCCATGATGTACGGTGGTGAGTGCTGGGCCCTCAAAAAACAACAGGCCGATAAAATTCACGCTGCCGAGATGAGAATGCTGCGTTGGGCCGGAGAGGTGACGCTTCTAGACCACGTCCGCAACGTTCACATTCGTGGCAGTTTCAGGATAACAGCTATTCAGGAGAAACTGAAGGAAAGCCGATTAAGATGGTACGGGCACGTGATGCGCCGCCCTCCTGAACATATGACAAGGAAGGTACTCGATATGCTCCCACCGCCTAAGAGACCAGGTAGACCCCGCCTGACATGGATGGCTACTGTTAACAGAGACATGAAGGAGGCTGAGATAACACCAGAGACGACCCAGAACAGATCTGTTTGGCGAAGGAGTACTAGGAGAGCCGACCCCAAATGATGGGATAAGGCTAGGAGAGATAGATATTCTATAATGCAAGAATAATTTTATGTGTTCGCTGTAGTTTGAATTCTGTTGTTGCTAAGTGTTTCTTTTTAATTTTGTGTAATCAATTATATTCTAAACCCTCTTAAATAACTTACAAAAGTAAAAAATATATGTTTTAAGATATAAATCATAAGCTACCACGAAATGCGTACCGAAGAAGCTTTTTACTGGCCGCATACACGATACGCCATAATAATTTCACATGCCGTTTGCTGCGATTCAAATTGAGCAATTTATTTACGTCTGTCTGCGCTTGCACATGCGTGCGCGATATAACGAACGCTTATTATCAGGGTATTTGGTAGTGCTTCGGTAATTAACATCAATTATATATCATTCATTCAAAATTTAAGAGCAGGGCTCTTGTCCGTGGAGTAATCGCCACTTCTCTCTATCCAAAGCCAGCTCCTTGACTTCCTGGTACGACACGACTTCAACTTTTTCCTTCACTTGGTCTAAAAATGTGCGTCTTGGTCTTCCACGTCCTCTCCTGCCCTCTATCTAATTATATATATTTGGGGTATATTTCTGTTTAAATTTTTTTTATATAATATGTTGGTGTAGTCATGATGACCCTGTGTGAAAGAAAGACAATAGAAATATCCTATAGACACAAAACCAAAGAAGTAAAAATGCAACAAATTGAACATATTCTATACGCGGTAGCAATCTAAGTAAACCGTAGTTAATAAATGTCTTTTTTTATAAATATTAAGTAGCAAGGGGAAATATTTTTAGTGCCGGGTGCCGTATTTTTTTTAATAGAAGATATTAGATTACATTATTGTTACCAACCAAAAGGAATCTGGACTGAAAATTAAACTGCAATAAAAAAACCACTAATGGAAAATAATTATTCCTCGTAAATAGCTTCGTCCAAAATAATATTGTAAGTACCATTTACATAGCACGTGTCTTGATCACTACAACATAGACGCCGCTGCTTTTTGCTCGGCACTGTTATTATATCTATCTATTACTAAGATATTTTAATCAAGCAGTGGTCGATCAGAGTGTGCTCTATAGAAGAAGGTAATTAATAATAAGAGATCGACGTGACCGCATGCGCAACAAAAAAGAAAAGAAATGGTTTTTGTAACGGATACTTATAACAAAACCAGAAGATTTTGCTTTTTGCGTTTGTAAAAACAGATAAACATTTGTGTTGTGTCCGTTGATCCGAATCCGTAACTAGAATGTGCCAATCAGATAAATTCGTCTTTATAAAAAGTCAAGGGAGATTTTAGTTTCCTTTGTCTGTGTAGTAGATAGTTTCGATTTGCTAACAAATACTTATAATAAAAAATAATTTAGTACATAATCAAAGATCTTTTTTGTGATTACCTTAACTAGAACGACATTATTAACATAGAGACAGAAATGTAGGAAATTGTTTTAATTGTGATTCGAAAACAGGAATACATATTTACATATAAAATAAGTATATATTTGTAAAGTATTAAGGTTCAATGTAACTATTACTGTTCAAAAGCGAATAATTCAACTAGCAGTCGATACCACAACCAATCGCGCCCTGCGAGCGCTCTGGCCGCCCACAAAAACCGATCAAAGCCGCCGCGACGCGCCACGAATCACAGGCGACAAATTGCTTCCATTTTCAAAATAGACCAATCGTTTGAAAAACCAAAACGACGAGAGCGAACTCACGAGAGCAAGGCACGACTAATTGAACCTCTTTGGTGGTGCCGGTGGCGGTACTGTTACAACGAATTTCCCAAGAAGGTAACCCGAAAGCACAGAAGAAAATAATAGTACCTACCTACTGGAACCGCCGGTCATTATGTTATTCTCTAGGTACTCGACTACATACTTGAATATACCGAAAGCTTCCCAAATTCCATAAACAATTTGTTGAAAGCTTAGTCAAGTAGTCGAAGAAGTAGTCAAGTATAGGAGGCAGCTTTATTCGTAAAATATTTTAAAATTACGTGGTCAGTTAAAAAACATATAATAGTGGTGCGGTTTCCAATTTTTTGGAGTCTCAGGGCAAGAAATTTTGAAAAAGTTTTGTGTGATATTAACTTAGACTTAATATTTACTTGTCTATATGTATCTAAAAATCGTCAAGTTCGGCATTAGTTAAGCTAGGAAAATAATATTTTATTTTATGAACGTGTATTTATACCTATATAGTTTTACAAATGACTTCATATACCTAAGTACCTACTTGTACGTAGTTTACAAGTAGGTATGTATTCCAAATCTTCATAAGGAACATTATTAGTAAGATTTATATCCACAGCACACAATATTTTTGCGCACAGGTATTTTAATAAGACGTACATTTATTATTTCATTTCAAAAGTAAGTTATTTTCTGAGGCACATTTTTCGGAAACAATACTAACACAAATTAATTGAAATTCCTGGAAGTTAACGAGCTATGTAACTATAAAAAAGCCGTTAATTAGAGATTTTTAAAGTGGTTCGTCATTGAAATTATTACTGAAAACTTTGTAGCCTATTTATAGTTTTGTATCAAAACGAGGTTAGAAGTCAATGGAAATGCCGAAATCTGAAAGTAGAAATAAGTCATCAAGTCTAGTCGTTTTAAGCTCGCCTAAAGGGTTTTTTGTAATATAAAAAATATATAATTTCCTAAACAGGGCTTTTTCTGACTTATAAATCTGACTTATAAACCTACAACACTACAACAACAACTAAATTACATTTTCTTCTACTTTTACTGTAACGTAATATGAAAGACGACTCGTTGAACCAAACACATATAAAGAAATCAAACTTACAATACAGTAAATAATTCGTTAATTGGCAAAATCCAAGCGAATCGCGGTATTTTCCATGGAGGGTCGTTATCAAGATTTCTGCAATCAGTCCTATAGAAACATTGTATGGAGGGATCTCAACAGAATTACCCCTACTTACGAAGACTAATGAATTTCATTTGATATTGATCTTCAATTGAGTTGAATAAGCAATATGGTATATTCATTTCTATAGAAGAAAAAAAATCTAATTGTAGGTACTATCGTATTGATTGATTAAAGTATTATGATTTCATCAAAATATTTTTTTTGTTATTTGTTATGTTAGATTTTTGTTTATGAATAATCTCGCAAAAATGTAAACTGTTTATTTAAAATTAAAAAACTTAGTGAAGATTATTGCACTTTTTAAATTATCTTTAAAAATACTTGCTGGTATGTTATTGATGCAAGAAGGTAGGATATAATATAAGTAGGTATTTATTGAAATAAACAGGTATTTAAAATTGGTGACACCTGTGAACTGAGAAGAATAGAAATAAGAGAGATCGATGAGAAAGAGGGTGAGCTCTCAACATTTTCTAATTTCATCTCCGTTGTTTGGAGGCACGTTTATTAAATTACCGCTTTCACAAATTATGTAGAAATAATAATTCGTTCGGGACGCGCAGGCGTCGCCGTGGGGGGCTGCACTTTTAATTAAACCCTAAATTATTGTTCACCTTCATTAATTCTGTGCTCCTGGCCGGCCGTACTAATGAGTTTGTACTTTTTGTACAGTATTCTGCTGCCGGGAGACGGGACTACAAACTACTTATTATGCTCCATTTTCAGAGACGTTTGGAACAAAACAACGGTACGACGTTGGGTATTGTTACATCATTCTAGTTGTACACTTATGTAGCGTTATTTTCCCCATCGAGGGGCTCCATTTATTTCTGATCTATCTACTATTAATGTTCCATCAAAGTATTTGTTTTTAACTGTTGGATATTTTACATAATTTATATTTCTCTTCGATATTTTGTGAAAAATTCAATATTATCTTCTGTGGAGAAGAACTGGATGGATGCTAGTCATATAACACGATGCTAATAATATTAACTGTTGATGTTGATGTCGGCTTTGTAATTTTCCACCTACCTACAGTGAGAGATCCATTTCGATTGAAAATTTTTTTTTTAATACTCTTACAAGATTAGGTGGTTACATACAAGGATCTTATAAGTACTAACGGTAGTACTTATAACATCCTTGGATAGTTAGTTATGTTCCATCAGCTCTCTAGACTTTGAGAGTTTTAACCATAGATATAGAAAAAAAAATCTACCCCTATAGTTTTAACAGTGTTTTGATAAGTCAGCACCACATGTCAGCACCAAGGATGTTATAAGTGCTACGGTAGTCAGCACAAACAGTTTTACAAATAAAGCAAGTAGAATATACTATTACCCATTAACTTTTTATATGAAATCCTTACTTTGAAGATATTAAAGTACGTAAAGTGCTTATCATAAATAACAACAACTGCTCTTCCGAAATTAAGGCAATTTTTCACGTCGGCGGAAACTTGAGCACGCGCCAAGACAAGGCTGTATTTCATCGAATTTTCTTCGGGTATTTATTTATTTATTAAGGGGCCGCAATAAATTGTGTTAAGTGGGGGCGGTGGCGCCCCGCGGAGCTCTGCGGGGGCGCCATAACGCGAGCTGGCGTAAGTGCCTTTCTATACGCGGGATATTGTAAGGGTTGCGACGCAATACCAAGACATACATGTACCTACACTTGGCTGTGACGATGCGAACTATTGCGAACGGTCAAGATAGGAAATCTTGGAAAATGTACGACTGGCGTAACAGGCGAAACTTCAACATTGAAGTCATTATATTAATATTATGAGCGGGTACGTACAGGAAACAGAAACGTTAAAATCGACAATATTAGAAAGTGTCGTCGTCGTTAGATAAAATCTAACAGAATTAATATGCAAACATTTAGCTAAGATCGAAGAGAAAATTTTATGAATTTTCTTGAAAATACATAATGAAGTAATTTTTAATATTTACTCGTAACGATGTATCAATTAACCTTTTACCCTTTTTTTTAACCTTTTAACTGAAAACTAAAAATTTCATTTAGCGAGTATGCTCATTTTGCTTGCAGTTAAACATGCATGACGTTTTGTCTTCAAAATTATCAAATTAATTCAGAACAGAGTACGGAGCTGACCTGACAGTTGTTGTCCTGTAATAAAGCTTTAAAAACCGTTTTTATTCAATTTCGTATCGTTATTTCACATTTTCAGTTTACATTCTCTCAGGCAACGAAAAAGAAATATATGAGACGCTATCAAAGTTTACCCTAAGTTTTACTATTCGTGAATTGTATAGGTACTACAGTCTGGAAGTTTAATTTTCTATTTTTATTTCTTAATCGGGTATCCATCCGGTATGCAAACTTGTTCACCGGTGTTTACATTAACACGTTGCGTGCCGGGGGCGGGCGTGGGCGGTCGCGGGCGGGGCTGCCGTCAGCGGCTACACGGTCATCATACTAACATTTTTCATTAACACATTCCCCAAAAGATTGTGTGTGTTTAGCTAAATTGTGTTTTTGGTCTTGTTTGAAGAGGTTTGGGGTATATTGAGATTTTGCCTTTTGGATTTAATTTATTTTATGGAAGATATTTATTATATTATGGTAGTTAGTATGTAACGTTTTTAGCTCATTTATTTTTCGTCGTTGTAGTCTGTAAGCTAAGAGTTTTTATTATTTTTAACTCTTTATAACACTAAATATAATATGGTAGCAAAAGTGATAGTTAACAAACGTTATTTCTTATTTTTCTCGATTTCTACATTTTTAACACAATAATTATCATCTCAGTGTGATTATGTTTTGTTCAAGTTTAAAAAATCTTTATCAATTTTACCTTTGTCCTATCATAGTCGCTAAAACATAATGTTTTCCTAGTCATATTACGAGATATTTATACTACACTTTATTCACTACCTTACTTCCTGTCCTGTTCATAGAAAGTATTTTATTTTGCTCGTTAGCGCATTTCGTTGAACAATATGCTCTGAACACTTGCGCTGACATTGTCAACGTCTTTTCTCACAAGTATCGTGTTGAACAATGCGCTTTTGAGCATTCTGACCCGCCGCGTTAAGAGAATGGCGATTATTCCCAAATCACTGCTATTACGCACGCACCACAATGGGCTGATGAGGGGAGTGCGCCATAATGGTGCGCAAGTAGAGAATAAGTAGGTTGAAATCATGTTTAGATGTGTCGCGAAGCTTTTGAGACGAATTTTATGCCCTA
This sequence comes from Teleiodes luculella, assembly GCA_948473455.1. Taxonomy (NCBI): domain Eukaryota; kingdom Metazoa; phylum Arthropoda; class Insecta; order Lepidoptera; family Gelechiidae; genus Teleiodes; species Teleiodes luculella. Next base: position 9,075,712 of record OX419585.1, read on the forward strand.
GTTTAAGTTACACTTTTCACTCGTACATAATTTCTATAGGAATATTGCTAAAAATTAGCTGGTTTTGGATTAGTTCGTACAATTTACAAGGTATGGTACCATCGTCGGTTAATTGTTCTCAAGGGTTTCTCTACGCCTTATAAAGGAAGACATCCGATAAAGCTGTTTATTTGTAGTAAGCAACGATGTTTAAAAATTTTCCGCCAAGGAACGCCCTTATCAGTTTGAAGGCATCTTGTAATGTAAATCGGTCGACTTTTTTGAATTAAATTTTTTGACATAGGTACTTTATTTCTAATCCCATTTATTCACCTCAATCCATAAATAAAATATTATTATTTTTTAAATCATGAATGATTTGGAAATGGCATCGGTGATGTCGCGAGCGCGCGCGCAGGTTACCTCCCTTGACGAGCAAAACAATGGCGCCGCCGGAACCCGACACCGGCCGGAAGCGCGCGACCCGCCGAGGACCCCCGATGCGCGCATTTTCTTGCGCGCGCGCTACACTTGGCCCCGCTAAAGAGGGCTAATGCGCAATGGCATTTTTGTTATCCCCGCTCATTGAAGTCAAGGAGAACCATTCATTGTTCAAGCGTATAATTATCCACCGATTTCTTCCATTGTAGTCAAAATCAAAGAATATGTTATATTCATTTTCCCCTGACTTTTAACTCGGTCCGTATTGAGCAGAGTCAATGGAGGACGGTTAAATATTCTCACGGCGCCTGCGTCGTTAAGATTAAGATAATAAGGCGTGTTCATATTAATACATTTGGACTATCGATAAAATATAACCGTCGTAAAACGGCACTAACTTTAATAAACATAAATATTAAATAAACTTTATTAAAAACACATCTATTATAACCTTAAATGTATAATAAGAATACTTATTTTACTTATTTAATTAACAATATAATTTTATTTCCGATATTATTCTTGATGACCATTTAATTTTAGTTTCATATGATTTTGTAAAACTTCGATGAAAATCATATTAGACAAAGCATTTTTTTTATTCTTTTGTGTAATTGGTTTGTGTGTTTGTAAGTGAAATGTTTGATGTTATTTGGTCACTGAAAATTGTAGTTCTATGGGTAATAATTAAAATCCCCGGTACAACGCTAATCTAGACACAATGATTTGTCACTAGTCGGCAGTTTAAATTGCCATTAAAAATATTCAAGGAAGTAGAAATGTTACCCTCCATATGTTCCTTTCCATTCACAGCAGTCGAGTACATACTTGCCTTCCCCTTTGTTGTGAATGACGTCACGTGCGCAAGAGTGTAAAATAATGCCTCCTCGTGTGATCAGTCTTCTCGTACGGATGGTGATTGGATGGTGCTGGAATGTAGAGCTCTTCTCTGATCACTGCTATTGTTGTTTGAGGGTACTTAGTGCTTTAATTAAAGGGCAGTTGGCTCGTGGGCATTAAAGATGCTAATCCTTCTAATAAATAAGTAAATGGTATTGTAACAAAAAATAGAGCTTTTATTTTATTGTTTTAATCAAAACGATGTTTTACGTACGGTTTTGTGGAAAAATCGACGTGATTGGAATACTTGGTATGCATACCTATGTTATATGTAGTTTGAAGAATCACATACTTACTCTACATGATGTATGACGTAGTCACTTACAGAAGATGATGTAGTGATGTAGATTCTTCATCAGATCACCGCTTCGCGGACATTTATTATTGCTCAGCCCATGTCAAATTGTCAACCCACTGCTAAACATATGCCTCTCTTCTCTCAAATCAAATCAAATCAATCAAAATATACTTTATTACACAAAAATAAAAACAAGTACAGTACAAACAAAACACAAAAGAGAGAAGGCAAATGGCGGTCTTATCGCTCTAAGCGATTTTTTTTTAATTGACCTATGCTTTTGTCGAAAAGGTACGACAAATCAAGCTTCACCGGACTTTCGGGGGAGCGGAAGACTCTACCCAAAAACTCTAAGCGATTTCTTCCAGGCAACCATTGCCAATCATCTTCCATTGGCCACTGTCTTTTTAAAAAAATATCTACGCTTTTGTCGAAAAGGTATGACCTACCAATCAAGCTTCACCGGGTGCGCCACTCATTACGGTCATGTGCCATCTACACAGCAGCAATATCGAACCAACTTTACAATATCTTACCGGCACGTTTTTTAATGATGAGTGTTCTGCTTTCGCTAAATACCAATGACTCTCTGCAGCTTAAGAACCTAAATTTTTTAATATAATATTATCATAATACCTACCCGCAGCACCATAATATTGTAACTACGACGACTTTCCCCTTCAGCTTCTACATCATAGCGCAAGTTTTAGTATACATCAGTCATCATCACAATTCCGATGCAGAAATAATACAGCGCATTCAGAAGTCGATCATATTATTTGCAGTGAATGGATTGTAAAGTCGGCTTTTTTAGACAAATATAATTTGTTTGATTTGTATGGAGCAAATTGTGCGGTGCGTCTCGTGGTGTCATTGTTTGAGCTCGCGGGAGTCCGCTGGCCTCGGCGGGACCCCGCGGGACCCCGTGATTTTCCCCACAGGGAGTTGCTAAGGTCCCGAAGACCCGCCGTGTTTTCAAGTCACCAAATGTGCTGTTAAAACTACCGGTTGAAGTCGCGTCCGTTTCGACGCGTGTTTTATCTGGTGCGGTTGCGAAATAAGTTTTTTAGTTTGAGTCGCTGTCGACCAAAAATAACTTCGTAAAGTTTTCTTTGGTTTGGTTACGACATTTCAGATTGCACTACAATATTTAATTCCAACAGACAGGTTATTCGGTAACGTATACATTCAACTGTGATTTAAGCCATAAGTAAGTAAGCCATAGCATAGCATTTGATTTAACCCATAATGCCAGCTAATTTTTTTGGAAATACTTTACTCGAACGATATTTTTGTAAGGTGGAGATGCTTTCTTCCATTATGCACGATCACGACAGCGACCGAACACAAACGCCACGAACAACGAATAAATAAGCAGTATAATAATAGAATCTAAGATTAACAATCATTCGCCAATAGATGCCAATTTTCCAGACGCTTTCAAACGTATCGGCACGTTTAAAGTCCTATCAACCGTCGCACGCGGACTTGAACGATTGAAAAAGTGTGCTGATATATAAATAAATTAAAAATAAAGAGAGCAGATTACTGAGTGGCATCGGAACTAATCGTTGCGGACGTGGCGTCACGCCGCTGGATCTGTTGTGGAAAAGCCGCGGCTTTTTGATCGCAGGCGCAGCTGTGAGCACAGCACGACCGCTGTTGTCACGCTGCCGGCACCAGCAGCGGGGTAAAAAGGCAAAAGATTTACCGGATTTTTCAATAAGAGACTTCATATTTTTATTTCGTTTAAATGGCTGACCAAGAGTGGTTCATTCTTCAAAAGCGTTATTTGTTATAAACTTTGAAATAATAACATGAAATAATGAATTCTATCGTCTTCGTATAAAGTAGGTAGGTATAATGGCCAAGAAAAGTGGCCTTAATTTATTGAAAGTATCCTTAAACGGAAACATGTAGCAAAGTAAGGTAAGGCAAGATTAAAAATGTGACAAGACGAGAAGACCCTGCCTCAATTGATGACTTCCTTACATTCACATTTTAACTTGTATCTTATCGTTTATATAGTGGACTTGTCATTGAATTTAAATATTAATTTAGAAAGCGATTGTCTAAGCCTAGAACTGTTAATGGTAAATTATTATTGTTTTTGTATTTGTTGGGATAGAGAGCCGCGGGGCGCCCGCGACATCAGGCGCGTCATTTGAATACACATTGTGATATTTAGTCGAAATTCAATTATTTATTATTGGTTTAAACTACATTACTATCGACAGACTTACGAGTATGTGCTGTCGGATACAATGGTAGCGATTCGCGCAGTCAAGCGAATTAGGATTAGAATTAGGATTACGTTGCTTATGTCAAATCGTGCTCTATTTCTTATTTGCTATTCTGGCGGTCATTGTAAACTGACATACATGACTTAAATTAAGGTCAGCTGATTTTGACGTCTCTAAATTTGGGATTAGCAATTCAACTTAGGTTTAGGTCGCTAACGCTATTCTGGCAGCCCTATTTTTGACGTGTGCGACGCAATCTTATCTAAATTTAGAGGGCACTTAAAACATGCGTTCTAACTCTAATTCTTAAATTTCTTATGCGATTTTTGGGGATTATAAGCTGTTTCTAAGAAAAAAATAAATAAATATGGAAGATTACGTGGTAGCTGTTGTCGCAGATGCTGCAGAAAGGTAAAGAAATTTTGGTTACAATCGATTGCCTTGAAGATTTTAAATGTGATGATGAGTTATGGAAATGCCTAGTTAAATGCTTTCCTGTGTGTTTCAGAAATCAGCGTCAAAGAGCCCGGCTTCGAAATATTCGAGACGCTTCAAATCCTTTTGAATTGGCTGAAGTTAAGTTTAAAAAGCTATTTAGATTGCCTCGAAGTGCTGCTTTTCATTTGTCATTCACAAAACTTTACAAATAAAAACGTACTGACTGAACTTTGAATAAATCCTTTTTTTTAATTTTGTTCTCTTTGTCCATTCTGGACAGGCGAATAGCCCATACAGCCTCGTCAGGAATTTATTTATTTTTTCTTTTTGTATAAATCCTCTTTGTTTGACAACAAACAACACGCGACGCAAAGAGGACGCGACGCTTCTTCTCGTTTTGTTTTTTTTTTCACCAAAAAAGAAAAATGTTTGCATTACACCACCGCGAAAGTGCCCATTTTCAATCAATCAATCATCAATCAAGTTTTTTTTCTTCTTTTTGGCAACACTGATCCAACTCAATTTAAGATCTGTCATTTGCAAGTTAGAGACGTCAGAATATGCGTTAAATTTAGTTGGATGGTTTCCCCCGAATAGCACATCGCAATTCTAAACTTAAATTTAAGAGATTTAAGAATTAGGTAAGGATTAGAGCATGACAGTCAGAATCGCTACCAATATCTCGAAAACGGGCGTCGCCTCGTTAAACTGTTTTTGGCTATTATGAGAGGCTGTTGTTTGCTTTTTGGAATTTTAAATCTCTTTAATATTTTATTAGCTAGCTATGAAGCCATATTCTGTTTATCAGCAGTGCGTTATTTCTGAAATTTACTTTTTTCAGACAGAGTAAAATTTAAAGTAAGGGCTAATACCAAGCTGATTTACAACGGTTACTTTATTTTATTGCTGTACCATGCATTGTAAGTTTAGCAACTATATTTGTACACTAAATAGTGGCAATCATAGGATAAAGAAAAGCGGAATCTCCCGCCACAAGTAAATTATTCACTTACTGGGAGTTCCTCACTATTTGTAAACTAGAGAAGTTACTAAATAAATATTTTATTATTATTATTAACGATACCAAACTCTCATAAATAAATGTCCAAACACAGAGGGATTTGTTTCTATTCTAAACTAGGGTAATAAGGTCCTATGTAGACCACTACTCGATACTCTGAAATTCACCGCCAGTGCGTACAGATTTCGTCACAATTTTTAAAGCCTCTACTACTGTGGCTCTACCTAGACCCACAGAGACACCAGAAAATAGATAATGTAACAGCCATAGGTAAATGCCTATTTATAATTTGGCTAATAATAAATAAGTCTCAAACAGTCTTTCATAAATCTATGTGAATTGTAATGTGCTGCTTCCGCCAGTAGCACATGCTGTGCGAAAACCTATCAATTCTGCTTTATTGTCGCTATAGTATTTATAACATCCTTATCGTAATCACTTTACGGTCCCGTAGCCTAGTTGGTATTACGTCTGCCTTCAAAGCACAGAGTCGCGGGTTCGAATCCCGCCCAGGGCAAACATTCGTGTGATGAGCACTTGTGTTTGCCTTGTGTCTGTATGTTGTATATTTCTGTATGTATGTCTATCAGTTGTCTGACACCCATAGTACAGGCTCTGCCTAGTATGGGGTCAGATGGCCGTGTGTGAGATGTCCCACATATTCATTTATTTATTTATATTGTAGGCATCAATGCAATAAGACTTTCAATTGTTTTTAGAATGTGTGTAATTCGTTATGGATTGTATTATCGAATTCTTTTTTGTATTGAAAACCTAAATTTACAGCATATTTTGTAAGGACTTAGCAACAGTAGTAAAACTATATTCGACCTATGCTCGTGCAACGTGTTTCACTAGCACAGAAGAAAATAATAGTACTTGTCACTTGTCTAAAATGTGTAAATTGGACTAAAATACTTCTTGTAGAAAAATAAGTCCAGAAAGTTTACCTTTTCATTTTTAAATCAGGTAATAATTTACCTATTCAGCATTAGCTACACGAATACAGCCCCAAGCTCTATAATTGCTACAATAAATATCGCACCTCGGCAATTTATAATCTGCACCGCACCGTCCATTAGCGCTTGTCGACCTGCCTACCCCTCTGTAGGTATAGCACGGTGTTTTCATTTGTTCCTTTATTTACCATATAGCTCGCTACGGTGGGTGGGAAATTGATTTCAGATTGTGGGAAAAGCTACATCTGCCCCTTAGGCTTATTATTTTTACGAATGTATATTGATTAAAAGATGAACGAAAAAACGCGTAATTTATGTAATGCAGTTTATCATCAGATAAAGAAACTGACTAATAAGGTATGTACGGTCGGTATTGATTTCATAACATAGACAGATACCCTCTCTTTTACCAAAACGTGAATCCCACTAATATTATAAAGAGGAAAGATTTGTATTTTTGTGTGTGTGTGTATGTTTGTAATTAATAAACTCAAAAACTACTAAATCTATTTCAAAAATTCTTTCACCACTAGAAAGCTACATTTATCCTGAGTAACATAGGCTACCGTTTACCGCGGGAAAACGCCTCACTCCCACTGGATGCCGCGGCGGAAAGCTAGTCATTACATAAAATAACAGTTATATCTGTGATATTTAATTGTCACATTATAAAAATTATAAAGAAAGGAAACATCTTTATAATAATAGAAAAGAAGGTGCTTTCTAATTATCGATACAAGCCAAGAAAATACAAAGACGTCATTAAATATTTGTAGAGATAGAATATAATAGAAACCTCTAGGTAATATCTGTGGGTCCTGTGAAAAACGATCCAACTTAAAAACGCTACTTTTCAGGAGAGCGAAAAAACAAATTTTGGGAAGGTTTTTTGGCCATAATTTTTAAGGGTCTTGGTCTTTTTTTATAAAAAATATATTTTTAAGTTCAGCTTTGAGAGCTCTATTTTATGGTAAAGTTCTTTTTTTTCTAAACTGCATATTTAAAAAGAAAAAAAAGTTAGAACCTTACCTTTTTTTAATAATGGTTCGGTGAAAAATGGTTCGCATACAGTTAGCCCTTTTAGTATTCTGTAATATTTTGTGTTAAAAGATCTAAATTAACTTGAGACTTAAGAGTTTTGTTTTAAGAGATCTAAATTAATTTGAGATTGTGGGATGTTTTTGTGAAAAATGGTTTAACTCAAATTAGAGCTATTTTTAACAATATACGTCACATAGTTGAATCCTATGGTAACCTTTATGATATAAGAGGAAATGCATCAATAACCGTATAGTTCTAGCAAATACGTACATAATATGCAAAGAATTTAAGAGTTTTTGTACTTCTATAACTTCTAAGTAGAAGAAAGACACCTAGTATCTTATTGTTTGTTGTGTTGTATTGAGTTCTGTCAAATAAATAATGGCTAGGTATGTCTGTCTACAGGAAGTCATAGTCATATCTGCAAGAAGTGCTACTTTCGGGACTTGAAATCTTTATCAAAATACATACAAAAAGAGTCGGCAAGTTGTAAATTTCTGAAAGCATAAAACTATGTTTGATCTGGAATATAGCGGAAATTCTTTAAAAATCTAACAAATTTCGATTAATTCAACTCTATTAAGTTAAATTAATCCTGCAGCAAAAAAACTATCTAATCATTACCACAGATTAATAAATAGTTACTAACGTACTGTCATTACTCAAAATAAACACCAAACTAGACCTGTGAAACACACATTAACCCAGAAGAATATCTCTTACACACGGTGATGAACTAGGATGATGATGATTCAGAACTGAGATGATGGACTATGCTTAATGACCTTAGACCATGTGAAAGTGGATATCAAGTCCAGTGAATCTTGATCCGTCGTACCTTTTCGACTCAAGCATAGGTCAATACAAAAAAATAATAAAAGAAAGTGGATATCTACAGGTAACAATGGATAAAAATAGAAAGCCATTCTCAATAAGAAAAATATTGTTACCACATTCAAGATGGTGCTATTTGGATTTCGTTTACACAACATATCGGTCACATTTGAAGACCTGATAGATATTGTTGGTAGTATGCTTGGAAAACCTTTTCTTAATTATCTTTATGACATCATATTAAGGAACGAGAGAAGATCTTAGTCAAATTATCGATCATAAAGTTAAACTTAAATTTACTGTTAATTCCGTTAATAATTTAGAGAGTTGTTAAACTTTGGAAATCTTCAGGACAGATAAAATATATTAAGCATCGTAACGTAATGTTTTTCACGGAGACCAATATGTTTAGTTCAAAGGTTGTAAGTACTACGCCAAGCAAGAAGCTAAGGATTTGATATAAGTAAACACAACAAATGAGTGGTAGTTAAAGTGATGAGTAATTCGGCAACAAACCTAAGAGCGTATAGTGTAGAAATTTGCAGGTCAAATCAGATCTACATCAGTTTATATTCAATAGAAAAGATTTCATTTTGTCTTTTCTTAACAAGTATTTATTGTCCTGTCATGTTTTGGTATCAAAAAAGCTATAATTGTATAGTATTTTAAATGTAAAAAGATCTGATTCGGCATAATTACCTCGACAGACGGTTTTAAGTACAGTTGGATCTTTTTTCACAAGCCTTAGTTTTGAATTTTTCAAGGTTTCAAATGATTTAGAACTATTTATTAAAAAAAATAAAGGGTTTAATACGTATTAAACCCAAATTCACCAAATAAATGAAATTTTCCAATTGTTTAAGAGAAGTTAAATTCATTTTCACAATTTTTTATGCTATTTAAACCACTATGCACAAGTTGTAACTCCGTTATCTTTTGACTTAGAAGAGCGTGGATTAGACCCATCGATAGGTAATTTTCAGGAGAGTCCAAATCACAAATAAACGCAAAAGGGTCTAATTCGACTTGGATCGTTTTTCACCGGACCCACAGATATTGACTTCTAATCTAAAGTATGTTGACCAGTATGTAAGTTATATAAAACCTTTATAACCTTACGTTATGTGCAATATAGCTATATAAAGGTGATATTAGAGTACATATTTCGCAATACATGTTCGGGTAGGCGGCTGCAGGGCGTGGCTTCCCTCGCCCCTCCTACAACGCTACTAGCAAACTGGTTTGCAATTATATATAACCACCACTTTATTATTAACATTATTATAACATAGCGCACGCATCTTTATTTATAAGGCCGTTAAAGAACTTTGATATTTTTAAAGGGTTATAAATTAGCGATAGAAATGTGGCAGGTGTCGAATGATAAGTGCTACTCAAGTTGAATGTAGACACTTTATGTATATTTTAATATAATTTATTTGTATATAGTAAGCAGAAACTTTGATTCCGATTTAGAATTTTAATACAATATCCTTTTAGTAAGAGAAAATAAAAAAGGTCGTAACGACAAATTTATTTCTTATTATTTCTTTCTTTCTTTCGTATTCTCCTTTTTAGAAAAAATGCTTATAGGTACTTTAGCCACACTTTAGCTATAAAACAATTCGAGTGGAGAATAGCTTACAGTAGTAGAGAAAATTAGAAAGAGAATAACAAGACAAAGTGAGATTCCAAAAGCTCGCTTAATATTTATTAGAATTTACCTATTTATTATCTTATTGTGATTCTGCTTCTGATATTCCTGAGTAAATAAATAGCAGATAATATCTAAATTGTTCTAAATGATCTAGGTTTATTACTTTTTAACTGTAAGTTTTAGTGTAAGGACCAGTGTTGCCAGTACGATTTCCCAAAAAGGGACGGTTGGCTTTCTGAAAAGGTACGGTTTTTTACTTCAAGTTAGGTAATTAGATTTTATCTAAGAGCAAGGAAAATAGCGCTCCGCAGATTTTATAATAGAGTTATGTACAAATATACAATAATAGTAGAAAAAATTCAACAAAGCAGATGTCGACGTAAAACTACGTTGTAATTTATTATGTAGATATCTATAACAAAACAAATAAATACAAATAAAAATCCTGTGACGAAAAAAACAATGCCGTTTAACAATTCAATTGCAGGAACTCACATTGTCACCAAAACTTGAACCGAATGACTGAAATGGGACATTCCATAGTGTGCACGATATAAAAGGCCTATGGACAATGAATGTCTGCACCCAATGTCTTGTTTAGAAAACATTCTACACAAAATAAATTGTCCAGTGACATCCATCAGCCCACCATGACGGGGTAAGAAATTTGAACTATAAATTACTTGTGAGTGACAATTGGTCAGCAAAAACAGGCGTTATTGAGTCTTTGAAACGTATTTTAAATGGGACTTCTTCCGATGCGTTCCATCATGACTTTATTATTGGCGAATGTTTGGTAATAAATTATGTATGGCCCTGCCTGACTCAGAAATTACTTACACTAGCCCTGCTCTTCCTGCCTAGTCTCATGGCCAAAAAAGGTATTGTGAAAGAAGTGATCAAAGGAAGGAAAAACTTGTCAAGCTTTCATAATAAAAATACGTACAATGTCAATGTTTGGATATATGTATGGTTTGACTGAATCATGCAGCTGAACAGAATTAAATAAATTTTCGCATGTAGATTAGCTTCTTACATGAATTGGAACCGGGTTGTGTTTTTATTCGGAAAAAAATACCATGGGGCGACACCGCGGGCAGCAACTAGTTTATATCTATCTATAAAATAAAATTGTAGAGGTCGAAAATCTGTACATAAAAAAAAACTATAAACCGAGTTAGGGGGATGTAGAACATATCCAGATTTTTTGTTTCTCTGTTTGTACGGGCTAATCTCCGAAACAATTTTATATGTTGGTACTTTTAATCCCGGAAAATTAAAAATTTCCCGTGGGATAGTTAAAAAAATATAGTAACCCATACGTGCTCATACGGCTCAGAACATTGTACGGGCTTATCTCCGAAACTGTAAGACCAATTTGAATGAAACTTTGCACGGTGGTACCTTATATACCCGACCCGGTCACCATCTTGGATACTTTTAATCGCGGAAAATTAAAGAGTATGTACCCGTGGGATCACAGCGTGGGATAGTTATTTTTTTACGGAAAAGTCGAAGACAACGCAGGCGTAGCCGCGGTCAGACAGTTAGTAGTAAAATAATACGTGTTGTACTAAATAGATGCTCAAAATATTTATGACCAACTGCTATTAACTTGGGCTTATTATTTTGTTAGACAAAAGTGAAAGAAGTGTTGTAAATAATTTGTGACTCACCAAAAACGCAATGAACAAAAAATGCACCAAGTGATTTATAATAGGCTTTTAAAATTCAGCACAAAAGCGGAGCAGCACATTGTTCTAAACTAAGAAAAAACGGGTTTCTAGTTCTATTGTTTGTTGAAAGTGTAACATGTGGTTCAAAGTTGTATTAATTTGGACAGGAAGGATAAAAAGTTATGTTTTTAACCAAAGTGATAAAGTGAGTGTTATTCTTATTAAGCTCTAATAGCCTTAAACGCGTTCAATTTTACTGAACTGATTTCGATGAAATTATGCAGATTTAGATTTACAAAAGATTTTACAAAGTGACTTCTGCGTATTTTGTGTAATTTTACATACATAATTTTATGCACATACCTACATAGTTTTATACACAGAAGTTCGCGGGTTCAAACTTCGGCACGTACCAACGAATTCATTATGTACGTTTATTCGACGCTCTTACAGTGAAGGCAAACATCGTGAGAAAACCTGCACACACCTGCAAAGAAATTCGAAGGTTGTGTGAGAAGTTGACCAACCCGCACTGGGCCAGCGTGGTCGGCTAAGGCCTATTGACCCTGATATCAGGGTAGGCTCGAGCCCCTCGGTGGGGACATATATGAGCTATTAAAGATATAGTCTTATACCTAGATTAGGTTTGTTTTCTTTGTTCAGGCGAACTAGTAGATACTCTGCACAAGGTGAGCTTATTTTTCAGTTATTTTATGTATCTCGTAAAAGTATCTATCTACTAATGACATATGAGTTATAGAAAAGATGCAAGTAAAAGGTTTTGCTATTTATAAGTGAGGTCCAGCATAAAAGGACTGAGGTCAAATATACTAGTAAAGAGGTATCTCATAATAAACTCATCCGATCGATCACAGGCAAGTAGATAGAAATAGATACATAAACGATGAGACGGCGGCGCCGGCGCCGGCGTCATCACATCTTCGACGATGTTATCTCGTCAGATCATTACGAATAGAAGACAGTACAATATTTGTAAGAACAAAGTTTATTAATCAATTGCTATCAAGGTAGGTATAGTTAATTTACTACAAAATCAAAGCAGACAGTCAGCCAGCAGCAAGCAAATTTCCATACCAAACAGTAAATAATTACCTACAAAATAATTGTGAGTCTCTACCGGGAATCGAATATAAAATCTTCGTATCGGCAGCATGCCTTTCTTAGGATGACAATATTAACGTCGTAATTCGCAAATATAAAAACGTATATTTCCATCAATCACGTTTTAAAATAATAGTTTCGCAGGTTTTTTATAGCAAAGGAAGGAACTATCTGGGCGCTGAAGGTATATAGAATGGAAATTGCCTTTTTATTAAATAGAAAGTATTGACAGATCCCGCATGAGAGTAAATTATAATGATCCGTGCGTCCACTCCATCAACAACCAATTAATAATAATTACCTCTTACATAAAACTATTAACGTCCAGCCGCGCGCGCCAACGATAAACTGATCAAAATCATCTTCCCAGGCGATAATAAATTAATTGTTTTATTATGTCACAACCGAGACGCGATAAAAAACCGACAAATTACAACGGAATTGAGACATCCCGCTATCTCCTTTATTAGAATCGAAGCTCTTTACGGGCATTCAGCCGTCATAAGATAAAACCTATCGAGAAATCAAAATGGCTGCCTATCTAACTTTTTTCCCGCCGCAGCGTGAGCTTTATGCTAATGAGTCCCAAAAACAAACATTGTTACAAGCCAAATGTGTAACATACAATAAAAATAAATTAAATAATAAAGGGAATCGTTAAAATGGAAGAAATGTCCGTAATTTATCCACGAGTCACCTTTTAGGCATGCCGTGGATGCCTGCGCGGCGGGGCTCCGCGGTCGGCTGAACCCCACACCCCCACGCCCCCCCTCCGCCCGCTATAGACGCGACGCGATCTCCAAATAAAAAGGCGCCACAAAAAGACGCATTCAATAAGCCGTTGGCCATTACTGGTCGTAATCGATGAGATAAATTAATAATAATGAGGGCCGAGATGCGGGTCACGGATAGGCGCAGGCGCATACGAAAACTCTGGAAAACGGCTGGCAATACATGAATAAATAACAGTACCCAAGGGGATCGGTGGTTGATGGTTTTTTATGTCGAGGAAGAATATACTTGTATGTAAGATAAACCCTAGGTAAAACCTTTTAGTTTCCAAGTATGGGTTCTGGTACAATAGTAAATAATGTAAGTATGAGGTATCTAATATTTCAGGGTTGCGTAGAAGAAATTGTTCTAGTGTTGTCAAACAGAAGTGACTTAAAGAAAGGTGAAAATAAAAAATGGCTGAAAATAAAAAATGGCTCATCTTTTCTTTGCGCTATTTTCCACTCGAAGGTTGTTTGCCAGAGATCGCTACCTTAGCAATAAGGCCGCCTTTTGACTCTTGTATGTGTTTTGTATTGTTTTCTTGTGTACTGTTTAAAGTGTATTGTATTGCATTGTATGCATCATTCAAAATAAAACCATCATCGTAGACGGAACAGATTTACTCTCTCATGATAACTTTTTTTTGGACTTGTTAGCATAATATGTTAGGTCAGTAAAATCAACCACTAAATTATTTTTGGAATAAATAGTTTAAGAAATAAAATAATGTGTTCAGTTTTACACGAGTCTATTTATTAGCTATTTTACATCAGGTACAAACTCCAAAATATTTCCCGTAACAGGTACAGTCACATCGTACGCGGCAGTGTCTCCAACGTACCTCTCCGCACTCGTTATTTGTTTCACAAAGTCCGCTTGTAGTTTAGTAGAGATATCTTTGGGTAGGTTTCTGAGTACAGAGGCTATGTATTTTCCGAAGTGGTCGAACGAATCGTTTGATTTTTTCACGTAGCGGTTGACAAAAGTAACTTCTTCTTCAGAACTAGAGCTGTACTTGCGCTTCTTTGGAGCCGATATTTTGGGTTTCCGTAGCGGCTCGTCGTCCTGCATATCAAAGTCTTCTAAGAATACTGTGTTCATTTCCATAATGTTCCCGTTTTCATTCTAGAAAAAATAAAATATTCAATATCTATCAAAATCCGCTGACATTTCATAAATGCTTCTTATTTACATCAATCATCTAAATGGGTCCTAATCTATCTATTTAAGGAGCCATAATATTAGGTTTATGGATTAAAAAAATGTAAAAGCCAACATTTTCCTAATTTGTGCTAATGTTGTCGAAAGTAAACATTATTATGGAATAAAATAAAATACTACTTATATACAGATCAATTACTTAAGTGTGCCCGTTTGCAGTTATGAAGTACCAAGTTTATGGGCTGGTGATAAAATAAACGAAATACGAACAAACTATGTGTGTAATCTATTTATCCATAGATTTACAAGGTTTTTCATAACATCAAATAAGGACTGAAGTAAATTACCTGATTTCCATCGCTATCTCCATCAAGGGTGGCTTCCGTTTCCACTTCATACAACTCGCCCCCAGAAGAAAGGAGAATTCTCTTTCGCTGTAAACAATAAACATATATTTTATTTTATTTATCATTACAGAACAGTCCGAAAGGCAATGGAGGACTTCAAATTTAAACGAGACTAAGAAGAGTTTAAGTTTTTTTTTTTTATTAACCTTTATTGAGTCGAAAAAGTACGACGGATCAAGCTTCACCGGACTTGAAGAGTTTAAGTATACAGTTGCGGACAAGAGCCATGTCAAAAAAAATGGTGTGCCGTCACTGGAGTTCACGGGACGCCTGGCAGATGTAAAACATCGAAAACATTTTGTACAAGTCATATGTACAGAAGTTTGCACATGCAGTTGGACATTCGCACTACGAATTTCACCTCTACCGCTACGGGCGCTCTCAAGGTCAACATGACCAGCCGCATGTGCTGGCTATTGTACATTACAACAGGAATTAAATATGTCATATTATTTCCAGAAAACATTCTTTTTTTTTCATTCTCATACAGTCTAAAGCAAACGGCTCATTTGACTATAAATTGATGCAATGAGGGATTTTCAAGATGACATTTAAGAAAGAAATAGGTTCTATTGACTCAAACAGATGGCGTGCATGTCGAGTAATATGTCAAACGCGAGCTTGTCAAACCAATCAGGGCAGATAAAAAATTAAAAAAATCTAAAAACCCGACTGCTAGAAAAGCGAACTAAAAAGATGAAAACAAGATGATAGTAGCATGTGTAATTAAAATCCTCTTTTTCTATAAATTAAAATAGTCATTATTGCAGTCGGAGGCATATTATTCATATTTTACTTGCTGAGACTCCTGCTACATATTTTATGCCTCCGACTGCAATAATGACTATTTTAATTTATAGAAAAAGAGGATTTTAATTACACATGCTACTATCATCTTGTTTTCATCTTTTTAGTTCGCTTTTCTAGCAGTCGGGTTTTTAGATTTTTTTAATTTACTTTTTTATTGAAGACTTTTTAGTTTTATGAAATATGTTTTAAGAAACATCATCTTCATTTTGAAAGACCTATCTAATGATGTGCCACTTAATATGGTACGCAAAAATTTGTTTTCGTCTCTACCGCCATCTTGTATTTTTCGGCCGCCATTTTGGTTTTGTTAAAACAAAACCTAGCCTATAACCATCGCACGTTTCAGACAAATCGATAGACACCTCGTTCTTTAAAATCCGTCCAGCCGTTTGGATGATTCGAGGGTATAAAGAATCCCACATACATACACTACAACATAACAAGTACTTACTTACATAGGATAATGTAAACTACACTTAAAAACCTTTAAAATAAAACTAGTTTTTATTTGTTTTTAAAGTTAATTCGTGATTTTTTTAACGTATCTGCAAGATGGCGTAGTACAAGATGTATACGAATATACACTTTATTAGTGGTACTTAGAGAATAGTTTTCTTTAGTAAATATAGCGTTGCGACGCCTATAATCGATTTTACCCCTCGCCTATAGATTTTTCTTAAACATTGGTCTATGGGTGCTGCTCGCTATTAGGAAAAGACTTCTGGAAAAGTTCATATAGACCCTAGTCGGTTTGTAAGTAAAAAGTTAAAGTATAAAGTTATTCGACACAATAAGCTTACCCCATCTTCTTTCTGTGGTATCTTCACATTGGGATGCTTCCTGGCCAAGTGTTTCTTTAAGTTGGTGAGGGTTGAGCTATGGGATAACGTCTTCTTGCATATCAGACACTGGGACATCTTGGAATTGTTCTCTACCGGCTTGAAGTACAACCATACTATGGAGCGCTGACTGCGACCCGATGGTTCCAATTTGCTGGAATAAAACAAAATATACATGTAGGTAAAACAAAATGTTATGTAAAGCCTGACTGAAGAAATAAAAAAACCTACTCCGGGGGCGCCACGTGTATATTTTTACGACCATGGCAACAATTTCCCTTATAAAATTAGTTCTATAGAAATTCCGCAATATGGCGAGGTTTTTTATTTCTCTGGTCAAGCTTTATTACTTCACTATGCCATTTGACTAATATAACTTTTCTTTTTTATTTCAAATCTTATTTTTTTATCTCACATTATTTTTAATTTCAAATATCTTTCTAATAATTTTCAACTTTAAATTATTCAGTGCCAAATCTATCATATATCTATGTTTCATCTAAATCTATCAAACAGGAAAAAGTGGACAACGCGAAAAAATCTAAAGGTGAAAACGCACTAGAGCGACATCGCAGCGGAGCGGCCCGTCGCGGCATCGGAGCAGCGCGTCAAGTAGAATATTTTTGCCACCGTTTCTTATGAAAAATCCCACCATACCGGTACTACAGTGAAGCGACGCACGCGGTGTCCGTCTAGATAGTGCGTTTTCACCTTTAGGCCAGTAGAGTAGTTATTATAAAGATATAGAGCCCTTTCACACGACCGATTTTTTTCGGCGATTTCTCGGCGGAGCGAGCTTATTAACCGCCGCGATAACACCGCGTCTCGCCGCGATACCAAATACCAATATGGTTGTGTACACGCCGCGAGCCGCCGCGTGCTCGCTGCGATCTCGCTCCGCCGAGAAATCGCCGAATAAAATCGCTCGTGTGAAAGGGCTCATAACTTCTTGTATCAAACCCTTATTGAATAAAATATAAATAACAAAAAATACTCGCCTTCTTCGGTATTCGTACCGAATGCGCTGAAGAAGTTGCTTTTAGTAACTTAACAAATAACAATACCAACCATTCTTTAAAGATCTCCTGTTGTACAGCATCCTGTGATATGCTGTCCTCTGGTCTGCCGTCGTCGTAATCGTCCGGCCCGCCCGCCACGCCATGCTTTCTTCTCGCATGCTTCATCAGGTTTGACACAGACGTCTTGTAGGAACACAGCGCCCCACAGAGGTTGCATGACGCCACTTTGCGATCGTCGTCTTTGATCTCGAAGTAATCCCAGGCTACCGAAGACATCTTCCGGCCTCTGGTCTCTGGTAGGGTGCTTAAATAAAGGCAATGTCTTTAAATTTTCATTACATATATTGCATTCCAGGACAAGCTGGGAGAGCCAGGGTTGAAAATTGAATGTTGATATCAAAATTTCCAACAATGACCGAATATGTAGCACTGTATGTAAATTCACACAATGAGCCGATGCATTCCTCCGGGAGGTTTTAGATAGGGAACCTAACACATAGAGGTATTTTTTTTTCTAAATGTTTTAGGAAGGCAGCAACTTCGTGTATTTAGCTAGTGCCGTACGATGTTAATTGCACTTTATTGTAACAGAGCTAGGGTTGCTATTTATTTGAATGATGTAGCTAAGTTTACCTTCTGAAGGACTACTATTGCGTATGAGGCAGTACAGGTAGTATCGTCAGTACCAATAAATGCCAACCTGTTTTTTTATGCGTGAGCGCATACATTAACATTAGGATATTTTACCTGTATGCATACCAATGCATACAACAGCTGGTACAGCTGGCTGGTAGTGGTTGCTGGTATGGATAGGTACCAACCAATCCATACCAGTTTACCTGTACAGGGATCCTGTTTCTTTATATCCACACCCTTAGTCAGAATCATAACATAATAAATACAGTATACAGTTTTGGGAAGTCTACCTGCCATCATCAAATTTATCATCAGTGTCGTTATCATCCTCATGCTCTTCTTTTTCAGAACTTTTAACAAACTCTATAGAGTGTTTAGTCTGCAGATGCTTGACGAGAACTTTGGTGCCATTCTGGTAAGAGAACTTTTCTAGGCAAATGGAGCAAGTCGCCAATTTACTTTCATCATTCTTCGCTTCATAATACTCCCAGACTTCCGATCTGAGATCTTGACGTTTAGACTCTCTGTAATAAACAAAACATTTATTTATTTAAACATCACAGTATAAGGTATTAATTACTATTTAAAAAAACCGAGTATTAGTTCTTAAGGCTGATGTAAAGTTTTGATTTATAAGGTTAAATTATTAGGTATTATTTTATTTAGATAGATCAGTTACCCATCTCTTATTAGGTACTAATATATTCTGCATATCTCTATCAGTAATTGATATTACTTCTGTACTAACTACTTCTGCTAACAGACAATTTTAAATAAAATGCAAAACTACAAAATAAAGTCTGTTTAACAGTAATAATTAATTTATGGTCCCCCTAATCCAAATCAGACGTTGAAGTATAAACTGTATGTAGTTAACATAAGGTTGACTTTTGACACTCAATAAATGTCATGTATGCTTGGTTATGTTTATGTCGTAGCCAACTGGTTAAAATAGCCGTTCAATCAAACAGCTAGCCCTTTGACTGAACATCGCCATTCAATCACACGTCTAGCTTCTTAATTGAATATTTGAGGCGCTCAAAACGTTCAACATTACAGCTGACTCAAAAGCCGCCTTTTAATTGAATTAATTCAGCTTACCACCGCGACGGCGCTAGGTGTGTTTTGTTTTCAATATGGCGTCAACTTACCTGTGTTTTTGATTGTTTCAAGATATTTTTCGGAAAGAAAGTAGTAAATATAGGTACGTTACTAGTGTTAAAGAGCCAGAAATTATGGAGGCACATACGAGTGATAAGAGTGAATTAAAATTTTAAAAGTTATACGAAGAGAAATCACAGGATTATGAAATGCATCACCAAGGTATTTGAAGTTATTAAAGAACGCTAGGGTGTCCATGACTAACACGGAATGCAGGACTTCTATGTCTTATTATTGGATATCAAAATACGATTTAATGACAACTGGCAGTAAAGAATATCTTATTTTAAAAAGAAAAAGTACTTATGATCCTGTGATACGCATTGTACTACGAAAAGAGTATTTCACCATGCTAAATACTATTCATAAAGATTATGGACATGGAGGCAGAGACAAGATGGTGTATAATATTAAGAGTCAGTTTTATATAGCAAAAAAAGCTGTTAAAATTTTTGTATCGCTCTGCCCAACATGCAACAATAAAGAATATTACGATTATTTATTTGTTTTTCATGTTTACTAATTTGATCAAACTTTTGGTCACCTCTTAAACCGTCCTTAAACTTAATCCAAGAAAAATCTCCCAAGAAATTACAAAAAGTTTTCCTATTTTTTCAAATCACATGCTAAACTAATGGTCACCCTAGTTAATTTGCCATTTAACCAGTTGGCTAAGCGTCGTCAAGCTGTAGTGTTGAACGTTGCAGTCAACAAGTCGGCTAAGCGACGTACAGCCGTGTGATTGAATGGCGATGTTCAGTTAAAGGGCTAGCTGTTTGATTGAACGGCTATTTTAACCACTTGGCTACGACATTTACATTTTTCAACTCACCCCTTTTCAGAACTATGCTCATTTTCTGCTTCCCCTGATTCTCCTTCATTTTCATCATCGTTTTCACCTTTGACAACAACATAACCATGTTTGTTCTTCAAATGTTTCATTAAATTGCTGACCGACGTTCTATATGAAAATGCTTCATGGCAAATATTGCAAGTTGCTACGCCTTTTTCCTTATCTTTTATTTCAAAATGATCCCATGCAATGCTCCGTAGACGCCCTTCCCTAAAATAACACAAATTTTATTCATAAAATTAAAGAAATTCACAAAAATAAAACAAATCTCTACTCTGGCAGACAATAATAACAACTAATAGTGGAAGTATTTAAAGTAGCAAGTATTTTACTAGTGAAATAAACTAATATTGTAACAAATACGTACCGATACGACGCCATGTTTGACGCATCTTCGGATAGTGTTGTGTAATGTGTTGCCAGACCAAATATAAAGGTGTTAACAGACGTTCGAACTTGTACGCTCCGTACCGAGACCTTGGTGCCGTCCGGCCAATTTTCGATCGTGTGTACGGCAGTCCGCCGCACATTATTATTATTATTGACGGTCCGGTCGGCTCCGCTTCAAACGTTTCGGTGCGGTGCGGTCGTGTGGCGTAGCGAGCGCACCGCACGGTCCGGCGGTACGGAGCGTACATGTCCGGACGTCTATTAGTACTTTAATATGAGTGAGTGGAGTGAGTGATCGATATCAGAGCGAATCGACACATAAAAAATGGTGATCATCGAAATTATTTTGTTCAAGCATATCCTTAAAAGAACAGAACCTATTCTTAAAAACGTTGGCGTCAGCCCAGCATCACCGTGATTGAATTTCGCGAATTCAACTATACAGGCATTTAGTCGATAGTAAAGTAGATTTTGTCATATTTTGTCAGACTTTGTCAAGCAGTCGTTCAAAAGTTATAAGGGCGAGTTACTGTCTACGCTGGGCTGACGTCAATCCAGCATCACCATTCTTAATACTCCAAAACTACAGCACCTAGCTCTAATTGGTTTGTCAGCCCAGCCCTGCTTGACAAAGTCTGACAAAATATGACAAAATCTACTTTACTATCGACTAAATGCCTGTATAGTTGAATTCGCGAAATTCGATCACGGTGATGCTGGGCTGACGCCAACCTTAAAAACTAAAACATAACAAGAAAGTACGTCTAGAGAATAGTAAAATGCACTCAAATGCACTTAAAATTTTACAGCATGAAATTGTTTTTATTTGTTTTCAAAGTTAGTTTGTGATGTGAATGTGATTGCTTCAAGTGGTATCTACTAGATGGCGTAGTACACGATGTTTTGTATACGAATATACCAGAAATTTTTCTATTTATACTGGAATATACATTATTAAAGAATCGTTTTCTTTAGTAAATATGTAAAGCGTGGCGACGTCCGATCGCCACGCCCATAATCGGTTTTAAAGCCTGACCAAAGAAATAAAAAACTTCACTATATTGCGGATATTCAATAGAACTCATTATAAAAAGGAAATTGTGTATTTAAATTTAAAAGGAAGATATTTTTATGTTTATGGCAATAATTTCCATTGTAAAATTAGTTCCAATGAAATACCGCAAGATGGCGAGGATTTTTTTTTGTCTGGTCGTCGGGCTTTTAAAAAAACCTCGCCATATTGCGGAATTTCAATGGAACTAATTCGTTGGCGTCAGCCCAGCATCACTGTGGTCGAATTTCGCGAATTCAACTATACAGGCCTTTAGTCGATAGTAAAGTAGATTTTGTCATATTTTGTCAGACTTTGTCAGCCAGTCGTTCAAAAGTTATAAGGGCGAGTTACTGTCTCCGCTGGGCTGACGTCAATCCAGCATCACCATTCTTAATACTCCAAAACTACAGCACCTAGCTCGAATTGGATTGGACGAGGGTTTTGTCGCTACTTTGTCAGGCTTACATACAAAAATTTAGACTTCGTCGTTACACCGTTTAAAAGTTATACGGTTGTGTTACTGTCTCCGCTGGGTTGACGTCAATCCAGCATCACCATTTCTTATATCTCTGGAACTACAGCACCTAGATTGAATCTGATTGCACGAGGAGTTTGTCGCTACTTTGTCAGGCACAAATGCAAAAATCTAGACTTTGTCCTTTAGCCATTTTGATGATATAAAAAATTACACTATAGTCTAAGAGCTTACAGTAAAATCTGAACATGATTGAGTAATAACGTGTAAACCAATAAACTTCGTAAAATACGAGTTTTTTAAATACTTTATTACGTAAATGAGCCTTCAAATCCTAATCTTCAAAGTTAATTATATGTAATTATAATTCGTAATTAGTACATAGTTAAGACTCCAAAAGTTTTTAAAATATCTAATAATACTCCAAAAAGCTATTTGCAAGTATTGTGTTTAATTATTATCTAAATAATATGTAATTTTTTATATTTATCCTTTTGTTTTATAAATAAGGAACTCAGATGTTGACTCTTATACTATTCGAAAAACCGGGAGTACAGTCATATACAAAAGTTGTTCACCGTGAAGTTTAAGTGAACGAATGAATGAATATACGGTGACTTCCAGTAGTAGGTATAAATGAAAAACTTCAGGTAGGTAAAGCCCGACCAAAGAAATAAGAAGCTTTGCCATATTGCGGAATTTCAAGGGAACTAATTTTATAAGGGAAATTGTTGCCATAGTCGTAAAAATATACACGTGGCGCCCCCAGAGCAGGCTTCTTATTTCTTTGGTCAGGCTTTAATCAACTTTACTACTAGCGGGTAGTATATAGTACCTAGGTATTAGGTAAATTTCATCAATATTCATTCTTATCAATTTGGGTTGTAAGATATTGGATGAAATAAACTACCTCCGGCGGGTACCGTGAACAAACTCAAGGTAGGTTTGAATTATCTTTGAGTAGGTACCTACCTACCTACTATACTATGTTATACACAATACTTACCGTAAAGTAATTATAGATACCATTTTGTTATTATGGGCAACAAAACACACATCGACCCTTAAAGTATAACTTGTCGTAAAAGCCATTTTGGCCAAAATGAGCTTTTAATACCATTGGAATCAGCTTTTTGAGCTCTATCGATCTGTATTTTTAAAATCTTTAATTTCGAAAATTAGTGTCTTTTACAATGCACTCTGATTTACATCCAAAACCAGTTTTAGTTTTTTTAATTAGTCGTAATGAACAATTTTGACAATGAAATTTAAAAATTGTGTTTTAAGATACAATATTTGTCTTTGTTTGGCTATTACTACATAATGCTAATAACAACATAAAAAATAAACAATTATTGCTATCTATCCATGCTATCTCTGAAACTATTAGACCTACAAGAAATTAAGTTTGTTAATATGAAAGGGATTCAAGATCTAAAAAAAAATAACTTATCGGAGCCAATATAACTTTATCCCTTCAAAAGTTATGAATTAATTAAATTTGACCATTTTCGTTTTTAGCTCGTCCTGTAAAGTACCATTTTGGCTTTTACTCATCATACTTTAAGGGTCGACATAATACTTACTATAATTTTATATTAAATCAGTAAATTAGCTAAAATAATAAAACATTCTGCTGAAATTATAGCTAAATAATTTATGTTGAGGCTTCGGTCTGTATTGAAGAATAAGGATCGGATAGACATGGCTGTATATGCCACCACTTTTGCCTTTCTCTTGACTAGGATATTAAAAAACAAAAACTGAATGAATTAGATTAGATAGGTAACAAAAACGAACGAATGTGTTAAAAATTGAAATTTATTATAACTAGGTACCTAGGTACGTATTTAATTTAGGTAGGTATTCAAATATTCATAGCCAATCTTGCAATTAGTAAATGGCACCAAATGTAAATCATTAAATCACATTTGCCTTAAAAATATTTTGGTGTAAATGATTTATTTTGTACATGACTGTACCAGTAGGAATAAAATAACCTTTGATATCTTCAAAATGGCTAAAGGACAAAGTCTAGATTTTTGCATTTGTGCCTGACAAAGTAGCGACAAACTCCTCGTGCAATCAGATTCAATCTAGGTGCTGTAGTTCCAGAGATATAAGAAATGGTGATGCTGGGTTGACGTCAACCCAGCGGAGACAGTAACACAACCGTATAACTTTTAAACGGTGTAACGACGAAGTCTAAATTTTTGTATGTAAGCCTGACAAAGTAGCGACAAAACCCTCGTCCAATCCAATTCGAGCTAGGTGCTGTAGTTTTGGAGTATTAAGAATGGTGATGCTGGATTGACGTCAGCCCAGCGGAGACAGTAACTCGCCCTTATAACTTTTGAACGACTGGCTGACAAAGTCTGACAAAATATGACAAAATCTACTTTACTATCGACTAAAGGCCTGTATAGTTGAATTCGCGAAATTCGATCACGGTGATGCTGGGCTGACGCCAACAATTCTATAAGGGAAATTGTTGCCATAGTCGTGGCGGCCTCGGAGCAGGTTTTTTAATTTCTTTGGTCAGGCTTTACATAATATTATTTTACACAACTCGAATTTTAGCTGGCAGTGGCTGGCACTCACTAGTGTAGGGTAGCGGTGGTGTGGTAGCTTCGCGCTTCGCTTTTGACAACAGTAACTTGATCTAGGACTACCTACTATTTGGTATTCTGTGCTTATAGATTATAATAATAATATGTGGGACATCCATCTCACACACGGCCATCTGACCCCAAACTAGGCAGAGCCAGAGCCTGTACTGTGGGTGCCAGACAGCTGATATACATACATGTATAAATATACAACATCCAGACACAGGGCAAACACAAGTTTAGTGCTAATCACACGAATGTTTGCCCTGGGCGGGATTCGAACCCGCGACCCTGTGCTCAGTAAGCAGACGTACTACCAACTAGGCTACGGGGCCGCCCGTCAAGATTCACAAGCATAAAAACATAGGGTTGTGAACTTGTGAGTTGTGCATAGAGCTTCTGTTAGACGCCGTCGCATGAAGTTTGATCCACAGCAACTACAACTACAATTCTTTTGGCCTCGCATTCGCATAGCGCGCAGCGCATACACACACACACGCACCTACATTAAATACACATAACAAAGAGAAAAATAACAACGGGGATATTCAATTATGTTGTTTGCGCTTATTTTCCAGATTTTCTGTAAAAGGTAACTTCTCTGTTACTCCCCAAGGTCTATTCTTTGTACTAAGACAAACAAATATATTTTCCTCTTCTGATAAAACTCATGGTCCAAGAAAACAAGGTCTTATAATTAGACCACGTGACTGACACGAGCTACGTCATTTTGCCTATTCATCCTTGTCGAATGCGTATATATGTGTGGTTCAAGCTATAATCCTCCCCTATGAAACCTTAATGAAATTCAATTTTGACTATGCCAAAAAATGGTATTGAAATACTAGTAAATAGTATCATTGTAAGAAAAATTGGTATCATTAAGATTCTGAAGATATATCTATAGTTTGGGGAGGATTATAGCTGGATGTTCAAGCTATAATCCTCCCCTCTCGTACAGCCAAACGGTGGGGTCTTTCGACTTAGTTTATATCCAAAAAAATAGACACGAAATAGTATTCATTGCTCACTAAAGAAAGAAAATTAGACGCGCTGTAATTCCGAAGATATAGCTACTGGTTGGGGAGGATTATGGCTTGAGCATTTCAATTTTGCTCATTTCTGCACTTCGCTTTGTTCTTTCATCCCAAAATTGGTATCAAAAATTGGTATTGAAATAGTATCGTCACACTACATTCGATTTATTACGAAAAACATCGTAAAAGTACTTTAAAAATGCATGTAAAGTTCTACATACAAATTGGTGTTGAGTCCCTATAATGCACAGTACGATAATACACAGCCAGCAAAGCATGGCCGACAATTGAATGCCAAACATGCATTGCGGTTACGGAGTCGTATAGTCCTTGCCGTGCATTATTGGACGGGTTTGATAGACACGGTCTGATATTGTATAGACAATATTTAATGTGGATTTGATTGTTTGGCATTCAATTGTCGGCCATGCTTTGCTGGCTGTGTATTATCGTACTGTGCATTATAGGGACTCAACACCAATTTGTATGTAGAACTTTACATGCATTTTTAAAGTACTTTTACGATGTTTTTCGTAATAAATCGAATGTAGTTTGACGATACTATTTCAATACCAATTTTTGATACCAATTTTGGGATGAAAGAACAAAGCGAAGTGCAGAAATGAGCAAAATTGAAATGCTCAAGCCATAATCCTCCCCAACCAGTAGCTATATCTTCGGAATTACAGCGCGTCTAATTTTCTTTCTTTAGTGAGCAATGAATACTATTTCGTGTCTATTTTTTTGGATATAAACTAAGTCGTAAGACCCCACCGTTTGGTTGTACGAGAGGGGAGGATTATAGCTTGAACATCCAGCTGTAATCCTCCCCAAACTATAGCTATATCTTCAGAATCATAATGATAGCAATTTTTCTGACAATGATACTATTTACTAGTATTTCAATACCATTTTTTGGCATAGTCAAAATTGAATTTCATTAAGGTTTCATAGGGGAGGATTATAGCTTGAACCACACGTATATATAGACAAGGATGAACAGCGCAAAATGACGTAGACTTGTGTCAGTCACGTGGTCCAATTGTAAGACCTTGTTTTCTTGGACCATGAGTTAAACTGCTTTTTATATTGTTTCAAAGAAGTAGATACACAGAGTACCAGTAGTAGGTAGGAATTTACCAGTCATCCTTT
>OX419585.1:9102897-9110397 GCA_948473455.1 Teleiodes luculella
TGACCTCTTCCTTTTCTTAAAAGTTATTAAAAATAATGTAACGCCAAAATGTCTGGCAAGTTCACACGCTCACCCCGCCTTCTACTACGGTATGCCAAATTACGTATTTTGCGATAATTTCCTATAGTTTTTATCGTGACGGATTTATATGAAACAAGCCATAACAACTCCGAATTCAATCGGCCGTTTTACCGATAACTCGTAAAATCCGGGGCCAACCAGCAAGCACTAAGCAAGCAGCAGTATACTGAACCCCTGGCGGCGACGGCGGTGGCCACGAGTATGGGCGTCTGTCCGGTGCGGAAGCGGCGCAGGGCCTCCTCGCGCTCGCGCTGCGTGCGGTCCCCGTGGATCGACGTCACCGGGTAGCCCTCCGTGTCCAGGTACTCTATATAACAGTATACTGACCCCTGGCGGCGACGGCGGTGGCCACGAGTATGGGCGTCTGTCCGGTGCGGAAGCGGCGCAGGGCCTCCTCGCGCTCGCGCTGCGTGCGGTCCCCGTGGGATCGACGTCACCGGGTAGCCCTCCGTGTCCAGGTACTCTATATAACAGTATACTGACCCCTGGCGGCGACGGCGGTGGCCACGAGGTATGGGCGTCTGTCCGGTGCGGAAGCGGCGCAGGGCCTCCTCGCGCTCGCGCTGCGTGCGGTCCCCGTGGATCGACGTCACCGGGTAGCCCTCCGTGTCCAGGTACTCTATATAACAGTATACTGACCCCTGGCGGCGACGGCGGTGGCCACGAGTATGGGCGTCTGTCCGGTGCGGAAGCGGCGCAGGGCCTCCTCGCGCTCGCGCTGCGTGCGGTCCCCGTGGATCGACGTCACCGGGTAGCCCTCCGTGTCCAGGTACTCTATATAACAGTATACTGACCCCTGGCGGCGACGGCGGTGGCCACGAGTATGGGGCGTCTGTCCGGTGCGGAAGCGGCGCAGGGCCTCCTCGCGCTCGCGCTGCGTGCGGTCCCCGTGGATCGACGTCACCGGGTAGCCCTCCGTGTCCAGGTACTCTATATAACAGTATACTGACCCCTGGCGGCGACGGCGGTGGCCACGAGTATGGGCGTCCTGTCCGGTGCGGAAGCGGCGCAGGGCCTCCTCGCGCTCGCGCTGCGTGCGGTCCCCGTGGATCGACGTCACCGGGTAGCCCTCCGTGTCCAGGTACTCTATATAACAGTATACTGACCCCTGGCGGCGACGGCGGTGGCCACGAGTATGGGCGTCTGTCCGGTGCGGAAGCGGCGCAGGGCCTCCTCGCGCTCGCGCTGCGTGCGGTCCCCGTGGATCGACGTCACCGGGTAGCCCTCCGTGTCCAGGTACTCTATATAACAGTATACTGACCCCTGGCGGCGACGGCGGTGGCCACGAGTATGGGCGTCTGTCCGGTGCGGAAGCGGCGCAGGGCCTCCTCGCGCTCGCGCTGCGTGCGGTCCCCGTGGATCGACGTCACCGGGTAGCCCTCCGTGTCCAGGTACTCTTCCAGCTGGTCTGCGCCTGCCGACATCAAACAAGGGATGGATTAGTCAAGTGCTTACTTATTGCGACTACAGCTATGAAAAACAGCATTTATGATTTTCACGAGCTTTTCTCCACAATTTAGTTTTAAATTGAGCTTACCGAAAAAAAATCCCGATTAATATTATAAATGCGAAAGTAACTCTGTCTGTTACGCTTTCACGCCAAAACCACTGAACCGATTTTGATGGAACTTGGTATGGACATAGAATAAACCTTGAGGACGGACATAGGCTACTTTTTACCGCGGGAAAATACTTTTTTCCCATGGGAAAACCTATCAACGCGGGCGGAGCCGCGGGGCGGAAAGCTAGTAAATAAATAAAATAAAATAAAGAAAATCTAAGAATGTTAATGATGTGTAAATTATGTCTATTTATCGTTATTTATATCCTAAGTTCATGTGTACTGATTGGTAAATAAAGCTCATTAATATTATTATAAATCCCAATCAACCAGTCCCCGTAGCATGGCCACTGTGACAAACTATATATACTAGCAGCTGTCAAAGTACCATGCGAAACCCGCTTTATCGAATTACCCTACAATAGAATAACAGTATACGCACGACAAAATTGTCTATCACGCATTAAAAGTCATACTACGGGGCAGAACTAACTTTGAGCCAACTAACTTTGTGTTTTTTGTTGACTTATGCATACGTCTCGCAAAATAATGTGAAGTCAATAGGGCAATTCCACGTAACTAGGGACATGATAGTGCAAAAGTCAACTTGTAAATTAGTAATATCTAATGATTGCATAATATAGTTTGAGGCTTGAAGTATACATTTTAAGCCAGTTTGGAAAGATTTCAAATGAATATCCAACACATTTCGTTATTTTCCGAAAGCGTCTCTCGTGACTTGATTACTTCGTCAAAAAGATGTGTTCTAAAAATTAAATATTTATGCAATTTGGAAATATACAGGTGAAAAATGTTTATCATACTATTGTCGAGACATCTCTCTATTATTTGTATAAATTTAACAGCGCGTAAGTTGTTTCCCAATCATCATATTCGACACTGAAGATAATGATAATTTTTGTAACGCCAGTTACGCGATAAACATAATTATTTTAATAACTTTTGGAATTCATATTTTAGAAATATTTTATTTTTATTCCTATGAGTTTTTACAATATGGAAGATGTTGTAGTATTTTGTTTTCCTTAATTGATCATACCGTCGAAAATATGGGGGGCTTAAGTCTGTAACGACAGTTACGTAACTGACGTTACAAACATTGTATAACATCAATTACATCAAAATTTTGCTATTTTAATTACGAAGGTGTTCTTAGCCGCGAAAAAAGTTTATGCAAACGAGAGAAAAATTTGAATAGGAGGGTAAATAAGAAGATAATAAAAAAAACACAATGAATATCAAAAAAGTAAAGCTAAAAAGAAACAAGCATTAGATCGCCTACCACCACCGAAAATTTTTAAAGGTTTTGAAGGAACAAATAAAAAAAATAAGCCAGAGAGCAGCTAAATTTCAACCAAACAAGACATATTCCTTGACTTAAAAGCTTTTAATTCTTGTTCCTCCATCATTATTCCTCAGAAAATAAGAAAAGCTACTTCACGTGTTCGAAAAGTTGTACCGAAATCGGTTGGAAAAAGGAAAAGTTGTGCTAAAAGCTTTGAAGCGTTGGTGGCCAAGTGGCTATGACCGTCTTCCATTCTGGAGTAGCTGGTTCAACCTCAGCACGTACCAATGTGTTAACGATTTTGGAACACAAAAGTACGTTTATTCGACGTTCATACGGTGAATGAAAACATCATGGTGAAATCTGCACACATTTGCGAATATATTTAAAACTTGCGTGTGAAGTCGACCAGCCCGCACTGTGCCCGTGTGGTCAACTAAGACCTATTTACCCTGATCCAGGGTAAGCTCGAACACCTCGGTGAGGACTATATTGACTGTTTACGACAAAAAGCTTGGGATTTAAAATATAAGTATTGATTGTCTACTCGTTATTAACAGCTCATATATGTCCCCACCGAGGGGCTCGAGCCTACCCAGATACCAAGGTGCATAGGCCTTAGTCGACCACGCTGGCCCAGTGAGGGTTCAACTTCACACACAACCTTTGAATTTCTTCGCAGGTGTGTGCAGGTTTCCTCACGATGGTTTCCTTCACCGGTGAAAGATGGTCTACTAAAACTTCAAAATTAAACTTATCTGATGACTTTCTCGACGGCATAATAAGTATGCAACTGGCAAAGACCTTAACATGAGGAGAAAAACCTACAGATGTTAACATTACCAGTGAAGATGATGATAAAATTCTACTGACGCAGCTTAAGAATCAACCGAACCCTGCTGTATAATAATAAAAACCCTGTATAGTGATTAGAACGGTAATTAACAACGCGTATTTCGATGGTAACGTCAGTTACGAATTTCAAGTAACGCCAGTTACGCCCTTTTTTGTGGATTATTTCAAATATACTAATTAATTTCACTAGATTATTTTAAGAAAATAAAACGTTGATTAATGTTTGATTTTTATTAATAAAAGACTTTTTTTCTATATCTATAGATTCAGAAGGAATTGCATTACCTTGAAAGCTTCAAAATACCATGTCCATTCACTGTAACGTCAGTTACGAGCACAAAAGAATTTTTATTACAGAATATGCAAGAGATATTTCTATTATTTTTAGTATATCTGTTAAGGATACATAATATGAATTTGATACTGTGTTCTTATTTTATTCATGAAAGTTAATTTAGATTATATTTAAAGTTGAAATTCGTAAACTCGCTTCAAATGTAACATCAGTTACGGTGGAATTACCCAATATATCAATCTTCACCGGACTTATACAGTGGAAGGCTCATAAGTTTATAAGTGGTCTGTAATCCGTTCATTACGGTCTAATAAAAAAAAAAACTTCAAAAAACCAACGTCTGAGCGGTACCTTTTTTAGTCTCAACAAAGACTAGTGTCAATTGGTCCTCTTCGGGCCGAGAGCGCTGCAGTAAGTTAGACGCGTTCAGCAAGTCCAACAGGAACGAACGCTTGTGTGACTCCTCCACCCACACCACCTACAAACAAACGTAATTATGACATTAACAATATAGATTCAGTTTTTGAACAAATTCTAAAAATATTGTAAATAGCCCCTGAATACAGGAAGTGACTACCTATATTTATTAATGTGATGTTTAATTAATAGAAGAAAAAGAAACATCAAACAATAGAAAATGGATGAAACAAGCTGATAAAACTATATTTTACAAAAAGTTACTTTTTATCATTATTCATGTTTGAAATTTAGTATAAGGAATGACGACACTTCTTTTAAATTACGTACACGTAACTTTAAAAAGGAATAACAAAAAAGAGGAAAGATTTTGTTTGTTTGCATTAAATAGGCTCC
Source organism: Teleiodes luculella (assembly GCA_948473455.1). Lineage (NCBI taxonomy): Eukaryota > Metazoa > Arthropoda > Insecta > Lepidoptera > Gelechiidae > Teleiodes > Teleiodes luculella. The sequence goes on from OX419585.1 coordinate 9,107,809, forward strand.
GAAATTAAGGAACCGATTTTAATGAAACTTGGTACAAACGTAGAATAGACCTTGGGGAAGGACATAGGCTACCTTTTACCGTAAGAAAATTCCTTATTCACACGGGAAAAACTGTCAACGAAAGTTCGGTGCGAGTTCCTTATGATTAATTCTGTGTGTTCCTTATTTATAAGGCAAAACAACTTAATAAAATGCATTTGTTTTCGACTTTATGTTGAGGGTGTAAGGTTAAAATGAAGGTGGCAATATAGTGGACACTGGGCTCAATCCTGCCGTGGCCGCTAAAATCTCTAAATTTAAGTTGTTGGTATCTTTCATTCATATGGGAATCGAAAAGGATGGGGAGATGAATGAATTTAATTTTGAATGAATGATATTTAAAATAAGCAGCGCAGCTGTCAAATTCAGCTTAATTTAGTTGGGATCTTTTAAATGCCTGCTAAATTAGTGCGAACTACGCGTAAAATCGATGTTAGAAAATTTAAGTTGACAATCACCTGTCCCTTTTCGTTCTTAAGAACGTGAGTGCCACTGGGCGGTAAATCCATACAGAAAACGCATTTTACAATGCATGTGCTCGAAAAGGAGCGTTTTCTAGGCAGCCAAACAGTGCGGAAAGTAGTACTTTTCCGCACTAGTGCTTTTTACTTTTCAGTTTTTTTTAATTTTTGCTCAAGCTGTCATTCAGCCAGTCAACCTAACATTTAAGTATTTGAGATATTTTTATTACCAATTGTTACTAATATAAAGGGAACAATAAAAATAACAATTCAATAAACGCGTTTATAATTAGTATAATTACTTTAGAAATTGATTTTTATTGATAAATTACGTTCAAATATTAATAAAAAAATTGCGTGGCTGAATAAATTTTACTCATTGCCTTATTGCGATTCGACAGCTTTGCACATGCGCAGTAGATGTTTTTTTCAGCGCGAATGTGTTATGTTTATGAAGCCCGTCATTTTATACGCCTTTTTAATATAACTGTTTTTTTTCTTGCACAATGCATTGTAAAATCTTGTATGATACACGTGCGAAAGATGATTTCCGACTCGTGTCGGCTTATACACTCGCTCGCTTTGCTCGCTCGTGAATAAAATGACACTCATCGGAAATCACATACTTTCCGCACTAGTATCATAAATAACTATTGACAACCTGCTTCTTTTTGAATAACAACTGAATATCAACTACAAGTCAATGGCGCTAGGCGCTATGTAAAACACCCCCGAACACCACCGGCGGAGTCCCGCGGTGCGTGGGGCGCTATATCGGGCAGGAAACTCCTTTCTGTACGGATTAGTACTATTATTTTCTTCTGTGGCACTGCCTTGTTTGTGTTGAATAGTGACCTTCTGCGTGATGTTCTCGGAAGTAGACCCGACGCGGCCGACGGCGAGGAACACGTAGTTGGAGAGGAAGTCCTGCGCCAGCACCTGGATCTGCTTCGGGAACGTCGCCGAGAACATCAGCGTCTGGCGCTCGCCCGTCTTCGGCATCGTGTGGCACTCCACTATCTTGCGGATCTGGGGCTCGAAACCTGACCACAAAACACTTTATGTTTACTTATAGTTTACACTCTTTTATACTGTGGAAACTCTTAACCTTTTAACCGCCAAGCATATTTTCTAAGAACTTGAACAAAATCTGTATCAATCAGTGAAAACATAAGTCTTATTTATGAGACGGCGGCGTTGTGAGCTCGATTTGGTAAGTCTTATATTTCAGACCATGGCGGTTAAAAGGTTAAATAAAGTAGTACCTTATAAGATAGGAGTTGAACAGTTTTAAGAAATTGTTATATGACTTTCTTTTTACATGTTTCTATCAATCATCATTAACAGCTCATACATGTCCTCACCGAGGGACTCGGGTCAAGGTGAATAGGCCTTAGTCGACCACGCTGGCCCAGTGCGGGTTGGTCAACTTCACACACAACCTTTGAATTTCTTTTCAAGTGTGTGCAGGTTTCCTCACGATGTTATCCTTCACCGTAAGAGCGTCGAAAACACATAGGTACGTGCCGAGGTTTGAACCCACGAACTTCGGAATGAAAGTTAACGGGCCACTTGGCCACTGACTGCTCACTGCTCTGAATCTGCTATCAGGGGCTCGAGCCCCTCGGTGGGGACATATATGAGCTGTTAACGAAGAACATCTGTGATGCTGTGTGTGTGTGTGTGTGTGTGTCACGTACCCATGTCGAGCATGCGGTCGGCCTCGTCGAGCACGAGGTGGCGGCAGTGGTCGAGCGCCACGCGGCCGCGCGCCAGCATGTCCACCAGCCGGCTGGGGGTCGCCACTAGGAGGTGTGTGTGTGTGTGTGTGTGTGTGTGTGTGTGTGTGAGCCGTGTCACGTACCCATGTCGAGCATGCGGTCGGCCTCACAGAACATTTAAAAGAGGTTAGAATGGCGATAATGCGCCGTCCGTATGAAATCCGGTGTCGCCGATTCCACCCCACCTTTCACCTCCACTACATCTGTACTTCAATAAAGATGAAGTTTACGCACATATTTGCAATTTCAAATCTAGCCAATCATAGCGCCGCTCAATCACGCGATTTCAAATGGAAACGAATCATACG